>JBBMJY010000017.1:4231755-4276279 GCA_037833715.1 Toxotes lorentzi
TGTGTGTATATGTGTGTGTGTGTGTGTGTGTGTGTGTGTGTGTGTGTGTGTGTGTGTGTGTGTGTGTGTGTGTGTGCATGAAATTCAGGGCTGCTGCTTTTGTCCAGTGTGCCAATACTCTATACACACTGTATTTTCTGCTTAGACACATGCACAAATATGCAGTAGTTGAATTAGACTATGAATAGATAGTTTAGTGTAATAATAATGAATGCGAGTACAAATGTTGAGTTATTTTATAATGAGCTGGATTGCTTCCCCCTCAGAGATATAGTATACAGCTGTTCTCCAGCTGTCTAAGGTGTAATATGTTGCTAACTTTAGCCAGACAGCTGCTGACTAACAGTCCTCTCTCCTGCAGAAGTCTTCTGTTGGTAAATGGTCTGCCATCAGAGAAGGGAGTGTTAGTCTGAGTGGGTCAGAGAGGGTCTGGATCAGAGGAAGTTTTCACAGATGAGTTCCTCTCATTCATAGATGATGTGAAAAATAAACCCACCTGAAATCACTTCACTCGTCTATTGAGGTTGTACAATAAATCTTTGGGACCTAAATTGACGGTGTTGTGGTTATGAGTTCAGGCTATTTGAAGGCTGATTTTATTAAATTCTGATCATATTTTAAGCAAAGAACAGAAGGAGTATTTTTCCATCAGAATTTTACTGCTTGAAGGATGAAAAACGCTCTGAAACTGTATTTAGACCTTTGTCAAAGAAATCTAGGACCTCCTGCTGCAAACTGACAGCGCAAAAGAGAAAAGCAAATACTCAAGATAATAAAATAAACAAGAACACACAAAATAATTACAACAAAGCTGTGAAGTCTGTGTTTAAAAAACAGGCACTTTATAAAGCATAATTTTATAAAACAGTGTATTTACGACAAAACAAAATGTATAAAACTTAAGAATAATACAACTGCAAGTGCTGTGCAGGCTGCTGGTTCACAGCAGGTCCAAATAGTCCTCCAGATAGTACTGATACTGATACTGAATGAAACTGTCACCAAACCATGTGTATATATACTGTACTTATCCATGTTTTCAACACCTGTTTAAGTATGTTTCTGTATATCAAACAGTAAAGAAAGCAGAGTGTGACAGCTTCAGTCTCCCACCCGGACGTTCATATTTATTCCTCTGGTTTTCAACACCAATAGACATGTTTTGTAGACATAATATTAATTTGTAATTGAATACAACTAAGATTATGCTTTGTGTTAAAATACAAATATGTGGCTAGATCCATGTCAGTGGTACTGAGCATTGTGTCCAATGACAAGTTTCAGTATCAAATGTTGTTATGTCAAATCACCTGCAGAGGGCGACAAATACTAACAATTGACAACAGACATTACCCTGAGGACTGTAGAGGTTTGTTCAAATTTAATGTGGCGTTCGGGGGAAAACAGTCAAATTGGCATTTTTCCCTTTAATCCTTTACAAAATCTTAAGACAAAAAGATGTACAATTATTAGTATTTCACCGTTTGAGCTTTGAATGCATAAAAAACATGCAGCCGTGAATATGCAAGTTCAACTTTTATATTGAACCAATAAATTTGAAATGCATGCATGTTCTGTATGAGTGTATGAGCTCACTTCTTCACATTTCTGAGACCACAGTGAACTAAAATGGCCACCAAATGCACAATGACCCAAACAGTCTGCATGTGGCTCCTACAAAATGTAGGCCAGCTTTGTGTACAGCAGAGACAGAGACAGAGAGAGAGTAGGGGCAGACATGCAGAGTGACAGGCACCGCGAGCGAAATAAAACAGAAATCAGAGAGCAATAGACCGAGGGACCATGTGGCAGAGGGCTCGCACCCCGGGGCCCTTCCAATCCCTCTCAGAGCCACTTCATCAGCAAAACAAGCTGTCCTCTTTCACCAGAATTTACGTCAGCCTCGCTCACAGGTCAGGATGGGTTCATCATTTGCTGCGTTACCTGGAAGTGGCTCATAGATCAGCAGTCAATAAAGAAGGGCAAAGAGTACCAAACACAAAAGCAGAGGTGGCTCCCAGCCTGATCACAATAGCTCCGGTTGCTTTGTTGAAAACACAAAGGCAGAGTTAGGATTTAATTAAGCGTTGTCCCAGGTGAACAATAAGCAGGATATTGCCCAGGTAGTCATCTTTTGTGGCAGTTTGCGGACAGGGTGTGGTACAGGCTGGGGGTCTCACATGTGGATGAGTGGCGTGGTGTCAAATGAACATCTCTCAAGAGCAGACAGGTGTTCAGAGGATGGAAAATTACAAAGGTGACATTCTCAGGATTGTTCATATTGCACTTATGACTCACGCCGCACAGGTAAAACAGGCCTGATGCTGAGGGGAAGGGCAATGTATGACAAATGGGATTGGACTGCTAATAAGATTTTGGCTCAATAATAGATCAATAGGGTTCAGGCAGCATGAGTAATACATGTGCGTGAGGGTTTGGGTTGACTTCAATTCAAGGACAGAGGGCTTCCACGTACAGTGTATTTTATGTTGTGGGTTAGTTTGTGTAATTTAAAATGGTGGAAGGTTGCGTGAAAGTTAAAGTGACATAAAGTCCAAAAATGACATCAGATTTTGAGCCATTTCCTTGGCTGGGTCTGTATGCGGGTAAATAATTTGGGCCCTAGTGCTTTAATTCAAAAGCTCTACCAAGTCTTTGTGCAAATAGATTATGATTTGTTGTCATAGCAGCAGATCCTGGAGCACTGGATCTTCAGGAAGAACACTTTAATTAAGGAACTTGCAGTCATGTTAAAGCTTTAAAATATGTATATAAGAAATACATTTTGACATGAGCATCATGCCATAGATTTGATGAATTTATAGTAGGTTTCTGAAGGTTTTTCATCACTTCATGGCAGTTTTCCTTGTGTCTATGCAACAAAGCCTTCCTTTTTCCTCATACTGTATATTTTTGTTTATCATCTTAATATCTTTATTGTGTGATTGGGTTTGGCATTTGGTATTAATTAATATCCATGCCTTGTGATTTCTTGTATTTCTAAGGCTTCTTGTGTACTGAGAACTGCACTTTCCATGCGGCCTTGCATAACAGGGCACAGGTGTGCTCAATTAGATCCATTGAAAGGTGCTGGTCTCCCAGGTGGGACAGTTTGCCTCAGTGGATATGTGTGAGCCTGAGAGCTTGGCAGTGTGTTCGAATGTTTTCAGTGGATCAAAGAGTGGAGAATCTTTTTTAGTTTTTGGTGTTTTGCTCTGGGAGAGTGTGTACAGTGTGTTTATTAAGTGAAACCAGTAAAGGAACTGGCTTCAGAAAGCTTTTCAGTATAAGAAATGTGTTGGAAAAGAAGCCTTCCAGTGCTTCTTTTTTAAATGCCCTCATACACTACAGCGTACAACGCTTGTGTTTTTCTGTCCTTTCCTGTCAGATCTTTGTACTTGGCCAGGTAGCCATTGACACCTGTTTTCTTACACTCTGTCATACACTTGAAGTGTGTCACCCTGAGGGGAATGGGATCAAATCCGACACCTGCCATGTTCCCTGGCCTGCTATGCCTCTGCATCTGGCAGCCATGCATTCACCTTTGCCCTCCTGTCATAATAACGGTGTAAAAGTGGAATTGAAAAAAGCACCGCCCATACTCTGAAAATAACAACGCCTTGCCTGCATGAATGAATGAATGAATGAATGGATGGATGAAAGTGAAAAAGTAATTGCTAAGCTTGCCTGAGATCTGTGAAGCATTTTGAAAAAAGGTTGGAATTTCAGCCATGACTTTTAGGGTCCACTGTGCTATGCTCCCAAGCCTACAGTGACATTTAGCAGAGGAGGGTACAATACAGCAGGAATGTGATAAAAGAATGAACAAAGAGGGTGAAATTAAAGCAAGTTGCTCGCTTCTGTCGCGCTTGAAGCAGTTAAGGTTTAGTGGCCTGCAGAGCTGCCTTATTATGTCTTTGATTTTTTTTTTCTTTTTCTTTTGGTGGTTATTCAAACAAACAAACAACCACAGTACGCAACCAACCACAGAAAGTATCTCATTACAAACCATAAATCATTGTTAACCACAGGGAGAGCAACAAGGTAGTAAACCAACCTCTGTCAATGAAGGTGGAAGGAAAGCATTTTGCAGCTTGGGGAATGTTTCCAGTTAATAATATAGAATATAGAACATAATTATTCATGCTTTATCATGTCTTACATGAAACTGATTAACAGTAGACATGAAGTGACTTTAATAACACAATAACAATTTTCCATTTAGAACTAAATTAAGAATTTTGAATATGAACCCTTGAACTATAAAGATGTTACAATGCTCTGACACTCACATACTGTAACTCTGTACTTTGCATTTGGCTTTGGATACAAACAGTGTTCTCCTTCTTTATTGCGCAACATCACAAGGACAGGTTGGACTGCCAGAGATCAAATATTCTACAAGCCTGGACCTGAGTCAGTGAGGGAAATTAGCATGCTCTTGTCATCACACACCTTCTGCCTCATACATGTTTGTCAAAAAGGCAGGGTTTCAAACTCAGATAGAGGAAGTATTCTTTGGCATGAAACTGCTAAGTCACCGTGCTGACAAAAGGCAAAAGCAGCTGACCCTGCACTGCAAGATGACTTGATGAATGTGGCTGTCATCAGACAGTTTAAGAGTTAGTATGTGTAAATATCAACCAAGTTTCACACGTGGTTTGCTTTAACATTTTCAGCTTTTCAGTTTCACTGACAGTTATTTCAGTACACACTGAATGTAAATGTCAATGTAAGTGTCCCTGGGGGGGGTTTGGTGCTCTGTGGTCTGGCGCTTCATGCTAACAATAGCTGAGTGATAAGAGATGACTAGCATTATCAGAAGAATCAAACACGACTTTATTCAAGTGATTGAACCACCCAGCTCTTTCACTACCTAACTGCTACAACTTCACTGAAAATACACTGTGATGTGATACCTAAAATTCTACTGATTATATAGTTTTTCTAAAATATAATGCTAAATGTTTTTATTTTGTACAGACCAGGTTTAGAATTTCAGTTCTTTTCACCTTAATCCTCTTCGTGTGAAGAGTTTGGGTAATTTTTACCCTATAATCATTTGAGCTAGTCAAAAGGGTACTTTGCCTAATCACATACACACCTGGGAAGTAACAGGTCAATTAGACCAGCTAAAGTGGCAATCAGGCTGAATACATGGGAACTTGCTGTGGACTGGCATTTGATGCTATAGCTTAGCCTCTTAAAGGGCAGGTGCACTGACTTTATGCACAAAAGTCTATTTCCAGGTGTTCAGAAAATGAAATTAAATGTCACCGCTGCAGCACTCAGGGAGGTACCATGTGTAGATTGCAAAAAAAAAAAGTGATTGGTCAGCTACTTGTTTTTTTTGTTTGTTTCTTTGTTTGTTTTTTTACTGAAAGTTTCCGATGCCAGTAAAAATTGTTCTCCTTTTCAGTAACACAAATCTAACAAAGACCTCTCCATTCTCCAAGCCTTCTGCTCGTCACGATCGCCGTTATCTCAGTCACGATGAATGAACAAACAAAAACATGGCAGTTGCACGTCATTCAGACAAGACAAACCTCCTCATCGTTGGTCTATATCACAAGGTGATTGAAAGGAATTAAAGCACAGTACAGGCTGACATACTATACATCCATCTGGTCTTGTGGAGGTGATATTAACAGGTCAAACGTAACAGCTGAACTATAATTCAAATCCTCACTGACCTGTCGCTCTAACTCCAGCTCTGCAGCCACTTGAAGTAAATATTTGCAGTCTGAAACTTTCCAAAGATACCAAACATTTGAATTTGAACCCCCACCCCTTTTCAAATATGTCAAGTTGAAATTTAGGGGACCAGCATAAAAGTGTTGCATAAAATTAATAAATCTAGTAAGTTTCTGTTTGATTGACTGGTGCAGCCGTAAAAACATGTTGGGTTTGAATATTTCCCTCAGTCTAAACATCACAGAGATTCAGTGAGAAGTTGGAACAAGATGATACAGAATATGATACTGTGAGACGGGGTGGAATAGATTATTTTTTCCAAATTAATAGGGAAAAAGGGGGAAACGCTGTATGTTAAGGGGCTTAATCGATGCCGAAGAGTGCAGATATCTCCTGCACAGTCGTTTTCATTTAGTATATTTAACTTTAGTAAACTTTTAATGTAGATGTTTTGAGCTCCAGCAGCAAGTAGTGATTGCTGACCCTAATCCCACACAGTGCCAGCCTGTGGACTTTCACTTTTACCAGTTTTTCACGATTGAGAGCTCGAGGTGAACAGCGTAAAGGACTCGATGGGATTCTAAAATTTGGGTTGGAAGGCCTGTTTCTGATGGGTCTTCTTTTGACAGGAGAAATAGCGAGGAGCGAGACTAAATTTACCCAGTCTGGGTCCTGGCAAGACTTTTTTTTTTCTTCCCATAAGAATCCCTGATGCAGAGCATGTGAGACATCTCAGACACAAATTGTGCAGCACAGGACTGTGGGTGGGCCAGCTCCTTGGGCCAAGACCAAAACACACAGACAGATGCAGAAGGATTTTCCATTATTTGGGAAGAGATTCTCATCACAGATAAGCAAAAGTTGCATTGTCTTTTGGATCTCATCACATGGCAGGGTTTTACTCCTTTGGCTTCTTGGGTACCTTGCTGCCGCCATGAAGATGACTGATAGTGACACCACAAGTACTAAAAGTAGGATATGGCTCTGAATGGGTTGCAAAATCTGTATGCCTTCGGGTCCAAACAAAGCCAAGAACACATGTACAGTACGACTTTTATTTCCTAAAGTGCAGCAGAGAATGTGACCTTGACAGACAAAAACAGACAAACAGCCATGGAATACACTGATGATAATTGTGCAAATTGTTACAGCCATTATGCAAAATATTATGGGAGGTTCTTCAAATTATGCATAAGGACAATTTTAACTAAGAAACTAACAAAAACCAGATACTCACTAAATAAGTGAATCTGGATAGCCTTGCTGCAGATTGAACATTGTCCAAATAAAACACTCGTTCTCAGTGATCAACCACAGATTTTCAGCCCACATCTGACGTGAGAATAGTTGGATGAAGTTTGCTATAGCAGTTGGCCGACGCTGTCCTTCCCTTAAATATCTCCAGGCTCTCTCTCAGCTCAAATACTCCTATCTGCTGCTTTATCAGACAAGTGGGAGGCCTGTAATTGTGTTGATACAATCGCCTCTGTGTCCACTTCAATATATAGAGGTAACAGGGAGGTAACATCTCACTCATTACTGATGGAGCTCTGGGAGAAAGCGCAGACGTGGGATCATGCTGTGAATGCAGCAAAGCTTTTTTTTTTTTCACTGTTAAGCATATGATGATTACGAAAATGAAAATAGGACAGATGTGTTTGAACAGCTGCCAAAAGACGGTTCCTTTGTGAGTGTCACCCTACTTTTCAGTGCGTTTTTAGTTTTAATGATGGTGTTGAGTTTACAAAATGCTAAATCAGAATTCATGCATTGCAGCCTGGAGCACTTGGCTCAGTATCTTAAAGCTTACAAACTACAGCAGGGAAATCTTGAGGATCCCGTGATATGTTCAAAAAAAAAAAAAGGAAAGAAACAAAAAGAAACATTAAAAGAAAACTAATTAAAAAAAACAGTCCTCATAAATGTAATTAATTCAGGTTCAGTGTCAGTGTTAACAGACTCAGCTAAAACTTGCTGCTTGAGTTGCTGCTGTGCAAACATAAGGAAATGGAAAACTGGAGAAACATGATAGATTATCCCAAAAACAGGCACAATTGTCACAAGCAGAACCTCAGCGCTACTTGTGAGACACTAACAGAGTATTTGTTAACTACAAAGTTTAGCTTCAATAAATTCCATCAGGTAGAATCAACATCTCAGACGGTTTCAGAAAAAGTCACATTGTAAAGAAACACTGTGAGCTTCACCGGAGTGGGTTTTACTGTAGGGCCACTGCTGTATTTTAAGGCATTTCTCTTATTTTGCCCACCCGCTGTCTGTGACCTCCGTGTTCCCAGCTAATCAAACCACACAATTGGGTTACAACATGAACACAAAGTGTGAGATTTGAGATTTGAATTGCAAACATAGTTTTGAATAATATATTTGAATAAAGTAATTTATGTTTTTTTTTTTTTGTTTTTTTTACCTTTGTGCAACTTCCACCGAGCTTCCAGGTAAAATCTAACAAAGAGCATTTTTTTCAGTCAGCTGTGTTGTGCCTGTCGACATCCCATCTGCACATTGGTGGAGTTAATATCTTAATTTGATTATTAAAAACAAGTACCTCAGCGTGTGATCAAACAGATCAGTAAAAAGGAAATAAATAATTCAACATGCTGTGCACTTGTTGACATGACAACTGCATCAACACCCTGTCTGGTCTTGGTCCTCGTCTACAAAAGCAAATACAGAACAATATAGATATGCATCTTATCTCTTTATTTTATTTGTTATTAGTTCACGCCCATCTGATAAAGCACCTGGACTATTTAGGAACTGCACATAAAGAACTTAATGGCTTCTTTAAAATGAAAGTCACAGTAGAAAGTAGTTAAAGAACATTTTTCAACAAGGTGCCACTGAAAGAATACAGTATGTTTACTCTAAAAGAGAATGAGACATTAGGTCGAGGAGTTATTTGAAGAGTGATGCTGCAAAATCTTTTAAATACACAGTGCTTGATCATAGCCATGAAAGTGACACGCGATGTTTAAATATTGATTTTGCTTTTGTGTAAATGCTTGAATCAGCTCTCAAAACATGCTTTTAGATGATATCAGGCTCTATTAATGGAATAAGTCACATGTCAGAGACATTTTTCATTCTGCAGTAACTCTCTATTATAAACCCACCAGTATTTTCAGGGTTGTAATTTTTCACTTTTTATTCACTTCTGCTTCCTCAATCCTCTGACCGCCTCCTTTGAGAAGATGTATTTGGGTTGGGTCACCAGTGAGGTCAAGCACAGACTAGCACCACGCTATGATGTTCCAGATGGGAGTTAAATTTACACTAATCCTGTGACAAACCCACTTGACTTTAAGCGGCAGACACGTAAAGCAGAGTGAGGGAGACATTCCCGGGCCATCTGAAAGTGATCAACCAGTAAGCTGCAGAGAATTACAACTGGGGTTCAGATATAGATGTATCAGTTGCTATCCCAAGGTGACTGACAGTGGTCATATATCCAGCTGTTTGGCTTTTTAGCTCCTCACACAGAAGCATGTGAAATAATAATGATTATTCTTTATCAGTCCCTGTTCCCATGGGAGAGGTCAGGCTGAGATACAACTCAGCTGGAACTGGTTGCACTTCAGTGTCATGTCAAAGGACATAGACCAGCTTGAACCCCAGTTCACTGTGTGAGGGAAGGTGTGCATTGTGCCAGTGTGATGATCCCCCACAAAGATTTATCCACTGGACTTTCTCCAAAAAAATGCCCGTATTTTCTCTCATAACGACGGATTCTATTTCATTACATGCTTTATGAATGGCATTAGAGTGTTTACTGGCTGATTTTCACATTAATCTGTGTTTTGGATGCATTAGCGGTATATGTCTATTAAATAGCATTCTATTCATCCTTTGGGCTTGGTGCTGCAGCCAGGCTATTTAAAGCCCATCAATGCAAGTTTTTTTTCCTTGGTATTTTAAGAACCTCCAAGAGGAGGAGCTCTGCTTAACTGCTACAGAGCTTTCCCGGCTGTATAAAAGGTAACCACATATAAATAGGGAAATACCGGAAGTGAGCAAAGTTCCTTTCTAAATAAAATGTGTTTAGTACAGAATATAGATACAGAAGGGACTATGGATTTTTTTTTTTTTACATATGTCACAAATGGGCTTAAAGTCTACATTTAGGTGTCTTGCTTTTTTATGCGTCTGTAATGTCTTATACTTGATAGGGGAATTATGTGAAAGGAAGGGAAAGGGGGAGAAAAATTCACTAGGCTTTTATTCTGAAAGGCATCACCAGAATTGCCGCTGTGCATTCTGACTGACTTGACATTGCCTCCTTTCCCTGCCGTCCACCTCTATAGAATGCAAATTACCGAGCAACTCTAATACATCGCAGATTGGTTAACTACAGAGCGCTCGGCGCGGCGTTTGAGGAGGACGCGGTGCGCGCTTTTCTAATTCTGAGTGGACTTTACCCGATGAAAGAACAGACTCTTTTTAACCACAACACTGTCTTCTTTTGGCGGCTCGAACCCGCAACTTAATCTTAATAAAGTGTGGGTTGGCTGTGTGAGGACAGCGACACTCATCATCCCGGGACCGGAGTGAAACCTCACCGCGATCTCCCTTTGCAGTAGAATGATTCGTTGCCAGTGTGTGACATCTGTGTAAGACTCAAAATAGACAGGGGAGCCTGACAGGACCGGCGAGGACTGACGGACCCCGTGAAGTTTCCTCGTGCGTCAGCCTGTTTTTAAGAAGCCCGGTGAACCGGAGACAAAGTGTTGTGCAGGTTGGCCCCTCTTCAATGCGTCGGTTCCCCGCATCTATTGATGGACTGAGCACAGTGAAATCTGGAATAGCCTTCCTCTTTTTTTCATCATTTTTAGTCGGTAAGTCACGAATCAGGGCGACTAATGATATATTTGTACAGGCTCTACCTCTTAAAAACCTCGGACTTTAATGAGCCTAATTACTTTCTTTGTGGTCCAGGTGGTAGGGAAGGTTTCATCCTGCTGTATTATAAAAACAGGCAAGGTAGCAGGGAATCCAGGTGTCCATTATGGGCAGGTTCCAACTAGCTGAAGTATGCTATAGAGCAGTTGACACCACCATTTTTGACATTTTTTCTAAGAAAAAAGTCTCCTGTAAAATGTACAGTATGTGGACTGACGTGTCTGCATAGCTTTTTATTATTAGTATGATGCAGAGAGTAGTGGAAGTCCTGTAAAAGTGCCTGGACTCGACAGGGAGAGAACACAGAGGGACCAGTGAGTTTTCCTTTAGGGGCTCCATTACCTCCAGCACACCTGGCTGTTTGCCACACGCAGTTACTGTATCCTACGGCACTGTGCAGGCGTATGGTAATCAAGACTGGTGTGCCTGTTCACTGCCTTTTACTGAAAATCCCGAAAACCCTTTCCTTATATTGCTTTTCTGTAAATTCACAGAATTCACATATTAACAGATTCCAGTTGGTTGGTTCTTCTTTTTCTGGCAATTTGCCATCGATAAATATAGTTATGGCGTATGAATATTTATATTTACATGTTAATAGACACAGGTGTGTTCAATAGGGACATTATCACGACTTCTAATAAAACTCAGCCAGTCAGAAAAAACAGTATCTGTTTTATCAGAGGCAAAATTTCTCTGCTACAGTTAATCTCATTTAAACTCCTTACACAGTACTGGTAATATTAAGATAAATTCCTGGCCATAGATCCTAACTGGTTAAATAAATCTTTACTGCAGTCAAACTTAATTTAATCAGTTTGTACTTTGTCTTGCCTTTTTTTTTTAATTGAGGGTGAGGTTGTAGTCCTATTTAAGTAGAAGTTAATGAAGGAAAGAAGTGTCCAATTAGCTGAAAGTAGTGAATTCCATAATTGAGTTTGGATCCCAATTTTTTGCTTGGATGAACCAATGGTTAATAATTTAATAGCTTAGTTAAGTTCTCCATACCATAAATGTATGGACTGCATAAACCTAATGCACCCCAATGTCTTGGGATTAATTATTGATTGATGGTTTTTAAAAAGGCATGAACCTCTGTGGACCAATTTAATAAACAGGGGGAGTATTGTCCCAGCTTTTCCTCAGTCCTCTATACTGAACAAGAGGTCTGCTCATGATCATTTGAATTTACAGTAACAGGTGTCTCATCCGTTTCTTCAGCTTTGAAGGACCACTTCAATACCAATAATCATCCAGCCAAAGAAAATAGGTGAAAAAAATGAGTGGTTTACTCGTGGAAATAAGCTGATGCAGTGGTGGCTAGATTTCAATTGAACAAATTGCTTGCACTGAAGGGAAACACAAATGTGTGTTTGAATAGGTGTTGCTGTAGTGTGTGAAATGGCCAAAGGAAATTGGTCTGATAAGTGCCAGCATTCTGCAGTTTTAGGAGTATCAGGTCAGGGACAGAATAGGGAAGGAGGCATTGTGAAACTTTATTAAAGCACACTACTCTCATACAGAGAAAGCCTGCAGATATATTGGAGAGCCTCTGCCTCTCTAAGACACAGAGAAAGTAGGCAGCGCCAGCCCACAGAATATTGAATCAGTCAAAAAAAAAAAAAAAGGGCTGGAACAAGGGGCAAGGGAGTTGAACTAGCTCTTGCCTCTTGAGTGGGCGGATGTCATAATTATCATTTCTCCAGGATTGCGGTGGAGGGCCGCGGGCACTGGCAGAATCTCTGCAGATATGTGGGTGTAGTGGTGGTGTCGACCCTGTAGGGCAAGCCACATCACTTCCAATACAGAGGAAAAAGGGACAAGTCCAGCCATAATTGGTGCCTGGGAACACTGCAGGGCGCTCCGGGAAGTTGATAGACGGTCAGAGCGAGTACGCGTACATAAACAAGGCTGAGGACGCGTGCACAAGGACAAAAACACACATGCATGCTAAAGCAAATAGAGTGCAGGGGACTCTAATCTACTATCCCATGTCAGGCTGAAATGAAACAACCCCTAGCTGGACGCAACAAGTCTCGTCATCTCGTATTCTCCATCAGCCCCAAGCAAAAGTATTGGTGGATGCGTGCAACTTTTAGTTGGTGACCTCCAAGTGAGTAGGGAGAAAGGGGAGAAGAAAGAAGATTGTCCATTCCTGTTAAAGCAGGTTGTTGGTATTTGTGCTTCATGTGTTGTGGTGAAGTACTGTAAATTGGAGTAAATTAGCAGGTAGGACTCGGCACTCCCTGTAAAACGCATTCCATGTAATTGTCCGACAAGGCATTCTGTATTATTCAAACTAGGTTTGCCTGTTTGCGTAGTCACTCCTTGTTGTGTTGCTGTTGTCCAGGAGTGTGTTATCTCAAACACCTAGAAGAAAATAGCCTCTTTCACTAAAAGCTCTTCTTGCTATAAACCTCTCTGTCAGGACACATATAGGAGGTGGGCGCTCCAGGCTAGTGGATCTCTTATTGGAGTCTGGCAAGTTGATAGAGTCCACACAGTGTCCACAGTTTTTCCACTAGGAGCACTGGTTCTTCTTACTTAAAAATTCACAAAATGCAGAAACAGCACTTAAAATCATTTTCAACACAACAGATTCATGATTTTTTAAAAAAAGTTATGCTCCTGATCAATGTTTTAAACTGTCATTTTACAAAAAATACCAGTGCACACAGCAACATGGTTTTGAAAACAGACATTTATGGCAGGAGTCTTGTATCTGTCTGTCTATCTTTCTTAATGCTATGAATATTGAAAAACCTGCTGTTTGGAAAGTAGCACATGAAACATGATGGAGTGTGGTTGGAGTTCTGATGAAATGCTCAGTGAGCAGATTATTTAGGACAATAAACACCCCTCTGCCTTTGTTTGAAATGCAGCACTCCCTTCTGTTGCATCAGTGTCACGTGTGATATGCACACATTTCCTCCACCAGACATGCAGTACGTGTTGTATTGTCTGTTGTCTGTAAATGGATATAATCTTCAGTTTCTGTTATGATTCTAAGCATTTTAAGGTTCCTGGCAGTAATCCATCCACAAAATAAATAGAGAATTATGGGTGGTGAGACGTTTTTTTTTTTTTTTTTTTTTTTTTTTTTTGACTTTGAAGCTTTTTTTTCTTCTAACAGGTTTTGACAGGAGCTTTAGAATGCTGCCCAGCTCCGTTAACAGCCCGCTGTGGCATTCCTACTTAATTGGTCTTGAAAGGTCTTGTTCAGTAGGACAGTGCAGGCCAGCCCAAGTCTCTGTAGTTGTTAAGTCATCAGACACTCAATTAACTCAGCCATAGTACCTGATCTGAAAATAGAAGCTGTGCAGAAAAACAAGATACCTTGAACTAAATCTGCATCAATCTGCAAGTAGCCATCTTCAGTGTCTGGACAAGACTTTAATGTAAAAATATACCTGTTTTATCTGCTTAAATCCCAGACTGGGCCTGCAGTACTGGAAAAGCATCACCCCCCCTAACTCAGACTCCCCACGTTTGTCCTGAGATGCACAAGTAAAATCAAAACTGCCTCTTTAACGTCACAGACTGAGCTTTGCAATACGGATTTTACTGTCAGATTTTTTATCCTGACACAGGTTTCTAATCACTTTCTCTTTGTGTTTTGGCTAAATGTAAGCAAACATCCTATTATGTACATATAAGTGTACAGTAATTCACATACAGACTTGTACAGACTTGACATCTACCAATCTTCCCATCTTCTAACCAGCTTATCCTGCTGTGGGCCATAGAGTGGAGCTGTGTTCCAGTCCTCTGTGAATATTTTCTACCCATCAAGCCAGAGGCTCTGTTTCTGCCTGTGTGCTGTTTAAGTCTGCTCCGTCTGATACTGGCAGTTCCAACGAGTCAAGTCATTTCCATTGTACGTAGACTGGATTTCCTTCAGGCAATTTGCCTCAGTCTGCTCGGGGTGTCAGATGGGTGGAGTTTACTTCTGTGGGCTCTGCATCATAAAGCAATTTAAACTGATCCCACTATGATACAGGAATGAATTATGGTCTGCCTAGTGAATAAATAGGGAGAGGGCAGAGCTCAGAAAGAATCAGAATAGGGGGCACACATGATCCAACCAGTGATTTTCTGTCAGAGGTAAAACTTGCTGGTGCACATTTCCCAAACAATAAGAGATAGTCTGTGACTTTGTCCTAATCTCCTGTCCTGGTATTACTTTTTCTTCAATATGAGAGCTGAGGGAACTTTGGATATGTTTTTGCTAGGTTAGCAGAAACCTAATCCACTGGGCTTAAAGTTAGGACACTTTTTTTTGTTTATTTATATTTTTTTCATTCTTTCCTCGGACATGCATGGGCTCAACATGCTTAAATACATCAACTCTATTAAAAGTGCAGCTACTTGCCAAAAACTGCAGAATCAGTAACAGCCTAGATGATGGCACTATAGCCATCAGTGAAATGTAGAAATATCATACAATAACATATGACATGCACAATTTCTCAAAAATATATTTTAAGGTGGACTACTTGGCCACTTGCCACTTAAACGGATACCATTCAGCTGTTACTAGTGACTACATCCACGAGCAGATGTGATCGTAAATTCGATTTGTTTGTCCAATTACTAACCTCAGCAGGGTGCTGCTGAGGAACTGTGAGCATACAGGACAGTGCAATTCAAACCAATTATGCATCTGCCAATTAAGGATGCCACGAATACAAGAAATGTATGGCTCTATAATCCTGTCATGGAACAGATTGTACTTACAGCACGCTTACATTGTGTGAGTGTAATTTCAGTAAACGTAAACATACATGTCATGACGTATTTTCAGTGACATATGTATGTGATCACAGTATGTACGTTTAACAATAGAACAATAAGTAATGTACTTTTAGACAGCCAACATTGTTTCAAGTCAAAGACTATTTTTCTAGTTTATGGCTCACATTTTTATAGAGCGTATTAGTCATTTTGGTTTATACGCGTTTATACGTTTGAGATATAAAAGGAAGTTTGTTGTTCACAAAATAACACGCATATTTTTTGCACTAGATAATGGATTTGCCTCGTGGTCCTGTTGTACTGACACTACAGAATGTTCTAGGTGGTGCCCTTTATATTGTTCATGCTCAGTAAGCAGGTCTGTCGACCTATAATGTGTGGCTCCTTTGAGACTTAAGCTTGTATATCAGACAGCAGATCTACACGTATTTATGGAGTGAATCATAAGACTGTCATTACCATTACCCTGTGTCCTTTTTACTGAGGGTGGGTGGGTGCTACTTTTAAATAGGCAATTCAGACAACTGACAACAGATTAAAACTGAGAAGATATAAGATGATTATGTAGGACACCCTAACTTAAGGTGGAATTTGAAACACTTGCTGAATATTTCCATGCAACCAATTAACTCAGCTTAATAGAACTAATTATCATTACCAGAATGATATTAAAGTGCAACAATCATGAGCAACAATGTATTAGAGTATTTTTTTTCTCACAGATTTGCTTTGCTTGTGATGTGCCAGACTTTCCAGATACAGCTGCCTCTGTATTGAGTATTCTGAATGAATTTATCTACCATTTACCAGCCTTGCTGGGCACTGGTGAGTCACTCCTGAATAGAATGTGTCCCTTTTTAAAGGGACAATAATGTAGACAGAAAATATGCATCTGTTGGTGCAGATGTCTTTCCTTACCAAGCGCACCTTGATGCCACTATACACTGGTGTAATCTGCCTGCTCATTTCTGGAGAACTAATTACTGCGCATTAGTTAAACAGACCATTTGAAATGCAAGCCTGCTAAATCACGCTTGCCAGGGGAGCCGTGCCACCCCCTCCCTCCACACACAGTCTTTGTGCTTCTATTATTAGTTCTATCATGCATATGTTCTCTATCAGAAATTAAGGCCCACCAGGAGAGAACAGTAAATGAGGAGGCTATACAGTACACAAGGTAGGGAGAGTGAAACTGTGTTTTTGTATCAGTTTATGTTCGCACAGCTGTATATAAGGTGTCCATCTGCAAAGCAGTTCAGTATATCAGGCCCTGCTGCTTATCCCTTCCCTTATGATCAGCTGCCAGCTGTTAGAACTGCTGCATGACATGAGCAAGGACACTTTTTAAAAGGCCACTGATGTTTCTAAAGATGCAAACCTTGTAGCAGTCAGCAGAGCATGGGACATGATCCTCCCTCCCCTGGTCACCAAGGCTGTGTGCTTACAACTCTGCCAAAAGGATCTTTGTTTCTGCATGGTAGAGCAGTTGATGGAGGAACTGTGGGTTGCTACAGCCTAACTCTTATCCAGGTAGAGAATGTGGGGTTGATTTAATAGTTAAAGGCACACAAGTTTGGTCCAGTTGGTCTGATTGATGTTTCACTGAGTTTCTTTAAGCTGCAAAGCGTGCTCCATATGTATTGGCACTGTGGATATCTCCTACGAAAGAAGATAAATAGAAAAATAGGCCACTTAAGGAGCTTAGGAAAGTATGCATTCTCTGCACGTTTCCTCTGACACTAAAGCTGTATATCATGAGCCGGAAGCCCACCACCATGGTAGGAGCACATAGTCTTGGTATCTGTTCTGAGACATAATTTGTCATAAACTGAGACTGTTTCCCACACAAGTTTCTCTAATAAGTCTACGGATAATATTCAGTCAGAGAATAGTTTATACCTGCTTGGCCTTGGACTTCAGCATTGTGGAGTAGGGGTTACATCTACATTTTAGCTTTTAGACACGTAGATGATACACCAGTATATTAAACATGATTTGTATGATTCTGTCATGGAACATCAGACCTCAGTGAATTAAAATTTACTGGTCAACCTTGCTTTTGTCAAGATCCATAAATCGGCATGACTGCAGGTCGCCTAGCAATGTGGAGGACTAAGGTCATAAAATGCTAAGAAGTAAGGTGACTGTGACACGTTTTAAAACAGGTTGAAAACCAAGAAAATTCTGGAGTATCCGCAAGATATCCACATGATATGTTTAAAACACAAATATGGAGTGACTTTTATCAGTCTTGACGGAGTAGGGAGAATGGCTCTATCTGTCGGGTGCCACTAGGGATAAGAAGCCTTTCATACTTGTACATCAAGTTGCCTCACGCTATAGAAAAAGAAATTAGGCTTCTGCCTTATGGGCTATTTGTGGTTCCGGCATACTTTACTTATTCTGACAGTGACAAGGACCGAGCATGACTACAGTTGTTCATATTATCTAAAAATAATGTCCTAAACTGTCAACTCCAAAGTGTACATGCTCCTCTGTACACTTCAAATCCAGGTTTATGGTGTGTTGTCACATCCTGTATCTGTATTGTGTGTGTCAATTCACTGCAAACTATGACAAATGTATAGAGGATAAAAATAAGTGGTACAGCAGCGCTCTGGCTGTTTGGTGCATGAAGCGTGCAAAATCAATGGAAAGCAAGGGCACATGTGCTTTGTGCTCTTCAGTAAAGATCACAAGCTATGTGCATCCCCTAGCTTTCAATCAGAATCTGTTCATTATTACTGAAAGCAGGGTGGATGATATGTTTGTCAGTGTCAACACAATAGGGATTTTTTTATTGAGTACTGCAAGTGCTGTGAGTTTATCAGCAAAGGTTTGGCAACATATGGAGCTCCATTCCTTATTCACACTACACAGACCAGTCGTGACAGTGAATCTAATGTCTCGAGTCTAATTATGCCTGGTGGTGGTGCTCTGGTAGACAGCAAAGAGGAAAATGAAATTAAACAACGTAGATGTGTTGTACCTGAATGTAGGCATTTTAGACCATGATGTACAGGCTTGTTTCTGCTTCTGCGTTTCATGTGACGTTCTACTGCTGATTCTATTGGCTTACAACATCAGTGCCATCTTCTTAGCATTAAGAGGAGTACATTATGTGCATTGATCATCAGTGAATATAATTAAATCTGATCAATATGGAAAGGCAGCAGTTTCCCAGAGCAGTGTTCTGCACTGTTGGAGAAGTGTCTGTGTGGCATAAGAACATGTGTATTCATGACTGTGTGAGAGTGCATACTGGAGTCACACAGAAGAACCCTCGTTACTTAGATATGATATTATACTCATGAGGGGTTACCAGGCTCATGATGGGTGTTCCATGATATCATGGAGCACTTTACAGCACAGGAACAATGCAAACATGCAGTGGCTGGTCCAAATAAAGTGTGAACATGCTGTTTATGAATCTCCAAGTGGCTAAAGCCTATTGTGTATGTTAGAGTGCCTGTAGAAGGGCTCAATGTGTGATAAATATTCCATCAACAGAATGTTCTTCTCCACTTTGGTGTCTTTTCCTCCTCAGCTCCGTGCTGTTTTTTGTTTTCTTTTTCTAACTCATCTCGTTTGATGTTGGACGATGAGTTGGCTTCACTCACATGCATGATGGGAGATCTCATAGGGCTTCAGTAGATCTCTAATTGAATTGTCTGAACAGCAAGAGATGCTCATTTGAATCTGGAAAAGAGAGTGCAGCACAAGACGGGCACCGGAAGAGTATTTCATCTCCTGCGCCCGTCACGCTGAGTTCCATGCAACATTGATTGCCTGAAAAATGGATCAGTTAGATGAGTGTTTGAAATAAAGAAGAAGGAGTGCATGAGGCTAATGCATTTCCATATCTGCCCTCTGCAGTGTGTTATCATGCAGTATGCCATAACATTTGTTAATAGTCTTTGTTTCGTTTCATATTACCATAGAAGACGTCAGAGTCACAGAAGTGGGTGCCCTGGGTGCAGTGACCACCACCAGACTCCTGAACAAGCAAATGCAGATAAATAATGTAAAGGAAGCTCCAGGTTTTAGAGCCATTCTCTGAATGTTATCGCTGTTTAAACAATGTTGAATAGATTTGGCAAATTGTATTTTTATGCTTCATTATATTTCACCACATTATCTTCCATTGATAAACATGAGTAATTGGAGCTCATAGACAATTATAACTCCCATTTTCTCCCCATTATTAGTTCAAGAGGGTCATTTCTTATCTGCTGTGATGTCTGGGAGGCTTTACAAATGTGGGAGATTTCAACCCTATAAGGTTTGACCTATAAGGTGTAACTTCACATTTGTATTATCTTTTCATATATTGTATGTATCTTTTCTGAAATGGATGTAAGTATTACATCAGTGGCTCTTGTTCAAGACAGTAAAATAGGCCTCAGTATACATTAACATGACTCCAGAAAGTTACCTGAAGGTCACTGCTTGCCATTGGGAAAATATATTTTACATTCGTATTTTATGTGCACAATTACTGGTTTTGTTAATGAGTTATAATAATTTCCCCTTTTGAAAGATTTTTCAATGATGGGTCTCCCTATTGTTGTTGTACTGCTGTGCAGGCTCAGCCGGCTCAGAGTACTGACTGTCCCTCGGGCTAAGAACGTGGCAACTAATCGTTCTGGTGTATTCTGTCTGATGTTGTGGTGATTCCCTGTAGAAATTAGTAAAATGGATAATTAATGCATTTAGTTTGTGAACTTTTATTTAACTCGATGAGTGGTGATATTTATCATGATTTTTGTTTACTTTCATATGGTAAGACGAATGTGTTTACATTTATTTTATTTTATTAAATATGTGGGATGATGAGCATTTCATAGCATCCTATATTCGCTGTATATTCATAGTTTCCCAGGTCTGTGGAGTGTGGAGTGTGAACTCTAGATCTGCTATGGCTGGAAAGTTTAGAGTGACCTTGGGGTGTGTGCCTGAATACATCAAACATTCTGGAGATCGTGTTGACTTCGCGTTCATCAATAATTTTGACTTTACTCAACAGCACAAAAAAGTGTTCTGAGACACAGTGAAGCAGGCGAAAAGGTGAAAGAGAGAGAAGAGGCGAGAGAGAAGTTATATTGTAAGAGACTCCTTCAAATTCAGTTTCAGTCTGTGGAGGTGAAAGCTTCTCTCTCCTGAGAGGTTTGGTCATCTCCTCAGGTGTGTGTGGGACTAGCCAGACTTTCATCTGAGCTTACAACATCTGATATATCTTTAACGTTAAAGATTAGGACTGGGAAAGAATTGCACTCTATGTGTTTAATGTGAACAAGACTTGCCTAGTGTAGTTAGAATGAAGTTTTCCAGATGCTAATGAGATTCATTAACAAGAACAGCTGTGGCTTCCCACCATCCTTCCACATCTTATCTCTTTGAAGAATTGTGTTAGTTAAGGGTGGATATCTAGTTATCCTTGATCATGGGAAGAGACATCTTCCCATGACTTCTCCACCAGTCCCCTCAGACTGATGCAGCCTTTGATCCATTGTGATTTTAGTCAGATTAATGTAATAGATTTAGATGGGTTGCTGAGGCCTCTCGTCATTAAAATCACATTTCAGTATTTCACTTGTCATTCAGCATAAATCCTACTTACAATGAAGTGTGAATTCTCTTCATAGGAGCTTTGGTTCGCTGCTGAGAGAACAGTCTGGAGCAGTGCATTAACAAAATCAGGATAATAGTGTAAGAAATCTGATTTATGAATATAGGTTTGGTTTGTGATCCCAGTTGAGTGTGAATTCACTGGCTGAACAAGATAAGGCCTTTCATTTTCAGTCCTTTGTGTAGAATGCCTGTTATGAATGCAGCTGTGACGTGGAATCGAAATGGACTGAACTAACTTCTGCATTTGTATGACTCACACTGAGTAAGTCTTTGTTTAGATGAGTCTGCATATAAAGAGCAAAAAAAAAAAAAAAAATCAGTCAAATGAGAAAGTGATTTTTTTTTTTTTTTAATGTACGATTATCCCACTGTGAGCCACTGGAAAGAGATGCTGCCTTACTGTCACTGCTCACCCTGTGAAACCTTTTTACTCATTGGTAAAATGCAGTGTCTGGGTAGTTAGTGTGGGTTCTGATGACTGTTTTATATGGATTATTAGGATTTCCATTAGCGGCTACACTTGGTTTAACTGCCATTCCTCAAGTCCACGCATGACACAGGGTTGCCAAGTAGTAAGAAAGGCCACATAGGAGTAAACATTCAGAAAGAGAAGAACATACATACCCACTGATAACTTTATGAAGAGGCATTTAAAACTTAGTATTATTTTTTTATAGAATAAAAGAAATGGAGAATAGTTGGCATGTGAACATGATTTGCCTTTTCCTGTGATATATTTTTCATGATTTTTCACTATTTAAAGACAATTCTACGCTACACAAACGCTTCCATCCAAGATGAGTGTGACTTCCCTTCATGCATATGATGCACCCATAAATGTCATTTTACGCTGTTACACTTTTACACATACAACGACCAGAGTTCAAGTATTGTAACGCATGAAACTTGTATGACATTTGGATCACTGGGATTGAATATCATTCAGCTCCAAACATCTAAACAAAACTATTATTCAGAACTATACATTTAATTTGTGTCAACCTTTGCATGACTTGTACAACAACGTGCACTTAATATTCTTTTTTTCTCCTCCCCACCCCTTCTGCCCATGCTCCTTTCTTCACAGATATCTCAGAGCGAAATGGTGCCCTGTATCATTTTCATCGCGTTGTTTGTCACTGCAGCCCGATCCCAAGATATCCATCCCTCACAGGCATCATCCTCTATTAGTGAATCTTGTGACTCCTTGTGCTCCTGTGAGGTGAAAGATGGTATCCTTCATCTTAACTGCGAGCAGAGAAACATCAGCAAAATCTCTCAAATCAAAGTCCCGTCAGGTGTGCCCTTCCACCTGAACCTTTACAAAAATGACTTGGTTGAGCTCCGCGAAGAGGAAATGGAAGGGCTTAAGAATGCCCTTTCGCTGCACATTGGGGGTAATAGCATACAAGAGCTGGAACCAGGGGTCTTTAGCACTCTCGGTTCACTGAAAAAACTCCACATAAATAGCAATTTCCTCGTCACTCTTAAAGAGGACACTTTTCAAGGCCTGGTGAATTTGGAGTTTCTCCAAGCTGACACGAATTTCATTCGGATCATCGAGCCGGGGGCCTTCAACAAACTGATCCGCCTCAAGGTCCTCATCCTGAATGATAATTCCATTGAGTTTTTACCCAACAACATTTTCCGGTTCGTGCCCCTCACGCACCTGGACTTGCGGGGAAACAAGCTCCAGACACTGCCTTATGTGGGGTTTTTGGAGCACATCGGACGGATAATGGAACTTCTCCTGGAGGATAATGACTGGGTCTGTGACTGTGATATTTTACATTTAAAAATATGGATGGAGAACATGAGGGCCCAGTCAGCAATTGGGGACGTAGTCTGCAGCACACCACATCACCTTAAGGGAACCATCCTGGCTAAAGTGAAGCGGGATGTTCTGTGCCCGTCTCATGCAGATATTAACCTGGAGGAGCCGTCAAAGTCGCTGGATATGGTTGTTACTCCCTCATCCAAAGTGTCTCAAATTCCCAAGTTGATCAACGCCAAAGATGACGCCAAGGTACCGACACCCTCTCACTTTCCCGGCAGTCCTTGTGTGGAACACTGTTCCTGTCACAATCACCCTGTGGCTGGCTTTTTGATGCATTGTCAGGACAGAGGAATTCAGAAAGTATCAGATATTGGAATCCTTCAGCAAAGCCCCACTAAACTTGTCATGACAGGAAATATGATTCAGAAACTCTTGAAATATGATTTTGTCACATATGATAGTTTAGAATTACTCAACTTGGCAAACAACAGAATTGACTACGTTGATAATGAAACTTTCCTCAGCCTGAGCAGTTTGAAAAAACTGTATTTGAATGGCAATAGAATCGAAAAACTGTTCTCAACAATGTTTGTGGGGCTCCACAACCTTGAATACCTGTATCTGGAATACAACCTTATCAAAGAGATTGCTCCAGGCACATTTAATCCCCTGCCAAACCTGAAGCTGTTGTCATTAAATAACAACCTGCTCAGCTCTCTTCCAGCACAGATATTTCGAAACGTGCCCCTCACCAAATTAAACCTGAGGAAAAATCTACTTATGCACCTGCCAGTGAGCAATGTGCTTGATCAACTTGACTCACTAGAGCAGATTTATTTAGAGGACAACCCCTGGGACTGCAGCTGTGACTTACTCAGCCTCAAACAATGGGTGGAGAAACTCAGAAAGGACACAGTGGTGGGCTCCATTTTGTGTCACACCCCGAAGAACGTGATGCAGGCTGAGCTAAGAAGTCTTCGTCATGAGGTTCTATGTCCTGGTTTAGGGACCTACTACCCCATGTCCCCGGGTGGGGAAGAGAGCGTGACAGCTACACTGGGGCCTGACGGTGGAGGCAAGGGTTTATTCAGCCCCCTCACAGACACTGTCCCACTCTCTGTGCTCATCTTAAGCCTTCTTATTTTTGTCCTCATGATTATATTCTGCTCAGCAGGGTTGGTAGTGTTTGTGGTGCACCGGCGACGGAGAAGGGCAAAGAAAAAAGCAGCAGAGGAGCAGCCCCGAGAAAACACTAACAGCAGCCCTATCCACTTACATTATAGCATGTACGGCCAGAAAACTACACACCACACTCTGACCCAAAGAACAGGGTCTGCCACTCTGTATGAAGAGAGATCACATAGTCCTATTGTGCAGATATGTCGCAACCCCACCTACTGCTCCCAGCACAAGGAGCGCGACGCAGATTTGGATTATAGCCTCGACGAGCCCAGCACCAAGCACCACGTCTGCCGGAGTATCATGGAGAAGGAGAACACTTCTCCTCTCACAGGAAACCCCAGCTCAAAGTTCGGACCAGTGGCTGGAGAGTGCCCCGCAGAGTTCGTCACTCTCGGGAACCCCAACTCCTTGTACAGGAACATTCTGGAGAGGGAGAAGGAGCTGCAGCAGCTTGGAATAACTGAGTACCTTAGGAAAAACATGCCCCAGCTTCAGTCTGCTGTAGACATGCAGGTCCCAGGGCACCAGGAGGAGTTAAAGCTAATGGAGACAATTATGTACTCAAGACCACGCAAGGTCATGCTTGAGCAAACTAAGAATGAGTACTTTGAACTTAAGGCTAACCTGCATACTGAGCCTGACTACTTGGAGGTTCTGGAGCATCAAACTGCATTTAACTGAGCTTAAGCAGAAAAAAACTATATATATATATATATATATATATATTATGTTTTGAACCAAGTGCCTTGTCCTGTTTGCCCTCTTGTACGTTCCACAGTGTGAAATGGGCACATCACTTTAAGTTAACTGTAGCACAGAATGTAATAGTTTTATTTTTTGTTACCTTTTATTTGTTGACAGCCATGTTATGTAGCTGGTGAAAGGTGTCATATGTTGGGCCAAATGTAACTTGAGGAAGCTGTCTGCTGTCGGTCGAACAAGCCTGGGTTGAAACCCTCTTAGAAATCCACTCAATCAGCTTTTTATGATTGATTAAATTTCCATGGCGTTACTGCAGCCAAATGAATTGATCCACACAGCGTGCGCACCATCACCCCCCCCACATCCCGACAGGATAAAGCAGATGTTAGGAAAGAAGTGAGTGAATTTCAATCATCACTTGACCCAGAATTGCTGTTTAATCAGTCTATCCTAACTCTGGGTATGACCTGATTACACCCCTGTCAACATAAGCCAGCTGGAATGCTGTAACCAGAATGCTCATTGTGCCGTAGAGTCAGCAACATGCCAACTGTACATCGGAAAGCAGCGATAAGAATTTGGTTTCACTGCTGTTCTCCTGTCAGTTATTTTGAGCAACCCATTACACTGCACTGTTGCAGTCATGGTATCCTTATTCATTTTTATAGAAGCTGGTGATACTCACAGAAAGGATGCTTTGTTTTTTTCTCTTAATCAGTAAATAGAGCACTTAAAGTACAGTATATAATACACAACTGTAATCTTGTAAAAATGCATTGCACTAATCAAATGCCATAAGATGGTGCATGACAATCAACTGAGTCCTGCTGAAACTTTTCTTTTTTTTTTTATTTCTGCCAGAAAAAAATGAGCCACAAACTTGTATGATCCTTCAGTGTGTGTGTGTGTGTGTGTGTGTGTGTGTGTGAGAGACATTGTGTTTCATGTCACTGTTTTATGTCTGTCAATAGTCAGACAGCATTCAGGAGCATCGCTTCCTCCTCATGCTGACATCGGCTGATCTGGAACTGTTTTGAACTGATCAGAGGCTGGGCATATTAATCTGTTAGCACATGAATGGTTACTGACGAGCATCATTACCCCACGGAGACAACCTGCTGACTGACTTCATCCAACTTTTCGCTGTTTCTCAGCTCATATTAAAAGCAGTGGACTACTGGCGACTGACATTTTGCAATGTGGACGCTGTCACTGTTCAGGATTTATACAACACACTCCCTTCATACTCATACTCCTGGAAACTCATTCAACGGTTCATGTAAGCACACACTCTGTAGCTTTTCTACTTAACTAGTAGATTTAGATTAGATTTAATTATTTATTCTGTATATTTTGTATATACTTATGTTCCATTATATCTTTGGGTTTTTTGTGCCTTCAGTGCTGTACAGAATATAAACAGAAGTTGTAACTGATAAACAGGAAATAAAGAATTGCAATATTACATAAAGTTGGAAATTAATTTATGATTAACTCACATACAAATTCCAGAATCTTTTAGCTACTGTACAAGAATTTGGACCGAGTGCTTCTCTGCAGAGCACAATCTGTCCCCTAATTGACACATCAGTCACCCTGACTGAAAATGAATGACATTTTCTCTCAATGTATTATCAGTTCTCCACAGTGCATATGCATATGTGCATTCCTGTACGTGTGTAAAGACCATTTGGTTGTTTCCCTGCTGTGTGAATAGTTTAGCCCCCCCACGATGGCTCAAACCTGGTCCTTAATCACACAACAATGGCTACAGGGTTTTTCACCAGCCGTGCTTTTCTGCATGACTTTCATTTCCTCCTTCTCTCTGGGGAAACACTGGACCCTCTCTGATTCCTCCATTTTCTATCATAATTGATGTATCTGAAGCTCCTTTGCAAGAACACGCGCGTAACTTCACAGCGTGAAACACTCATGCACAGAGATGTGCATGCAGCATTCGCATACAAATACAGATACCCCCACCGACATGAATAAATAAATGTTTATAGATTTGTATGCAGACACGGATCATTTAAGGTATACAAACTCGTGGGCAAACAGACCTGCACACACACACAGTCACAGTAGGGAAGACGAATTATCCTCTGCAGTTTGATCCTGTGAGGCTCATAAGTAATATTCTCCTCCAAAGGTGAGACATTAGTAAAGTACAGAACTGTGTTCTCTTTACTTAAGGGGCTGACTTCAGATAAATGGAATCAATTATGAACTGAAGCTCACCAAGGCGCCTGTCTCGCAGTAAAATCGGGCTGTTAAATACATTTAATAAGATAAGAAAACAGCCACAACTCAAAGAAGAGCTAACGAAGTATCCAAAATTTGTCCTATTATGCCGTGGCTCAGCTCAGCTCAACACAGGTGAAATCTTGTTCAAATTTAAGCAGGATTTGGAAACTGAAAACTGTAATTTTGTGTCAAGTCTTTTGTAAGTCATATTCAGTTTCAGGGTGACCCAGCTTGTTAATTACATGTCAAAAATATATTTTTTTTAAATACAAAGATTGGATTTTTAATTTTGTTGTAGACGTTTATTGTTTGACACCAACACTACAGCATCTTTGTCACTTTTTTGTGAACTTGAAAACAATAACATGCAAACAACCTTTCACTAACATCACAGGTTCCCCACATAGAGCAGGTGATGTGATGAGGTTTTGCTGCACTTTGCTGCATAAATTTGCACAATAATGATGAAAAATGGTGGTACATTAGAGCTAAGTACCTCTCGTTCAGTATAAGCTATGGAAACCTCGCTCTAATGACTGTGGATGTTCATGTTTAGAGGCAGCTGCTGCACAGTAACACTGTTCACACGCTGATGTACCTACTATAATCACATGTAATGCAATTATATGGAAACATGCACAGTGGTGCTAATTGTGGGATTCACAATACGCCTGGAAGTGCAATGGTAACCCATGATGAAAGGTATGCATAAAGTATATTGTTTACACACCTAGAAATTACACAGGCTGTATTCACAGAGTTGAACGAACTCAGACAATACACCAGTGACCAACTGTGACTATTTACAATTCATTTTGAACGAGCCTATGTTTGTTTTGCACGTCAGCCAGAAGAGAATCATATCTTGTGACCTGAAATGTAATTACTAGACTCAAACATGAGATCTTTTTTACACATGAGCACTCAAAAATAGCAGCAAACACAAATAATTATTTTGATACACCAAATAGCACAGCACATTATTGCAATATTAGTATTTGTGTTCCAACTATTAATATCGGCAGCATAGAGGACTTAGTCCAGTGTCTCATTTGTACTGCAGATGATATATTAGCTTTATTAGAGCAGTCTGAAAAATCTATATCATCTCACCCAGTTATTATTTTATAAAATGGCGTGTTACACCGTCCTCCAACCACAAGCCATTAATATTCATATCTGCGAGCACAACAACAGAACATCTCTTCTGGGCAACATTATCGATCGCTCTTTCGCATCCAAGAGTTTCACCAGGTTCTTTATACTGAGCCAGGGTCAATTAATGCCTCACACTTTACATCATCCAGGCTGCACCTCTTTTTCTTGCCTTCAATTCCTGCTGGCATTTAATGAACAGTGAGTGGCAGCAATGCAGAACAATCATACTGTTGGACATACAGTAATTACTGGAGGACAAGAAAGGGCTAAGTACATGGAAGAGGCAACAGGATGCAGGTCGACATTTGAAATTAGTTACTGTTATGTTGGTGGATGAAGTATTCAGGACCAATACTTAAACAAAAGTAACAAGTAACCCTGAGGAATTATGCCCACCTAGATTCAAAATACAAAACATTGACATCAACTGCTCGTGGTCTAAAAGCACTTTTAGAGCATAGCACCACCAGACTTAAGAACTATGACTGACTAAAGTTATTTCTTCGTTCAGTGACCCATCACGAGACTCATCATGAGATTTTAAACGTGATGAAATGAGACACACATTCATCCATCTTTCCAACCATCCAGTTTCCATACCTGCTTTTTACTATTCAGGGTCACTGGGGATCGGGGGGAGGGGGGCTATCCCAGCATGCAATGGGGCAGTGGATGGCAGACTTGCATGTGCATAAAATGCACGTTTATGTAAAGTGATACAGATGATTGATCATGTTGGAGCATAAAAATTTGCATTAAGTCTATTAAAATGTCAATTGCTGCTCTAATCGCTGCCAAAGGTGTTTCTAATTTATTTCATAGACACTGTTGGTACAGGTGAAACACCCACTTATATCCCTCTGTACTCCATTCGATTTTGTCTGCTCTTGGTTTCTTCTTATTTTTGCCAAAGTGTATTCAAGGCACTAAAGCAACTTTAATCCATATCAAGTGTCCACATGCTGCGTAGTGTATTTAGACGCCCCAACCATGAATGAAGTGCCATTATGAGGGATGACTTTGTCTGTCTGTACACCCCCACTTCCTGACTGAACTGTAGTCTATTACAGAGCTTTACCCTGGGGGCGATCTTATGATGCTGACTGCCAAACAGAGCAGCTTGCTATGGAGCCCTGGACATTGAACCCCTATCCTGTTGTTTGCTTGGCACACAGTTTAAACACCAAGCCAGTGACCCAATTTTGCATCTGAACATCAGAAGTATTTAGTCATGGGATGTACTGTATTGAATCTTTTGTTCTGAGAGCAGCCTCACAGGTACAGGCGATAAAAACCTGTATGAAAGGAGAAATCCCCCTAAAACCGTCCTCTGACAATATATTTTTGAAATTTCTGGGTTGGTTTTGTTGTTTGTTTGTTGTAGACAGTGTTGCATTACACTGAGGTGTTTTCACTGCTGTTGCTGTGTCACTGTTCTTCTGAAGCCTTTGCACCATTTTGCACTAGTTTCTCTTTAAGTGCTTAGTATCTTCAGGACATGGGAAAAAAAAGTCTTATAAACTTCTCTAAATTCTATTGTTATTATTATCAGCTGGAAGTTCAGGCATTTTCTGTGGCATTCTGGGAAATGCAGGTAATCACTACCTGGATTACAAAACACCAATAGTGAGAGAAAGTCAGTGCCCGACCAAAGTGAATTACAGAACTCCATCACCAAAAAAGCTCCTGGAATGTGTTAAAATGCCAGATTAATGATATATTACAGGGTAAAAATCTAAAGGAGGATTTCTCCTCTTAATGGAGTGTGTGCAGCATTTTATTGCTGTATTACATACAGTAGAGTATAGCTCAGTGAAAATGGATGGAGAGTAATATAGGAAACATACAGTGTGAGTGAGACCATGACCAACTTAAGGATTAAATGGTGGGTGACAGTGGAACATGTACAGAAATAGATTATGTTTTATGAATAGTATTGATTTGTTCTTTTCTCTTGAAAAATCCTTTTTTTTTTATCTTAAATCAACTGGGGAACAGTTACTCTTTCATGAAGTGCAGTGCATTTAAAGAAAAGTCATTATATCCTATTGATTACACTTATTAAATCCTTTCTGATCATAAAGGAGGTGGTTCACATAAAGAGACTGCATCAGACACAGGACCTTGGTCAAAGCAGGATATAGCTAAAAATAGAAAAAATATAGCTAATTTTCTTTAGGTGGGGTCAGATATTGATACCTTATGACTGTCGCATCGGCACAGTATATGGCATCATATACTGGTCAATCTGCCCTGATAAAAATTTGCCCCAAGCAGAGCATAAATTGAGCACGGTTCAGATAGAACGCAGCAACTGACACAGAGTTAACACATGTGTGAGTGCACATATGACCCTGCCTTTGTTCATATATATGAAAGTATTGCCTATACACTCCAGTAAGAAAAAATATATAAATAAAAAAAACAAGAAAAGCTCAGTGAGCCTCAGCCCAGAAGTGCCTTAATCCCTCTGTATGGATTCAATGAATTGAATTTTACAGGAGAGAAAAAGCCTATTCATGCACACTTAACATGTATGCAGAACCATAAGAGTAGGATACTCTGTTATGTCTTGGAAACACAGAATGAGCTTGTCGAGCATAAAGCGAGGTCGGGTGTGACGTGACCGTCTGCAATAAGAAAGAGGAGGGAGACAGCAGGAGGGAGAGGAGGGAGACAGAGTCACAAGTCACACTTGTGCTCCCTGCATTAGAATAAATTTCTTTGTGTGATCACACTGCAGAAATATGAGATGGTTGCCCAAAGTGTTTCTAATAATATTATAAGCTAATGACCCATTTTGGAAAGTGCCTGGCCCGGCCCACTTGGAACATTGAACATGATCACTGATGGGCTTTCATGGCTGGAGAAGACGTGCAGACAGAGTAGCACAAGCCATCCGTTCCTTCCTCCACTGAATGATGGTGCAATTAAATGTTTCATAGTGTGCCAACATCAGTACTACCACTGCAGTGGCTCCCAGCTATCTTCTTCTTCTTCCTCAAAGAGCTGTCATGCAAAGCACAAAGAAACGAGATGTAAATCTATTTCTTATTTCTGTGCCTTTTTTTTATTTCATTCTGTTTTCTTCTGTTTGCCTCATTTTTAACTTTGTCAAACTTTCTCTTTCTCTCCGTCTTTGTCCCTGCACCCCCAAAAGCACATCTAAGTCGTGTCAGTTAGAGAAGTAAACTTTAAACCTTTGCTCTCAAAGTGATCTCTGCATGCACTGCACAATGCACATAAACTTTCCCCTATAGCTACTTCTTCTTTCTCTCTTATGTATTCTATAAAGTGTGGATGTCAAGACCAACAGTAGCAAGGAAAAGAAGAATAAATGCAGACTCAATCATTATACTTTTTTTAATCACAGTATATTCTGTGCTGCAAAACATCAAAAGTCAATACTCCAGAAATGAGAATTTTTTTTTGCTGAAGTACAAATGCACGGTATCTGCAGGAAACAGATTTTTCTGCTCTGTTCCTTTGAAGAATTCTGAGATTAGAGGGACAGCCAGTGATGTGGCGAGGGGAAAAAAAAATCTAGAATAAACAAGACAGATGTTCATACAGAAGACATGCATGGAAAGACCATGCTTTCTTCTGCATTTGCCTTGTACAGTTGCATGATTTAAACGTAGCTGTGAGTGTTTTTTTAAACCCAGCTATAGTAATAAATTCATGTCTATAGGTTACATACAACTCATGAGTTCATCTCTTGGGTTGGGGCCTTTATGCCCCCCTCCCCCCCTCCAAAAAAAAGGATTGGACTCTAGATTGCGGGTAAAGCTTTGTTTCTAACTGTTTCTTTTAATAACAAATGAACACAGAGAAACACAGTTAATTTACAATGACCTCCAGGATTAATGTCACTCCAAGTGACAAATTCAACATTTTCTGGCACAAATCAACAGACCTGTCCCACAAGTCAGTCCACCCAGCGCTTGAATCAGATGTGACTCATAGGTCACATCCCCCAACTGTCTGGTGTTGCCCCACTGTCTCAGTCTTCAAGACACACTTCCATTGTGTGTTTGAGGCTTAGGACCATCCCCTGGTGAAATCACTAAGTCCCTGAAGTCTCTTCTGTGGATTTTTGAAGCCTCTTATTTGGAATTATAGCCAGTCCTTAATCTTGTGGATTTAAGAGAAGCGGATTGCTCTCAAAGAAAAGGAAAAAATATTACACTTAACAGAAAAAAAACATTCGTTTCTGTAAAACTGACAATTATAAAGTTACTTTTTATGATCAAAACATGTAGAAATTTCAAACATGTACCTGTGAGCTTAATAATGTTTCAGTCATTTTGAGTTTTTTTTCCTCTATAGTAACAAACTCTATGATATCTTCTACAACAGATGTTTCAGAACGAGATGAAACCTTCCCCAGCTCACATCTGCCATCTTTGAACTTGAACTCCTTTCATCCCTCCACTTAAGAGAATACTACTGTTTACATTTACAGTGAATTGCAGAATTTGCAATTCACCGTAATTTTTATTTATTTATTTTTTTTAATTTAAGCAAACTTTAAATTCATACAAGAATATCTGAGCATCCTTGGCTCTGGGCCTCGTGTGTTGTATTCTTGGCGTTAGAAGTCAAAACAATTAAGTCATTCCTCACCCATAGACCTGTGCTGTATAGAACAGGAGCTGAGAGAGGAGGCAAATTAAAACACACACACACATATTCCTGCACACGGAAAAGGCACATTTTAAAGCCTTTTTTTTCTTTGTCAGATCTGGGACATATTAAATATTTATTCCCACTGTGGTTTTAAAACCCACGTGAAAAAAAAAAAAACAAAAAAACAAAAACACTAATTAGCAGTAGTTTTGAGCAGAACTACACAGATACTGCACAAGTTGTTTCATTTGGATAGTTTGTTTGACAAGAACACACACACACTCAGTCTTTTTTTTTTTTTTTTAATTCTCAGTCCTCCAGGAGGTTCAGGATTCACACAATCAAGAGCACGAAGGGAGTCATTGGTTTGGTTTATGTTGTTGTTGCTCAGCTGAGACTGAGACCTACACGCATACTGCAGATTTGCATATCACACAATGCACTTATGAAACCACACACACACAGTCTCAACTTGTTTAGGAATGATTGCTTGGACTTGACGCCGCACGGCCCAGTGCACATGGCTGCATATGGTGGGAGCAGGGATGTGGACTTGTGTGTATTTGTGTGTGTGTGTGTGTTTGTGTGCGTGTGTGCGTAGGCCCCCCAGAGTTTGCCGTTTCTATGCTTATTGAAGCCAGCATGTGCTTTTCGATACCACCCACTGCAAATCTCTCAGCCCGGGCTAATTTGTTCCTGATGACAACATCACACAAGCCTACATGCCCACATTCATAAACACACACACTTGGCCGTGCCTGTTAGCATTCCTGTGAATCAGCTTGTCTTCATCATCATGTACTTTTATAGATATATTCAGTCAAACTCAACTAACTCAGCTGCTGCTGATCAATATTTGGTGTGAATTCAGAACTCCTGCCTCCACAAATGATCTGTCGAACACATGTGAACTTTGCACAGGTTGCATGCAGACCCTCACCCTCCCCGATGATGCACACAAATATGTGAGTCTATCCGACACGGTGAATCATCCCCAGATCCCTTGGAGTTTTTTTTTTTTTTTTTAGTGGGATTTATGATGTGTTCAAGGGGTGAAAAGGACACTGCTTGGGCTTTTGACACTGCATTGTCATCCACCCTGTTGCTACTGAGCTCCAGCTCCAGTCATATCCACTGTGAGCTAGGTCGCACGCTTCAGCAGGAGTCCCCCCCACCACACACACACACATCCAAAGGTGCTCAAGCATATGGGGATTTGTGTAACGGGATACACACACTTCTTCTCTGCAGGAGCTCGAGCCTGCTGTCAGTTTGGTGAAAAGAGGCTGCGAGCCCCTGGAGTTTGGCCTCTATTTTTCCTCTCCTCTGCCGGAATCTCCCCAATTCTCCTCACCTCTCTCCTTTTCCACACACAGACTGTCAATCCTTCTCTCTCCGTCATCATTTCCATCTCTTTTTCCACTCCCACACACCCTCTCACTTGCTCATTCGCCTTTCTCCCTTCCACAAAATACAGCAACATGCCTCTATCTGTCCCGTGCTTCTCCAAGTTACAAGCATTCTCACATGCAGCCCCTTTTGTGCCATCACCCTCCGGGCTATTTTTAGCCGCCTTGCTGCACCTACTCGAATGAGCCAAAGCCTCCTCCAACTTTTCTGGAATCAGATTATGCGGCGTGCATCACCCTCAGAAAGTTAGACAAGAGGAGTAAATCTCCAAAGATCAAATCTCTTTTATACACTGGGCTTATGTTGGAGAACTGGTCCCCAAATCCTCAAGATCAAGTCACGGATGTGACTGCAGTGCTTCTGTGTTCTCAAGGTCTCCTCTTATTTGGTTTGAGCTTGTTTTCCTTTGTGCATTAAGACACTGAAATCTCTCAGGCATTTAAAGTATGTCCTCTTAGCTCTTTGCTGTCAATCACTGTTTGCGAGTGTACTTGTGAACCCAGGGGGCACTTTTTGGATTTTTGTGAAAACACTCTTTCTCTTAGTCCTGTTTTTTTCATTGCATACCTAGACATCTGGCTGTTTTTAACATGTGTCGCAGGGGTGCCAGCACCTGAGGACATAAATGTGACGGTGACCTTTCTGTAGCTGTCTCGCTTTTATTCAATGTTGCTCTTCAGAGTTATGTATTTTTGGATGCACTCACCTCGTTCGCCATTTGCATAAGCTGACTTTATTGTTAGATTTAAATGAATGAATTCAGTGACCTAGAATCAACAACACAGTGCTCAAACAAACATGGGAAAAAAACAACATATCACATGACTGTAATATTCTCTTCATTTCATACCTGGAAGCTAAATATATTTGCATTTTGGTGGGGAGGGGGTGGGCCTAACAGCATACTGTGGTTAGAAAAAAGGGTCTAGGTGATGTAAACGGTGCCACCTGGGTTAATTGTCCACAGGTGTGACTCAAATGACAACAGCAGCTGCCATTTTGGAGCAAATCAGAGAGAGCTGCCCTGAAGGGAGTCCTTTTACAGTGCATAGACGCCCAGTGGTGGAAAGAGTAGGAAAATAACTGGTTCAAATTTCAGTGAAGTACCTGATGTTTTGAATGGTCTTAGAAGTAACTTTGCTACTTGAATACAGAAATGTGAGAATGTCATTAAACTCATCATATAGAATGGATGTAAACTTTTTCTGTTCAATGGAACACAACAATGTGAATAACTGCTGCAGTAGCCTATAGAAAGGGATTGCTACAAGCACACACTTGTGGTGGTAAGCTTTACTAACTTACCACTACAACAAAAAGTCCATGCTAAATCTAAAGTTAGGAAACAGTTAGTGGTTTACCTCATCAAGAAACCAATTAACTTGAATCTTCAGCTCACGAGCAAAACGCTTCTCTAAGCAGTTTGACTGTGGGCAAAAGTGATGGATGATCCCATAAAAAGGACCAGCATTACATCCCAATGACCAAGACATTGCCTGGAAAAAAAGTTGTCTCTGGGTAATGGCTCTGAGGAACAGGAGATTCACCCTTAATGGCTGTTTTCAAGTGCAGTTCAGAACATGGAAAAACAAGCTTAGTTACCACTTGCTTTTTTTCTTTATCATGTTCCTCTCAAGGACTTTGGAGTTCAGCACAAAGGCAAACAGAGGATAACATAAATTTAAAGCTGAATATACATTATACATAACATGGGCTACAGGTAGGGGACAGCCACTATGACTTCAGAGCAGCTTTGTGCTAAATCATGGATAAAATATGTAATACAGTGACAAGCCCCCTTCCCTTTTGTGTGAAGATAATGAGGTACCGCAAGGTTATGCATGGGATTACTTTAAAAACATCAAAGATGTTTTCATATTATTTGGGCTCTGCAGAAAGCTAGGATCTCCATATAAGGCTTTATCTGGTGAAGCTGCTCTGGGTTGTCTTTCAAGGGCTACAAAACTTTGTGCTGGTGCATGAAAATGTCAGCTGTCAATTACAGACAAATGAATGAAATATTGGTGTCTCCGGGTTTCCTCACTGTGCACTCAGTTAGGAACTTAGATGAGGAGAGAGGGGATGCCAGATGCAATGTAATATACAATTAAGAGCTTCACTGTTCAGTGCCAAAATATGAAATGAAAGATTTAATGTGATTGCAGAGTGTGTGAGACTTGGTGTCCTGAGCAGGAACTGTAATGTTCAGCCTCTGAGTCGGTGGTTATTTCACGACTCAACCCCTCTTTTTAGCTGTCACCTGTTTGGACAGAAGCACTGTTATTTTAATCAGCAAAAGTGTCTGAACAGGCTTCAAACAGGCTTACGTAACAACCCACAGGTCTCTCACAGGTGTTACTGTCTATTTTTAACCTTTCATTATGTTTTCTAATAATGTGTGTAAATGTGCCCAGTGACTTTTTTTTTAAGTTTGTGTTGGATGATATCTGTTGATTTTGTTTTTCTTCTTAGTTTTTTGTTCTTTTCTGAATATTTGGTGTGTGTTCACATCTCATAAACATAATCCCTGATGATAATTTGTGTTCAGCAGAAACATGAAACTGTGGCGATACTAGAAAGAAGAGGATGAGGAGAAGTCGAAGAAGCTGCTGTGCTGTTTGGAGCACAAACACTGCTCCAAGGTAGCTAAACAACTTAATACAAATCAATAATAAAAATCTTAAAAGTGCAAGTGCATCAAATGTGAGAAGATGTGCATATTTTATCCTGAATTTAAGTTTCAAATTTGTAAAACATGTCTTTCTGTCTCTTTCTTTTGTGGAGTTACTTCCTTTGTCGGTTGCTTCGTTAGCTCAGCTGGTAGAGCATGAGACTTAATCTCTCGGGGTCAGGGATTTGAGCCACACTCCGGGCGGCACCGCCTCCCATGGACCCACCTCCCGTGGGAGGTTCCGTAGGACTTTGGTACATTGTGGACTGGGTGGCAGTCACCCCTGGGCCTGGACCCAGATAATTGGCAGATGATGAGAGGACTTCCTTTGTGATTGCCTGCCCTGCCCTGATGTGTTTCACCTGTTCCTGATTTCCTCTTGTGCATTTAAGTCTCTGTGTTCCTTTTTCCCCTTTTCAGTCAGTGTGTTGTTTCCCCATGTTCCTTTGGCTTTGCCTCCTTCGTTGTGTTGTTCTCATTTCCTTGTGTTTTTGGACTCTACTTCATAACACTCTGGTGCCTGTCCTGTTTGACTTTGCTGCAGAAATTGAGTTTTATGTATGATTTGTGAATATGAACACTCAACAGCTGCTGCTGGAAATGCCAGCTCAGTGGTACCTCCACCATTTCAAAATGTCAGCTTCATAACTGTCAAACTGAATATTTGTGCAGTTTGTCACAGTCTGAGCCTTTTTTTATACAGTGTGTCCCCACATTAGTGTGACACAAACCACGTTTGATTAGCATTTTATTTGTTTTTTAACATATTTAGAGATAAAATGAAGTTTTCCAGCTTCAAAAAAGATCCTTAATAGGAAAACATGGATGTGACAAAGTTTGTAAGGTTGTGGGATTATCGTCTCACAGAGACTTTCACATATATCGTCCTGTGGGTGTCAGGTGATTGGCAGCAGGCAGAGTGTAACTTAATGCGGCACTGATATGAAGACACTCAGCTGTGGCAAAAATGATTAAACAAACTCTGACAAAACCCAAATTAAAGCTTTGTGTTTACTATGATGGATTACCTTGCTGGAGCTATGGCAATTTTCAAGTGCAAGTTGTTTCAAGTATAGATTTGAGTGGCAGCAAATAGCTTCTTCTGAAGGGACGAAAACAAGCCTAGATATCTGGAAAAAAAAAATCCTTTAAGCCCTGCAGAGTCAATGATTGATTTTTTATTTTTCTTAATTCCATGCTTTGTGCCTCAGAGAGGCTCCGTCCCACAGTCACAGGCTATCGATTTTCATTCAGCAGAACCAAAATTCTTAAAAGTAAAAGAAAAATGAGGCCATGTGTATTGATGAAAACCGTTATTCCCCGATGAAGTCCTCAAAGAGTCAACTAAAATGAGAGGAGAATAAACTGAAGAAGAGAGACCATAGTTAGGGAGTGATTACCTTTTGAATCAAGGCTTCATGCAGATGGTGAAGTACCACTCCTGAATGAATAGACTCACGGTCCAAGACGTGTGACACCCCTTCTGTCACAAGAGGAGATTAGTCTCCAGGTTATCTAAAAGGCCTGTGAAGAACCCTGCAAGGGTTTTCTGAGGACGTAATTTCCCCCTTCACTTCCCCATCCTATCAACTGACAGATAATCTGGCTTCAAGCCCGAGTGGTCTGAGTGAGTCCTGGAGGAGGATCTTGACAAGATCTGCTGATATCCAGGCTCAACATGGGCCAATTCCCTTCATTCCTCCTGTTTGATCAAGCAACCTCAGGGGTGCTTTCAGGCAGAAAATGGTTCAGATTTTTTTTTCTTCTTGTATTCACTTTCATTGATCTCTACTAGTGACTAGTGCAATTTACAGCACATTTATACATATCTGCGCTGTACATAGACATTTCTCCGGTACTGCTCTCACTCTTACACTCCCTGTTGCACTGAATTTCTCAAGCCTCTAATGGGCACAAACAATAAAGGCAGTTTTGCCCGCAGTAAGCTAGCAAGTATCCAACAGAAGCTTCAGTCAAGAGCTAAAATCACATTTTAGATTTGTCACAAATAAGACCGTAAACAAGTTCTGAGAGCTCTCAGCAGAAAGAACTCAGCAGCCACACAAGAAGAAAACATTTAGTCGTAGGTATTGATCAGCCTTCAGATATAAAAGAGTTCAGTGGTTTCCCATCTGCCAGAATGGCCAAAGGCCACTTGCCAGCTGCCTTAACAGGTTTTCAGGTGCTGGTTCAGTGTTAAACAAAGAATAAAAGGGTGTTTCTCCTGATAGAAATTGCCAAAAATGGAAAAATACACACAACTTTTCTCATGCATATGTAAGTGTATCATATCCACTAAAATACTGTTTGTCTTATGCAATTTGAAGGGATGCGGGGGCTGTACAGTGGATAAAAATACCCACAAGATCTTTTAATTGCTTCAGATAGAGAAATATTTTCCTGCATAGTGCATTTTCACAGCACCGTAAAGAACTAGATGAATTAAATGATTCCTTCTTATTTTTCCCCCCTTTTCATGTTAAACACTGTTCTTCTTTGTTAAACATGTTTATGTCAAACTGCTTTAGGCTGCTGGGCATTAAGCTCTGTGCCACACCCCCAAAACAACAGATGGCTTTTTTACTTTATGGGGCAGAACAATTTGGCATAATAATAATCTTTCAAAAAAAAAGTTACATTTGATGTTTTCAAAAACCTGAGATTACTTGACAAACATGCAGCTCTGGCGTGTTTCCTCACAGCAGAGCAATAATTGTGACTTGACAGTTCATACTGAGTGAAGTTGGAAGTGAGTGCGATCAGCCAGCGTACCACGCACTGGCACAAAAGTTCCACGCTAGCGTAGCGATGATGTGTCACTTCCCAACGCAGACTTTCAAACATGCTCATCATCAGCAGGAGAAATAAAGTGTGAATTGTGCGGACTCAGGCCGTGGACCGTTAACATGTGATTCACACAATCTGCTGTACAGTGCAGGGTTGAGAGTAATACACCCTCAGGGAGGAAAGGAAAGGCATGTGGGCGATCATGGCAATTATGCTTAAAAAAACATCTTTCCAGCTTTCATTCAGTCTACTGTTTAAATGCTAAATCCATTCTGCTACAAAATGTTCCAGCAGCATTCCTATGGTCTTGGATAGTTCATTTATGTTCTGTGATCATAAACACAAACGCTCAAGCCAAGATCTTGAATGCAGCCCTGAGTATCAGATGCAGATACAGATGAAATGCATCAATGGGTATGAATGTGTCCTGACACTTATACAGTTTTTAGCTTGTCACCAACTGATGGATTCCTTTTAAAGTGTTAAAATACGGAGAGGAGAAACTCCTGGTCCTTTAGCAAGCCCAGATTCTGATGGTGCAGAGTCAAAAAGCACAACTTCATTTGGGAATGAACTGGACTTCTGCTGTGTTTCAGAAAAAAAAAAAAATATATATAAATTTTTTTCGGGGACTCTGAAACAGCTACCTTAGAGGTTCATTTCTTTTTTTGTTTTCCTTTGGAGCACATACAAGGCCGGGGGAAAAAAGAGCCCTCCCTCAGCTTGCTGCTTTCATCTAAATCAAAATTATCGGACTGAACTGCATTGAATTATCTTCGGAGCTGCACCGCTAATGACTCAGGCTCTCCGGCTTTCGAGAAGGAGAGGGGGGAAAAAAAACTCCAGTCGTGAAATAACACTCTAAAAGAGCTCATTACTATCCAGCAATCCTCACTCCTTCTACTGTACATCCTGCTATCATTAAGCCTGTATTTTGGATATAATGACCTTGTGTTGTTACATGGCTGTCATGGGTTATATCAGTAATGGTCCTCAAGCCACTGTCTCTCACTGTTGCTAAAAAGTGACACAAGTTAAGGACACACATGTGCGTGCAAAGACACACACACACACACACACACACACACACGCAAAGTTGGTGACAGTATTTTTCCCCAGCCATCCCCGAAGGACCTGAGAGCCATTGGCCAAGTAGCGCTGTCTCGACACCTTGTCACAGCCCTTGGTCTGAGTGGTCCGATTTGTGTGTGTGTGTGTGTGTGTGTGTGTGTGTGTGTGTGTGTCATCTCCTCTGACGTGTTCACATAGCGAACCATATCGATGTGACATGGCAAAGTGCAGAGCTGATTGCGGGTGTATCGCTAACGGGATGTTTGACGGCAGTGAGCGTGCTACAAAGAAGGTCATTTACATCAAGTTGTGCTTGATGTAAATTGGACCATTTTCAGTTGGCTATTAGATAACTCAGTTACATCACGGTTTCCGTGGGATCTATTTCCCGCTCCACTGATCAAGAGAGAGGAGAGGAGTACAAAGTAAAGGAAGACGTATTAAAAAAAAAAAAAAAAAGATGAACCTGATACGTTCACTTTCCCTCCACTTTTCATACGATTTTTGCAGTGATGTGATGGTAAGGGTTAAACTTCTAACATCACAACTTAAAATTAGCGTGAGTTCCAGCGATACAGCTCTGGACCATAAAATAGAAACCAACAGAGAGGATTTCAGTAGCCCTCTGTATTTCCTTTGATGTGGTCACTTGATCATGCAAGTGAGCAGCAACCAACTGTAATGTAAAAATACATTTTGGGTGACACATCCGTTTTGCCTGCTAAATGTGCCTCAGATCAAAGAAAGTACATAATTTTGTTTTTCTACTCAAAGTTTAACTGCTCCTAGGTCCACTGTGTATAATCCATTTTAAGACTTATTCACACTGTGTACCTTTCGGCTGAACAGCGGGTTACAGAGGTGGGAGGGAGCATTTGTCTTCCTCCACTGTTTCTTCCAGCTTAGTCACGACTTCTCAGGAAGGCCAACTAAAGCTCCTTGTCCTTTCCTATAACTCTGACACGGGGAACAAAAGGAAGAATACATTAAATATTTCAGCATGGTGTCTTCCCACGTAATCTCTCAGGTGGAGGTAGAGGTGGTACGTTAATGACTATGATGCACGTATGCATGCATTGGCTCTGCACATCAGACAAGTTCCAGGGATCTAAATGATTAATGTTCGACATGAAAGTAAATAGAAAAGCTAGTGTGTGTGTGTGTGTGTGTGTGTGTGTGTGTTGTTCAGGAAATTTCAATCCTTGTTGACTTGCTGTAGTGCTTTGAATATGCTGAGATTAGAGTTGATGTCTAATCAGAAGAAAAAGCTTTTCATAATATCCTGAATCATCCTTTGAATTCACATACAATGTCAATATTTTTGAGCTTCAACCAGTTTAACTGTTACAGCTGATCGAATTATTGAGGCTCAATCAGTTTCCCCCCTCCTTGAACTGCCCTAGAGGAGGATCCTATCAAGAACAAGATACTGTATGTTTTCCATTCCTTACAATAAGACTATCATCTCAACAGCTTAATATGTAAAGATAAGAGGAAAAGTAATTAATTTTTAAACTCCCCTTCTTGTTTCTGTGTGCGTCCGTGTGAAGTTCTTTCATACGACTTTCCAGGGCAGGCCATGACTTTCCTCAGGGACAAGCTGCCCTGCTACACCAGCGTCACAACAGCCTCTTCCTGCAGGGATCGTAAACTGCATTGTTTTTCAGTGTGTGCATGTGTCCTTATGTGTGCATGAATGCAGGGAAAGAACAGCACAAAAAGGGTTCGTGAAAGTCTTGAAATCACAAAGTGCACTGACGCAAATACCTCAAGCGGGAGCAATAAGTTATATTAAGAGCATCATTATCATCACAGGCTGCAATTTGTAGCATCATCTGTATGTTAAATATTTTACAAATGCGTCCCATTCCAGGCGACCTCTCTAGTATTTTTATAAGTTAGAGGCGTGTTTATCTAAATACTCTGTGACATGCATTTACGGAAAGATTAGTTTGGGAGTTAGGGAGTACTGGGAGGAAGGCACTTTGCTCATTAAGCACTGATGGGCCCTCAAGCTTTGAGTCTTGGAGGTCTGGAAGCCATTTCTGTGATGTCCAGTCACTGAAAAATAGGTGTTTTAAAATGGCAAATAAGCAGCAAAAGAAAATGTCAGGAGAGTAAAAGTTTCAGGAAAGAAAAATTATGTGGCCATCAAGTCAGAACTGGAAACTTTCCTGAGAAGTTTCTGCTGATTAGAAATTTGCTAATAAAAATGAGGCAGGAGGAACTAAGACCTTTGCCAGACTCCTAAACGTCTGACACAGTTTTCATAAAAAAAATTGCACTTACTACTTTTTGTAATTCTGCTTTTCATGTTTGTCCATATCAAACACAGCTTTTGAACAATAAGTGGAATGTATCTTTAAAGTCCATAGCAGTGTACAAGGAACATTTCCAGATGAGGATTTGGGTGCCTGGTAGTTCTTTAAGAAAAAAGACTTGATAAAACCAACAAACAAATAGAAGCACATGCCTGTCATAGCTACAGGTCATACTAAAGAGCAGCTCAGGCAGATAACAGCACTGGCCATTTAGCAATGAAAGGAAGCCAGGAAATAACTGGATAACTCAATAATCTGTCCCCGTAGTATTTTTGCTTTCTGTCAGGCAAATGGCAATCTTAAGGCAATCTGGTGTCCCTGATTGCTTGGGAGGCTAAATTCATATCTAACTGCCTGACAGACTGCCCCTGTATAGCTTTACTTCCTGTCAGGCATCTGGTATTGTCTGGCAGCTACCTACTCTGGCTTGGCTTCCTGGGAGGCTTAGCATGGCATTCTGCTACCTAACAGACTGCTTGTATGTTTATCAGCCTGTAGCTAGTATCACTTTGTACCTACTGCCTTTGAGGCATCAGTTTAAAAAAATGCAGCCTGGAAGGCAAATTCAACTTTTTACAAGTCTTCGCCAAATCCTTTGGCAGAGTATTTCTAAAGTTCGTATTCTCAGTATTTAAGCAACTGATACCACAGTGTTCCTAAGGAGAAATCTCGAGAAATCTCGAGTTCAACCAAAAGTGCAAACATGAATGTAGACCAGAAATGTGTCAGCTAGATGCCTCAAGTAAAACTGCAGTAGATTTTTTTTTTTTTTTTTTTTTTTTTTTACAGATGAATGAATCAGTGTTGCTACAATAACCAAAATTCAATAATACATTATACAAACATTTCAAATAGTTTCAAAGGTTTTCTGCTAGCTGAATTTCAACATCACTTCCCAAAGGCACACATAGACTGGCAGACTTGAAAGAAGGAGGATTTGGAACAGAAAGAGTTGCAGTCTGGCTCCTCGAGGTGGACTGCAGGCATCAGTGCAAATTTTCAAGAGAGTCAAAAACTGAAAACATAGCAAGAGCATCAAACAGTCCACCACGTCTCGAATTGAATCCCAGTCCACCTGAGCCGGTAGACAAAAGCGATGCCAGGAGGAAAAGAGTGGAACTTTTTCATTTACAGAGCTGACAGGATGGACACCAAACCAGCATCTCAGAAGCAAAAGTTGCAATTCAGCTGTCAGGAATAGTCGAATCACAGTTTACTTGTTTTTCTTCATTTGCTTGCTGTAATATTGTTCAGAAGTTTAAGTTCATTTCTACTTATTAAATTCAAAGTTGGCACCAAAGTTCAGCATTTAAAAGTAACTTTTAGACCTGAAGAATTAAGAATCCATTTTAAGGAAGATTCTTGTGGAGTCTCAAAAGACTCCCCTTTGTTTGGTGGATTCCAACAGAGAGAAAACCTGAAGTGATTTAAATGAACCCAGGTTACATGCTTTAAGCAATGCATCCAATGAGATTATGTGGAACTCTTCAGATGGATTTATGTGTGTGTGTGTGTGTGTGTGTGTGTGTGTGTGTGTGTGTGTGTGTGTGTGTGTGTGTGTGTGTGTGTGTG
>JBBMJY010000017.1:4276379-4304595 GCA_037833715.1 Toxotes lorentzi
TGTGTGTGTGTGTGTGTGTGTGTGTGTGTGTGTGTGTGTGTGTGTGTGTGTGTGTGTGTGTGTGTGTGTGAATATTGAGCTCTCAGCAACCAGATGTCTGCAGAGCAATCCCTCTGCACAATTACCTCCGGACATCTGGGACCTATAAACACAGCAAGTGAGCTCGAGCTCTGTCTCTTTTTCTTTGTCTGTCATTGTCTCTTCATCATTGTCCTCTGTCTTAAGTCTATCTCTTCCCCTTCCTCTCTCTCTCTGTCTGTGCCGTGTTTTTTTTTTGTCTCATATACACACATTCACACGTTCCACCACCTGAATACATACATACATATTTCTCTATTCCTTCCTCTCTTCCTGTACAGCTCCAGTGCCTGAACACATGCATTTTACTGTCTTCCTCCCTGTTCTACCGTCCCTGCATCAGCGCATACAGGGATGCTAGCTCCCGGCTGGTGACCACCTTGCTTTCTCTCCCCCTGCCTTTCTTATGTTACTTTCACATTTCACTCAGAGGTGATCATCATCTGAATATCACCTCTTCTCCGGGAGCCAACAACAGCAGAACCTATTTGCTATTCAAATATTTTCTTCCTAAGACCGTCACCTGTTGTGTTCATGTGCTGTGTATGCTCAGCACAGATTATCATGCAAATGACTATATACATTTTAGGCTTGAAAAAAAAAACAAAGAAAAGAAAAACACTTATTACTCTTTGAGGGAAGCGATTTCTTACCTCACTAATTACTGTACAGCAGAAGCGACTGGCCTATTCTGTTACTCAGCCAAGCTCCGTCAGCAACTCCCAGGCTGCTGCACCTACACGTCACATCTTTTGACCATCAACAGCTAGCTCCAGTTCACACACCTCCAAAGCTTGAAGACTTTAAAGTCAAGGCCATGACCAGGATTTTACGGTGGTCTCTGATCCTAATTCCCCCAAAACAGCCTGTGACTTGCCACTAAAAATAGCTACTAAAAATGTTTTTTCTTCATGTTTTCCATATTTATTTTACTGTTTTCTGTGTAAATCTCATTCTCACATGGCTTAAATGCTGTTTCAAAGCCTTTTCCTCAGTGCCAATGATTATGTTGTAAATGCTGGAGGAAAAACACAATTATTTTTTTTATTTAAGTTTTATACTCTGGGTGTCTAAAACAGTCAAATCCCCCAAATAGAAGGAAATCCCATTTTACATAAACTGGGGGCGAAGACACAAATGTGCAAAACGGCGTTCCAAACTTTTCTCTATCCTGCTGCTTTATACGTTCTTGTCTTGTTTATTCTGTCTAAACCTCTTCCTAACTCCCCCTTAGATCATTAAAACACTCAGAATTCCCTGAGGAATTCCTAGTACTGAGGACATGGCCGCTGTGTGTAGATAGGGCCCTCTTTGGAGTTACTGGAAGGCACTTTTGGCAGAGGCAAGAGCTCCTCCCATGACTTCCAGCCACAGCTGCAAGCTAACAGGTCGTGGACCAGTCTGTCCACAAAGAGAACGTGTGGGGAGGGAGGCCTAATACGGGTGCCAACAAACATTTAATTTCAGTACTGTCAGAGCTTTTTCTGCACAGAGCATTTGTTTTTTTTATCTCTTTGTACATGTCAGCAGTGAGTTATTTGCTGCTCTGTACTCACACAGAAACAAAAAGATTCAGTTTCAACAAAACGGGCAAATCCAAGATTTACAGCAGAGGCTTACCAGGTAGCATACAAGTTTGGGATATTTAAAACGAAGATAGAATTATTTTGTGCACCAGCAACTGTTGTTGAATTCCTACACTACTCATTACTGGAAAAAGTAATCACATTTCCAATCACACTTACAGTAAAACACACAATACCCATCATGTGACAAATACAAACATAAATGTAATTTAATTAAAAGCTCGAACACTGTTACTTTTCTGAGAGTGAAGCGAAATGACCTTGTTGCAAAAAGTGTTTACTTGACACCAGTAATCTTACTACTTGGGATTCATCATTGGTGAAAACACACAGTAATTGCTTTGCCACCACTTTAAACATTCATTTTAGCAATAAAAACAAGGGCAAAGGAACATTTTGTCCAGAATGGGAGGAAAAACTGACACTGACTGTGTCTAAGCAAAATACAAACTCAGCCTCAGGGAATGGGTTTACCTGAAAAACTTGTTCCAAATGCTTATCATAATGTTGTTAGTGTGATTATCATCCAGTGGTTATACAACAAACAATATAATAAGATGAGAGCAAGCATGTTTGTGAATCCAAATGTGCTTTGTTTGAGAAGCCTAAAACATAGGAGAGAGGCTCCGAGCGAGCGTGTCCTGTTTGTACCCCAGCTGAGGCACGGATAAATAATTTCTCTGTAGCAGGAGGCAGCAGCGTCTTGTGATGATTATTGGAGCCAGAGGAGTAAACGGGGCCCACAAAAGTTTACCATGGCCCAGATAGCTCAGGTAGACTGTCACTGCAATCTAAATATGACCGGCGAGGAAAAAGTCTGTGTGAGGTAGCTGTTTTTGTCCAGAGGATAAACAGTGGTGCACAGGAGGCTGATTTAAGGGGAGTGAAGGTGGGTGGCTGCATGTGGTTAGAACAACAATCCTTCCCCCATGGTAATGTAAGGGGGAATTAGATTCTCCTCATTTCAGCGCGCTTATTATTCCACTATTTTTAAATGCAGATTGTTCCTGTTCCTCTTTTAGAAGCCAGGCACTGTAAGTTAATGTCCATTATGTTTAGTTTTATGCATTTACTTATAATCAAGGCTCTGGAGGGCAATTTAACATATTTAACCTTGAATCCACGACTGAAATAGGGTTTGCTTTACTTAATGTCTACCTAGATTCATTTAAAGAGGTCCCTTCCCTCTCACAATGACCCTTTCCCCTTCCTATCATCCAGTTTGTTTAGAAGTACAAACACAGCTTTCCATATGTCTATCCTTCCTCTCAGTGTTTATGTTTATAGCTCACTTCCAGTATAATATATTGAGGTGCAAAGGGCGTCCAAGGACCAAGAGATGGCAAACAAAGTCATAACAGGAGCGAGAGGAACGTAAAAGGTTTGGTGTGAGTCAATGACTCTTCATTTTCCTGTAAAACATAAAAGGCCACATTCTCTCCGACTGCACACTGCTCTCTCCCCCTCAATATTATTGACCCCGCCAGTCTCTGATGGCTTTCTGAATATGGGACGCGGCTTTTCATTTATTCTCGAACGCCATCGAGAGTCCTTGAACTACTTGTCTCTGTCGACTGCAGTTTCAGGTGGGACTGCTGACCTTGTAAAACAACTTGAAAGAGGCTTTCGCTTGATGCAGATCTCCATTCGGGGCCCAAAGCATCTCGCAGGGACACTAATCCAGGATCACGGGCAACAAACGTCAAGTGATCCAGATTGGCAATGCAGAACAAATTCAGCTTCTTATCTTTACTGGCCACACAAAGTTTTCCAACCAGTCTAGTACTCTACAGTGGTGATTCTTCAAATAATACATAGTTCTTCAGGATTTGCATCCTGCTGATTGGGGCCATACCCATGGTTTCCATGGTAACAGCGAGTGCCGTTTAAATACTGTAAGAAATGAGACAGCTGGTATATGTATATGGTATATGTTTACAACACAGCCAAACAAAATCACGCTGTTTTCATAAAGACGTCAGTCAACACTAAATGCACATGTGCTTCATTCTGCACATAGTGCAGGTAGTTTTCCACACAACACCAGTGCACAACAACTATAAAATATATACATAATGTACACAGTTTAAAATTGAGCTGGATTACATGCTGCATACATGTAATTCAGTGTAGGCAATGGCAGACTCTGCCACTGAAAACTACTATACAGAGGGATAGTTCCACAAATTACAAAGTGTTTCCTTCGCTGAATTCATACCCTGTGGAATCCGTCGTGTACAGTCAGTCATGCTGCAACTTCAAACAGGTAATCATTGGCCAGAGGCCATGATGATGGTCTTGAGCTCATGTCTTTGCTCTTGACAGGCTGATTGCTTTTGACTTAAAAGCATGGGGGGCTGATGGGAGCTTATATTCGAGGATGACCACAGGGACAGGGCCCAGGTATCTCATTGCTGAAACAGTAGAGAGAAGCTATCAAGGTGTGACATCTGAGCTAATGACCTTTGGCCTTGGCAATGCATTAGAGTGGGGGAGAGGAAAGGTAAAGCCCTGTACAAACAGCACTTTGACCAAATGTTTGTATTTTCTACCCATGTTTATAATATGTGCTTCTTTTCTTCATATAATCCTTCAGGCCAGTCAAGATTTGAGGCATTAAGATGACAATTGTTTGTGAAATACTTTCATACAATCCTATGACCCACTTTTGGTCTTTGCGGAGAAACCTCATTGAATTCCTTTATGTGGCTGTATCACAGGCCGTCTCAAGAATAAATTTCCATCCTTTAATGTAAATGTGAACTCCTGCAAGCTTTTTTTTAAAAGAGATGATTCCTATACCGCCACTCAGCAAAACGATGACTCGCCTGGTGGGTGAGCAAAGCACGAAGCAGACCTAACCCTGTTTATTTTAACAAATGTAAATGTGGGCATCTTTTTGACGCCAGGGATTGTTTGTGGAGTTCATTTCCAGGGCTCCTGCATCCTTAATAAATAATAAAGTGATGATATTGCAGGTGTTGTGTAAGACTGAGGCTTTCGGTTTGGATTACCACAAGATGTTTCCATGTGAACGGTAGCATTAGTCAGACAATGTGGGCAGGTACTGGGCCTTGTTGATGTGACAGAAGTGACATCTTGGTAGTGATCATGTTTAGACACACAGCATGGGTCCAATTTCACAATAACCGAATCATGTAATGCTTTTCAAAAAGAGACCAGAATACGAAGACGAGAAGCTTAAAATTGCCTCTTTCCTTTCTCATTTTTCACTTGGTTTAAGTCGAGTGATACTTAGTCAGAAAAAATGTGGTTGTTTATCTTGGCCCAGTCAGTTTAAACTCAGCAAATGAGTTTATTTCCTCTTCAAGAGCAGACAGGTTGTACGACTTAAACTATCTGGAAATAAAATGCAGTCATGCTGCAATTTTGGGGAACAGCACATAAAAAAAGAGACTATAAAGGATTTTACCATCTCAACCTCCAGGGTGGACAGAAAGAAACCAGAAAACTGGCAAACTATGAACTTCCTAGTCGTGTAAACCTCCATCAGCTGAAGCCATTTGTTAGGTTTTGGGAAGGAAACCAAAGCACTGTAGATATAAGTCTGTCTGTCACGAGATGACCAAAGAAATAGGTCATTGGAAGTAATAAGTAAGTAATATAAGCTATCTCCATTTAAAGATTTATAATGTTTTTGATTTTAAACATGTTTTAAGGGAAGAAAAAAGTTAAATATATTTGCATTTTAGACAAACTCCCTGGTTCCCAATACACATATACATACGATTATAATATTCAGAATTTTATTCCATGTATCAATCAGTAAATAGGTTTATGTACAAGTGTATGTAAAAGAGCAATCAGTTTAGTGATGGGATTTTTTTCTGAGATAAATTTTATATTTAGTAGAGTTCAAGGGTTGCTGTTCTCCACAAGTGAGCCCCTGTGTTTCTTACATAATACGTCCTATAAGAGGACACTTAGACATGTCACACAAACTCTACCTGAACATAAAAATGAGATTCAAGTCAATATTTTTCAAGCAAACAACAGCACCTGAGTTTCATTTTCCCTGTCACCAAGAACTTCAGCAAGTAAATGGACACCATGTGGCAAAGTGTAAAGTGTACTTCCTGCTGATACCACTGAACTTCCTTGATGTTAGGCCGCTGCCAGTGGGGACCGTACGTCACATTCGAGCAGAAAAGTGAAAGCAGATATGTCTCTAGGAGTCTGACTGGAAACAGACCTGACCGGCCCATATGGTGTCATGAAGAACACGGCCCCGCACTGTAAACATTTCCCATTTTTAGAACGCTTAAGAGTCGACACTAAGCAGACGGTGGCCTCGGCGCCACAGAGCTGCGCTCAGTAGAACTGCTATCAGTTTGGACTGAGAACGTGAGGAGGGATCTCTCTTCTATTTATCTCTACCTCTGTGACTTTTACACTTTTACAGAGAACAGGGCGACCCTTGTGTTGTGATATCTTACTAGCGTGTCATCTTTGTGTAACAGCTTTACCTGATAAGAATATATGAGGATGATCCCTCATGTGATGACAAATGTATTTTTCTTACAGCTCAAAGAATTGAAAGTGTTTAGGAAGCTGCAGGTTAGAAAACACACTTTTTGCTAATGGTACAGCTGTGAAGATGCTTCTGATAAAGTTTGCAGCCTATACATTAACTCTCTCCTCCAAATTACAGACAGTTCAACAGTGAAATTGGTGCAATAAAGCTACAAACAACTGGCAAATGCTGCTCCAGGCAAACTCCCGTTGTTTCCGCAAAAACACATTTCACCCTTGCTTTTATCTCCCTTCATTTCTCCATAACCCATTACACAATGCATTTGAAATGCTGTGATCAAATCGGGAGAATCTGTTTGATGACCAGACAAGCCGAGTAAAGCTCAGTGACATCAGTAGCATTTTGGCTTTGCCAGATTTTTTTGGGGGAATTCTTCAGAGGCGTGAATCCACCCCACTTTGGTATTTCCTGTGAAGACTGTGCTCCCATTCATAACCCAATCACTTTGATACCAGCCATCCTCTATGGTCTTGATGACCTCACTTGAGAGTTTCCCCAGATCACACCAGATCAAAGAACGTGATGTTTGATCTTCTGATAATAGTGCAAAGCCCCGAGAACCTCAGATCAGACCCAGACTTTGTGTCCCACTTGCTTCATCCTCTTTTTTTATTCTGCAGCTCCGCAAATTGCCATCCTAAATAAAAAGCATTTTGAAAAGTACAACAGAAATGCACAAAAAGTCAAAGGGGTTGAGCACTTAGTGGAGTAATGATGCCATTTAGCATCGCCAGTCTCCCAGTTTGTGTGACCTAGATAGAGAATGACATGAGCAGACTGTGGTGACTGGAATCGCTTCCATTTGCTCCCCACTGCAGCATTGCTGATACATTTCTGCTGAGAGATAGGATGACTCTGTCAAGCATAATATGCAAATTTTAGTATTTTTCACAAAAACCATCTGACGTTTTGCATCAAATTTAAGGATGTGCTTCAGCAGCGGGGAAAAGTTTGGGAAGTAAAAGAAAAAAGTAGTCTTACAGTTTTCGTGTTGCTGTACATTTTCTTTTGTGTGTGTGAGTGTGTGTCTGTGAGTGGTTGTCACTCCTGTATATCAGAGCTTTAGTGCACCAGGTTTTGTGTTTATTCATTATTAGATGCAGCATACTCAAATGAGAGACACTGTATGATATCCTGTGTAAAAATGTTCCGACAAGGGCACATTCTTCAAACTCCTTCGAGTGGCCGTCCTCATCTCACTGTTTACATATTCATGAGGAGCTACTGATATTTTGGTCTATGAGACCTTCATCAGCACGAAGACATATTGAGATGATGACAAATTGGCACGTGTCTGCGAGCATGCACACAGACACACTTCTGTCACTGTGCTGGAGTCCACTAAAGGGGACGATCCAAGGGCATCTTCTGGTCCCAGACGCTCCCTAGTCTGACAAATCTGCCTCACGCTGCACTTTCTGCATAATTCCCCTGACTACGGGCCTAAATGACCCGCGTGATCGCCATGAATATCAATGTCAAGCGTGTCGGGCTGCCTCAATTCTGCTTGGTTTGATACATGTCCCCGACTTGGCCATTAAAATCCTCTGCTGGGCTGGAGGGGGTGGAGTGGGAGTAGTAGTAGCACAAGCCGGATTTTGCACTCTAGCCAACAGTGGTGGAAAGAATACCACTGTTGTAATGACAATTGTTTATATTGTGGTAGAAAGAAAGAAAGAAAGAAAGAAGAGAGAGAGAGTTTTTATATGGTTAAAGTCAAGGATGCTCTGAACAGAAGTCCAGCACAACCTGTTTTATGAATGAGACTATGTCTATGTTTTACAATACATTCTCACATTGGAGTTAAAGTTAAGTAAAATGAACACTTGTAAAATTATTGTAAGCAAATATCTACTGTATCAAAGGTAAAAATAGCCACATTCATATTATTGAATCATTATTCCTGATGTATTCAAGGGCATTTCACAGTATTTTAAGATTCAGCTAATATGTTTTACATGGTGTCGTTCTGTTTATTCTATAACTATATCATATTTTATTCCTGAATCTGCAAAGTAACTACAGCTGACAAATAAATGTAGTGGGGTAAAACCTACAATATTTCCCTCTGAAACGCAGTTAAGCAGAAAACAGAAATATTCAAGAGAAGCAAAAGTACATCACAAAAATCACATAAGTACAGTTCTTGGGTAAATGTATTTAATTGCATTCTGTCTGTGGTGTCGTGAAAAAGCTCCTTAAACAGAAATTGTTTCATCATTAGACACTAATAAAATTCTTTTAGGGTTAGCTGCGTGAGGAAAAGACCCAGTGTGTAGGAAATAGGCTTTAACACGCTTTAAATATAACTGTGTTTAATAAAATCCCTGGTTTCTATCAGCACTGTAAAATACCATATGACACCTGCATCACAGCAGTTTTTCTCCTAAAAGTTCTTTTATCGTGATGATTATGTGGGATTATGTCACTGTGGTGTCCTGCTGTCATTCTGTGTCAGGGTCTCTAGTATGACACAGGCCACCACTGGTACTCAGTCAGTGCCCTTCAAATAAAATATCCCTCTGCCAGATTTCAACATGCAGAGCCATCAGGCTCAGCTGCTGCAGCATCTGACCTCTCAAACTGGCTGCTCTCCACCACCCATTACAGTTGTGTAATGAGGACTAAAAAAGAATACTGACTCAAATTTTAAAGGTCAGATTTATCCTTATTCACTATTACCTTTGAGTATATTCTCTATAAAACTCAATGTCATGTCTGTCTATCTTTCTAAAGCCCGAGTGCATTCTTTTCTAAACTGCTTCATGAGTTCCTTACTTATTGATTGTTTTTTGTGTGTGTCTGTGTGAGTGTGAAGTGTACAGAGATCAATGGAGCATCAGACCCAAACCATCCTCATCTGACATTTGAGGCAGAAAGGCAAAAGCAAACTCGTAATTGTTTGACGTAGATAAAAAAAATAAATAAAAATAATAATAATAATAATAATAATATGAAAAAGACAGAAATACCATATCCACAGCCAGAGGAAACTCTTTTTTTTTCTTTTTATAATTCTCTGGTGACTTCAGTATCAGGCCAGAAGGATCCCTTCAGCTGTTTTCAGCATGCTCTTTCTCGTCTCTGAATATCAGCCCAAGCATTCACCTGATTCAATGATAGGTTCATTTACTTTACCTTTGAAGAAGAGTCCAGATGTCAAAGAAAAGACCTGATATTATCTCTCAACTGCTTGTTCAATGTGTCCACTTCAAGCCAGGCCGGCGTAGGCAGTGCTGCTGCACTGTAAAAATAATTGCATGGACAATGTGCCTAGAGTAAATTTGGACCTGTGCCTTTTTTTTTTTTTCCAAGCCGACTCTTACGTCAGTTTTCAGGACATCACATTTGGTGATGGAATTTTATTTTAGTGAAAAGCCCTACTGTTTGGTACAAAGAGTTCCCTTTGTGCTAGTAATCAAGCAGACAAGCAGATGAAGCTGATGTTTCCTGATGCTTAGCTCAGAGGGGTAAACTTATATTTGAAGTAGGACAGAAATGCCTACTGTGAAATAAACTGCAACACTTTTGAAGTCGGAAGCACAAAATATGCTGTGCAATGTAGATGTTCTGGGTCTTACTGTGTGCTGCAAGTTTCTAAACTTAAGCCTTTCTAGTGCACCTTGATCGTACATTTCTCCAGCACCAGTAAGATCGAGCCATCAATAATTGATTCACCAGAACAAAACGTGTGTGTTCTTCAAGAGGTGGCTGGTGTCTGCAGTCATTGTTTTACCAGGCATCTGACAGCCAAAAAAAAAAGACAACGCAGTCTCAAACTCCAACACGTCTTTCCACTTTCTCTTCCTTTGAAGTCAAAAAAAGATCATTCGAATGGAATTGACAAGTCCAAGCACAGCAGTTTATCTTTAAAAATGGCACTCGCTTGCAAAAAACAGTTCAGAATATATAACCTGAGATCCTTCCAAGAAAATTTGTTTTTAGAAACTGCACTTACAGTCTAGAAGATATATGCCGTCTTAAGTACAGGTTGACTTGGCAAAATGGAATGTCAAGGTTTATAGTTTTAAACACTGACATGGAGATTAATCGACATGGAAAGCAGCTTAAGAGTTCAGTGGCTGGTCATCATCCATTTGCAATAAATGCTCATGGGAATCATGTGTTTTATAAAATGTCCTGTGATGCTAAGAGTCAGTCCAGCTTCTCCTCAGAGGAGCACAAATGCATTTTACATGATGCATGTACATAAGTGGAGGAACAACTGCACACTCTAGGAAATGAGACATGGCAGATGCAGTAGCTTACAGCCACCATGCACTGGATGATATACCAAGAGATAAGAAAAAGATGCAAGAAGGTGTGTAAACAGGAAGGAGGTAGTCTGAAAGTAAAGAGAAAATAAAAGAAGCGGGGAGAAACCCATCTGGAATCTCCTCTATTATTAGATGTGATTTTGCCTTTAAGGGAATGAAGAAAGAAAGTCCTTGCTCATTACTGTAAAAGCGGGACAGCAGGGGATATACGTGCAATGACAACACAAACGCTGTCACACACTTGATGCTGTTTTATTAACTTAGTGCGGTGAGACACTCCTCCTCTCTGCGGACGGCGGACTGCTTGTTGTGCTGCGAATGAAATGAAGCATACTTGAAAAGATCTGGGATCGCTTAGTGCTGCCGGAAGCAGACCCCGAGGGCGGACGGTTCAATGTGAAGAGGGGAAAACAAGAGACTGCTACGTGTTAAATATATTCGTAATAACAATTAGAAGGTTAGATTAGAAAGATTTACGACAAATCCGGGCTCCACGTTTACTGACCCCTTAAGGGGTGAATGTTCCAGCATCTCAGACATAGAATACAAACAAAAAAACAACTTTTTTATGCCTTCTGATTCTGTATAGCAGAATTTTTCTTTCTCTATATTTGAAGTTTTGATCATAATCAAAGACTTCATGTTTTTTTATCAAGAAGGGAGTCATCAGAGTCAAACTGGCACGTGCATAATTAGAACGTAATCCCAGCAGCTCTGTTAATTAAAGCAGACTGTGAGGTTAGATATAATAAGATGGGATTAGATGAAACTCATTGTCCTCTGAGGACTCTCCCATAGCTCAATTAACTCAGCAAATAACCTGAATAAAATACGAGTATACTGCAATATTAATTTTCTGCATGGAAACGGATACTGTGTGAATGTCCTGAGACTATCAGTACAATGTGAAACTGTGATCCACACAGAAAAAGGGAGCGTTTTGTGCCTGTGACCTGGCCGCAGCTTTCACCTGCCGTCTACACACCATCGCTCTCTCCTTTGTTCCTCTCCAGCTCCTTTAACCTTTTCTCTCTAGAACTCAAATAAGAAATTTAGTGGCTCACCCGAGGAACCTAGCTCATTAAAGCATATTGAGCTTCAACTCATACTTTTCAGTATCCAGGCCATGAATATGCATTATTCAAGCATAAGACATTATCTGTCTCATTGTGCTCCCTAGGAACGCCAGTTTTTAACCCAGGGGCAGGAGAGATAACAATGTAAAATCTTTTTACTACGACAATATGTCGTCCTCATAATCATGAAAACATGGTGAAATTTGCATTAGTTTTTAATTGCTAATTTAGTGAGAAATCCTAAACTGGAGTTAAATGGAGTCACACTTTTCCATTTATAGCCACAAGGAGATTTTCTTTGTGGTACATTAAATGAAGGATTGCTACTTTTGTATTTAAACTTAAAATATTATTGCCTTGTGAAAGCAATATCAGAAAGAAACCTCAAGCATGCAGTGTCAATTATATAATCTTAAAGTGCTTGTTGTCCCTCATTCTCCCCGTCATGAAAACAAGCCCAAAGGGGAAATATGCTCTGTTGCTGCAGCCTTTAAGACGCTGCCAGATGCTTTCAGAGAAAATCACACTGTGGTCCACTGTGATAATATACATCAGCTGCTCCCCTCTCTGTACATTTTGTCCTCTTCACACAAATTAGCATGCATGATTTAGTCATCCAGAGAATTGATTACATGGCTGTGAGATGTCTGATAGTTTCAGATTCCAGCTCCAGTATCTCAAGCCTCTCTTGTGGTTAGTTTTGAGAAGTTTGTGTCTAACAGCATAATCTGCACAAAAAAAAAAAAAAAGTTCCCCTCAGTGCGGCTCATTTGTCACCCTGATGATGATCTATATTAGCCAGGTTGCCCGCTTGTGTGGGCTGCACTCAGCTGCAGCCTGGAGACTCCAGTTGCCATGCATATTTGGCAAACAATATCAGATGGCGCGTAAGCAAAAAGAAAAAAAAAAAGAAAAAAGGACGGCTTAGATTATGTGAGATTTATACAAATGCAGAGTAATTTCTGATGACACTGCTCTTACTAACACAGTTCCACATCATTGTGTTTGCCTGCCTGCAGACTGTCAGCGTGGCACTGTGCCACAAATATTGACCGCTGGTTCTGCCTGTGGTTTGATTACTAAAATCTGTCATCTGATTTGTCTACCAGCGTCTGGTGCTTGTCTCTTAAAATGGCCAAGTGATGATATTGTGAAGTGTCCTACAGTAGCTTATGACAAAGAAAAAAGAGGAGATGAGAGGCAAAGTGACAGCGACATAAATTCAAAATGGATTAAGCAGTTGGATTTTTATAGTCCCAATGCACGGACGGTGCAGAGCAGCGGTCCCCAACCTTATGTGTCTGATGTACTCCCACTGCCCTATGAGATGAGTTCAAGTACCCCTTCAACAGCACCACCTGTCATGTTGAACTGATTTTAACTTGGATGTTATTTAACACTATTAATCATATAAAATTGGACAGTGCTACATTATTTTCATGTGTGGCAATGAGCAAGCAAAAGTCTCAGAAGGAGACTATTGACAGTGATTGTTGGAACAAGCTGATACGATACTGTGGAACAAGATGACTTCCCTACCTTAAAGCTAGAATGTTAATTTAGCACAGCAATAAGACACACTTTCATTTGACATGTTTGCCTTGTGTCTTGCAAAATCATCACAGCAATTTAGTTCTCAGTAGAAGAGATAGCTTGTCAATCAAACAGCGCTCAGTACATCTACATTTTTAATTTGAGTAGGAGTTCTGTTTTGCTTTTCTTTGTTCTCTTTTGTCATTTGTCGTTCACATGGTAATTAGCCAGCTCTACTCCTGATACCAGAAATAAAAAAACACATTTATGCCTGAAATGACAAACTATGGTAGGCTTTGTGGCTGCTAATCAAATACAAGCAAATCGAAAAATCCAGATAGAAGGCAGAAAGTACAAAATAGACACTAATTTGTTTGATATTTATTTATAGTCTATGAAAATGTGATAATGCTAGTTTCAAGCTATTACAGATAACGATATGATCCCTTATCATTATCATTACAATAATCCTAAAGGATGTGGTGCAGGGACTGCTTCCAGCTTTTCACAGTTTCCTGCTGTTCCTTCTCTGCCTCCTCCTTGCTACAGGTCATGTGGCATCCTGCCAGTGTTTGAGGACACAAGCTTTTGTCAAAATTTGTAGATGTAAACAACTCAATAGGCTGACAAGAACCCAGCCCGGTACAATAACAGTGTTCTGTTCTCCCTCGGCTCTATTTGCTTTCATGTTTGTATCTTAAGAGTGTGGCTGCTCTTAGCGACAAAAAAAAAAAAAAAAAAGAGAATTTGCTTCCAGCGCTGGTCCCACAGTTCCCCCAAACTTCAAAGGGCTGTAAGGGAAACTTTCCTACATCTTGATGCTGCGTTCACCTCTGTGCCACAATCAGGAAGGCTCCAGCTATCTCCATCTTCAGCTCCTCACAGATACGCACCTGGAATATATGAGAATTTCTCTTGATAATAAAGTCAAGTAAGGTTTTTTTAGGGATCTGCTTGCACTAAGCTTAAATTAGAATCACTATGATACCTGCAGTAGCAAACAACTAACGTGACATATGGTAATCTCATTGCATTGCACGGCTGTTTTTAATTAGCTGCAGTCTGTGCAGCGTGAGTTTGCTGGCTCAAGAGGGTGGGCGTCTGTCACCCATGGGCCAAGGTGATTGGATGGACTAATCAAACGATACAATATGGGGGTTGGGGGTGATGAAACAAAATCGAGATGTCTGCTCACTCTCATATTTGCATTTTTCTATTTAAGCCTCTCTCCCCGAGACACTGTCACCTCATTCAAGCTTCGCAGCCTCTCAGAAACATAGTTCATTTTAAAAGTGATGTATGATTAGCTCTGCCAGCCACCATCCTAATTGAAATGAGTTTCAGCTCGGCAGCAGGGGAACCGGGGCAGGGATGCACAGCTGTGGCTGTTTCAATTGGTCAAAATCAGTTGTTGATCCCATTTCACTCTGAGGACTAATGATTTGCTTGCAGAGGTTGGAATTGCTGATAAGGTCATGTGAGGGAAAGTTTGAGCAGTGCAAATTAACATTGAGCATGTTTATGTTTGCTACAAAGGAACCACAGTTCTCCTCAGCTCAGTAGTGAGCAAAACTGAATGGAGATACAGTTAATTTGCACCTCAATGCCAGTGCTGAGCTACAGTGCACTCTCTATTTACCCATTCAATATAATTCATCTCCAGTGATTCTATTGTACTGTGGCGTTTGGTTCTGCATCAAGATCTGAAAGCAGCACAAAACCAGAAGTTCGCACTGTGACAGTCAGGAGTGCGGCAGTGTCACAAACAGAGTACAATCTACTGTACAGTGGCTTCTCTGGTAATGGGAGAGTGTGTGAAAAGCCCCAAAGCATTTCCCTCTCACCCTCAGAGTGGCATCACAAGGCATCCATCCTTTTCTTCCTTCCAGTAACAAGAGAACCCCCCCCACCCCACCCCCTCTCCATCCTCGCTCCATACAAATGGAAGCAGAAGCTTGTTTGGTTGCTGCAGGTGTGTTTTTGCAGAGTTCTGCACACTGACGGATGTTTAGCCTCAGCTAAGCAACAAATTATTGAACACAGTTCACGTTTTGAATTGTGAGGGGGAGGGATTCGGTTAATAACATAAAGAAATAAAGCATTATTGAAGCCCTAGGTGTACACACTTGTTGTGGAAGTAATGATGAAGATGCAGTAGTGACACCCATTTAAATCTGATTTGCAAATTATTATTTTCGTTGTTTGTGGCTGCCAGCGGCTAATTATTATTCACAGTGGGAACAACAATGTGTCATCTTCTATGTGCTGAGGGATTAGGGTGATATGGCTCGAAATGCACATGTTTCTCACAAGGAAAAGAGACGCCAAGGGCCCAAACATCGTTGGCACTTCATTTTGATAGCTTCAGAATGAGCGGGCCTCTAGGCATCATCACCATAAGACCTTCTGTATAATTGAAGTGCTGTGCAAGAATCCCAGCAACACTGTATATTCTGTATATATTTCATTCAGCTCTATAGCTGTGCATTGTTTGTTTAGATAATCAGAGTTACATTTGTCTGAAACATAAAACGGTGTGAAACTATGAGAAGCAACTATTTGCCCCTTTGTTCTGTTCTCCTTTTGTGTGTCTTCATTTCATCTTTCTGTTGCTTGCTCTGTTTTTTTGTTCTGATGAAAGGTTTTTTTAAACTTACTCAGCTGAAAACACAAAGCAAATCACTGGGTTTGCTTTTTTCATGTGTCATTATTTTATTTTATTTATTTATTTTCTTACTTTCACAGTCTTTTCTTACAGTAAACCATATTAAAAACAACCACAATTTTGTTGTTAATTCCATGTTCCGTGTGTGGAGCATAAGAAATTACACAATATTTTAGTGATATACAGTAAAATCACAGTTTACACTGACATTTACAGCATCTGGCTCTTATGTGCACAGGAACCATAAATCAGCTCAAGTTAGGGAACATTTGGTAGAAATCAGATCATCCCAGTGCTGCTGTTGGCTAAAGTGAAGTACAAAAACGTTACTTTTGTAGACGTGGGAATTTAGTGTTCTTTTTTAAGACCACAAGGGATTGTCTGGTTCCGATCTCTGCCAGGAGCTTGTTCCACCACTGGGTGCAAGAACAGATAATACTCTTGACGCATTTCTTTCTAAAGACCTTTGTGAGCAGCCGTCTCCAGGCAAGAGACTGAAGAGATGCAACTGCAGCACGAGGTTTCACTTTTGCCTGGAGGTATACAGGTGGCAGCCCATTGTTGGCTTTGTGTTAGCATCAGGATCTTGATCCCGGGAGGGTCAGGAGTGGTGTGTGGCATTTGTAATTTTAGAATATTAAAGATCTGCAAAGTGTCACAAACATGTTAAATAACTGTCCTGAGAAACACTGTGTCCTGGGCTCAAGAGACTCCCTGAAGTGAAATCAATGAACGATACATTCATGAAATAGGTACAGTTTCTGTTTTGGGTCGCAGCAGAAAAGAAAACGATTCTCCAGTCTGCTGTCAGAGGACTAGCTCCCTGCTTTATCTTGATCATGGTATCAGAGCCTCCAGCTTTAGGAGAACTGATCCAGGGCACAATGCTGACCATGTCTGATCACAGAAAATCATCGCTGGGGTGGATTTTTAGTTTTGCTCGAGGCGTTGTATGCAAGTTGAAGAAAAACAGAACAAACAGAGTTGGCTCCATGCTTCTTTCTTCTTCCACTAGCTGAGCCAATATCAATTAGCTTGCAGTTTGTTGACAGCATGCAGTGAAGCTTTCATGCTCCAGATACACAACTGGTCTGATGTATGAGTTGCAAAATCACTTTGAGAGCAAACAGCGGACCAATGGCATGATAAATATTGCTTTGGATTCTGACGTATTACCACACTTATTTATGTTCACCTAGCAGGAGGTTTAACACCTACGAGCCATGACTTTAAATGTCAGTCCTGAAGCTTTCCCAAGACTTATGGATCAAACTGTTGTCACCTTGGTTCACGTGTGAGTGTGCCGCTTTTCCCAGTGCAGCTCAGAAAGTGTCATTCATCACAGCCTCTGGATGATTGGGTTTTCCTGTAAGATGTTTTCCATATGTCACATGAAGCAGAGCTGGAAGTACATACAGATGGTAAAATCTAATAGTAACCCTGAGGTGTCTGAGGCATGACCTTAAATACGTGTTGCAACCAGCAGCTCTTCCACAACACATGAATCAGCAAGTCCATATATATGGTCCACTCCCATGTCTGTCTGTGCAGAATGAATTGATCCCAAGGGAAAATCAGTGCACCAGAGTAACAAGAAAAGTTCTTACATTTACAATACCACAGTCTGTCGACAGACATAGCTCGTAGACTGAGAAGTTAATGCATTTCTTGTTTTTATGATGGCGATACATATTCATATAAACCACCTACAATGTTATATTTTGCATGAGTTTATGCAAATGATCGGCCTCCACAAAGTTTCTTTTTCTTCCACTCTCTCCCACAGAATCTATTTCCTTTGCTTAAACACAGTAGATACTTATACCTCGAATTATCCAGTTTTAGAAACAATGTTGTCATTCAGGAAATTGGCAAAACAGTCTCCTCTCCTCAGTCTCCTCCTGTGTGACAACTTTAACATTTTGAGGTTTAAGAGGAAGGCTTGTGCAGAACCAGTATGCTTTTCACATCACTGTATCTGTATCATGCATGTTTATTTACACAAAATACGGTTTTGTTCACTCTTATGTAATGGATTTTTTTTTAAATAACAGCAAGAGAAAGGGAGAGAGAACTATGAACAGGCCTCTCACCTGTGAAAACCACAAAATTCTTTTTTGAGGATTTACCACAGGGGCATTCTATCATCCCTGTTTCCTCTATATTTCCACCTCAATTTATTTTTTTATTTTTTTTATCTGTTGTCAGAAAACAGCAGTCATTACTCCACTACATCCCCAATGCCAGCATTTCAAGCACAGGTCCCAGTACCTAATTCAATCCTCTCTATTCTCCTTCCTCTACACAGTATAACAGCAACTCAGAGCCTGTGCTTTACCTCCAGATCCACACATACAGTACTTCTAATTGCTAGTGCCTGTCCTTTCTACTGAGTCATTAGTACCTTAATGCACTGTGACATCTATCTTTGGGCCAGAATGCTGTGCTCAGCTCACTGTGGTCAATCGTGCCAACAGGAACATGACCAGGAGTCTGTAATATTAGGGAGAAAAATCAAATGCCTTTTTTCTGGTGATATTTCTGGAATTCCTGAGATAGCACAACATAGTTTGACAATATCTCATAAAACAAAGTAGTTATTTTTGAGAGATGATGGTCATTACCAGGAACCATTGAACTATGACCCATAGTTAAGTTTAATTGTCTAGTGACATCTTGAAGTTTTGTTAGACAGCATTAGTCTTTTCATCAAATGGCGCAAGACAACATATTTCCGTTCACGTGACAAAGCCCTCTGGTGTTTGAGGGTAATTATGAAGGGAACAAAGACAGAAGCCAGGGGATGTTGTTATAAAGCGACAAAGTAAGAAGGGATGGATTGATGGTCGACAAAACACCGACACTGTTTGTTGTCTGTTTAGAGTACAGATATATGAGTGGTAGTCGATTCATGATTCATATTTATTGCACAGCTCACAGCCCAGGAGGGACATAAACACAAGTCCATAATGTTAAGGAGAAAACTTAAAACATAATCACATGTGGTTTGTGTTATTGACACAGTATTTCAGCATATTTTGCAGCTGTATAAATGTGCTCATGTCACCCACCTGCACTGTAGTCTCAGGTAATTGCATGCGTTTTTTAAAATGTGTTTTATTTCAATAAATCAGTGAAAGATTTGTTTTGACACATGATGTCGTGTCATCATGAAGTCAATCTGTTCTGGCCTCTGCAGCCAGATTTGCTGTGAGTCTGCTAAATGCAGACAAGGTGGGAGAATGCAGGAAATTGACCCGTGCTGAGCTTTGGAAAGCCGAGCCACACTGCATCCAATTTCTCATCCAGGCAGTGTACAATGTGCTTCCAAGCTCATCAAATCTGCACACATGGGGCAAAGCAGAGTCACCAGCGTGCCCACTGTGCTCCAAACTAGCAGCTGAGGACAACACATCCTCAGCTGTTGCACAAAGGCACTTGGAGAGGGACTGTACGAACTGAGGCATGATCAGGTCCTGAAGACCATCACTGAACGGTACCAACCCTCCAAGCAGGCCATTGCTTTTGTCAGAGCTGGGGAGCAGCCAAAAACCGCTCAAAAAACATCTGCAGGCATTCTGACCTCAGCAAGGGGACTGGCAGCTGTTGTTGGAGTTTGGAAGTTCCCCAGCCATACTGCAGCCTCTACCCTGAGACCAGACATTGTCCTTGTGTCTGAGTCCAACAAGGAAGCTGTGTGTCATGAGTACCTGGGGTCTGATCAGCCCTGGCTAGGTCACCTGGAGGAGGGTGTATGGTGTTAAAAGACCCGAAACATCCTGATTCCAAGAACATCACTGACTATGTGTCCAGAGGAGATTGCTTTAGGTCCCAAAAGAGGAGGAAGAAGCTATTTATTTTTCCCAGCAAAAGGAACAAAATGAACGAGTGAAACTCCAACAGAAAAATGTTTACATTCAGTAAAAGAAAAAAAAGTAAAGAAAAAGAGAAAATAGATTTAGACCAAGGTGTGACCACAAAAAGTCAACATATGTTGTTGTTTAAAAATGCTGCGCATAGCAGCTTTAATTGCAATGAACTGCACATCATTATCACTTAGCTTAATAGTCCAGTTCATCGTGTATCTGAAGGCTACAATGCACCATGCAGGAGGCCTTTGTGAACTAATGCAGCATTTTATGGCTATAAAACTTATTTCATAGCCCATCTGCTGTGCTACCTTACTGTACCTGACCCTGGTTGTGAATGAGTTTTCACAAAGCCTATTGTTTGTTCTTTTATAGATACACACGTCCCAGGACACAAATCCCTTGGTAATAATGCTGGGAGTCAGGTCGCAGAGTTTCTGCTGCGCAGGCACAAACTGTCAGAGTCTTCAGACATATACTCTCAATAGCCTTTGACATCACCTGAGGCCTTTAATTTTCAACATATTAGAGATAGAGTTGAGCTGGTGTTAAATAACAGTGTAAAAGCAGAAGAGCAGAGCAGTGGAAATGTATGTGCTGGGTAAGCTTTGTGTAGATTAACAAGAGCACAGCCACAATTCTTACTTTTCACCTCCCAAGGTAAACGAATTTCTGAAATAAATGATACCCTGCTGCTGATGCTTGTGCATCTTTCCAGTGAACAGCGTGTGTTCTTGTCCATTTGATCAGGTTTAAAATGAAACTAGTCCTTGTTCCTGTAGGATTCAGTGGCACAATAGCTGGGTCAGTGTTTCTTCTCCTTCTTACCCAGAAAAGCCAACGTCCCCAACTGTGTCTCTCTACAGAGTGTGACATCACCCGAGGCCTTTTTTATCTGCTGCTACACGTTCTAGTTTGAGTTGATACTTTGGCCCATAACCTCAGGGAATGGGATACAAAGCTGAGATCTTGACAAGAAAACAGCATATTGTTTCACCTAATTTGGGCCTCAACATGTTTGTATTATGACCTAAAATAAAATGCAGTCGGTAAATGACATTAAATTCCAGTTATATAATCATAATTAACTTGTGGCCAGATATAAGCATAGCGCATTCTCTTTCTACTTTCATTTTTTAGTTGAAAGCACTGCTGCGTGCTTCAGAGAGCATGTAGAACGCACAAAAGAACAGAGAGTATGAGCTCAAGAGATAATTTGCAAAAAAATACATTTATTCTTCATTGTCAGCATGTTATGCATCAATGAACAATGGAATGTTATAGTGGAAGTATTGTGAAAGTGAGCTAAAGGTAGTCATTTAGGCTGTGAGCTCATCCAGAAAGTATTAGACTTCATATCAGACGATGAAGAGGAGGCAGAGGAAACAGTCTTCCTCCTTTCATTATTGGACTAATTGGCCTCCATTTTGAAATCAGTTATAATGGCACTGAAATAAAAAGAACAGCATCATATCAGTGTCCTAATACTTGTGAAAGGAAAATGTCCAGCAATTTATGCAGTGACGTGTTCTAATGATACGCATGATGTACACTTCCAGTTGAACTATCACATCCAGAGGGTTGATATTGGCAAATGTTGGTAAGATGGTGAACAGTAGCATGTTAACATTGACACTGTGAACATTTTAGCATGTTGATGTCAGCATTTGGCTCAAATCACCACTTTGCTTCAGTACGGCCTCACAGAGCCACTAGCATGGCTGGAGACTCTCAGCCTTGTTAAGACATATTATGTCCACCAATGTCCACTTTTGCACCAGTTGCACAAATTACTTTTGGAGAATTTAATAAGCACTAATAATAATGCTCCAGGGGTTTGTCAGTTTCTAACAGACAGTTAGAGCATCAGAAATCCAATGTTTACAACTTTTACAATATGAAATGCATGTTTTATAAGTCTGTGAGACTGCTGGAAGTGACATACTTTTATTTGTTTACAGACTGAATAAAACCAATGGACCGCCATAACCACTATCACAGTTCTTTAATAAGTGGTAATGAAAAGCTAATCATATTGTTCTGATCTAAAGATTGAAATATTAAGTTGTAAAATTGAGAAAAGGATCCCATTTTCTTCAGCTAATGCATCTTTTAACAGTGCTTTGAAAATCCCCTATGGGGGTTATTTGAATATCAATAAGCCAAGAGACTGTGTGTGATCAAAAAGCCTCCTGAGTCAAAAGTTTGCATGCAAGCGTGGATGACCCAGACAGATGGCAGCTCTCAATCCCTGGACAGTGAAAACGAGACTCAAGGCAAAACTTGAGAGGGATGAAATTTGAGTGGGCTTAAGAGGGTTGTGTTTCTGTGTGTGAGGTGGGGGGGGGGCTCTGTCTGCCATCGCAGTGGGATTCAGACAGATTAATGTCTGGTATTTATGGGAGAGGTTTGTACTTTTAGATGTTTATTTTACAGCTGGGGTCTGCGCTTCATGAGACCTTGCAAGGGCAACCTACCACAGTAACAAGGGATGCCACTCAAGATTCCCAATTTGTTTTTCCTCTGGCCTGCACACCCCAAAGAGTTATATTTGATTCTCAAAGCTAGAGGGCACAAAACCAGAATTGCATTCTGCTATGGTACATTGATGCACAGTCTGCACTACACAGCCAGAAAGGCAAAAACACAATTTGGGTGATACGATGCTGGCCTGGAAAGTACACTAAAAGTCCCAAACCAGAGAGCTTGGCTCCCAGACAGTGAATATCATCTACTGAAAGACCTTGCAAAGCTACATTAAAGAATGCATAATGTTCCAAGCCACAGGAGTGTAATATATGAACAACATGAATTCCCCTTTCACAATTAAAAAAAGAGAATTAAACAATAACTCATTAGGCTCATCTTAGAAGTTATGGAATAAAGTTGATGCATATTTGCCCGTGTATTGTTTACCAATATACAAAATCTGATGTAATTATTCCCGGGGCCATGAAACTAGCATGAAAGTTAGAAGAAAGTATGGTGGCAGAGATAAAGCATCTAAATCCCCTGGATCCAGTCCCCGTGAATCGTGACCACTGAAATTCATCATGGGCAGATTTAGAAAGTATGTCAGAGATGGCTGCTTAACAAACTGATGGCGCCATCACAAGCTGACAAGAGTGGCACCGCTGAAATGTTATGAAGTTGACAGCATGCTTAAATTTGCATAATTAGCTTCGAAAGCAGCAATTAGGCCGTCAGGAATCTTTCATCAACGGCAACAATGACATTGTGGATGAAAAATGGTGAATAAATAAGGGTATCAAACCAGCCTTAAATACATATTTTAACACAATAATGGGATAAAGGCCTAGTTAAACTTCAACATCTGACTTTACTTGCATTACCTGATTTATCAAAATGTTAATTGGGTCCATCACTGCACCTGTGATGGACCCAATTAACATTTTGATTAATCAGGTGATGCAAGCTTCAAATATTGCCAAACTGTTGCTTAGCTGAATGACAGAGGATTTTCAGCTTGGTTTTTCTTCAGCATGTCATCTGAAAGGTGCTGTGGTTTCTATGACCCAGACTCGTTGAACAGCCCAGCGGCAGAGCAGAGATATTCCTTTTAAAGTTTTTGAACAAGCTTCAACCAATCAGAGAAGGCCAAAAGTCAGAGGTGAGAGGTCATGGTTGTCACTCAATAGGTGAACATGCTTCTGGCCCAGTGCTCCTCTGAGGCTTCAGGCCAGTATTAGCTGCTGGAGGGCATCTGTATGGCTTTCCAAAAGGGTCAGTGTCCATGAGCCGCTAAGCAAAACATACTAGGTGATATTAAATACACTACATCTACTGCTCAAAACTCTTCAGACTTGAAATGGTCTGTCTAATTTCCCACCTGGGAAGTTTCAGAAAAACAGTTCAAACCATTAAAATTTCCCTGTCAGCAGACTGGTATAAAAACTTTAGATCCTCTGGGTGTGCCAAAGTGCCTTTGAACAGGACACATTTTCACATTTTGCTGTTGAGGTAGCCTATACTTTTCAGTGCTGAATAGCCAAGTATCACACCGTCGCCTAAACAGGCTACATTTTGTCAAAGTAACTAGTTCCTGTTCATGTTTTACCGAGTCTGAACAAAATCAATATTTAATGCACAACTCGCTCAAAAAGTGGAGAGTGAGCTAAAAGAGAGGATACCTGGTGTTGTTGAGCTGAATAATTTAAAGTCATGTGAGGATTCTGAGAGCCACATCATCACAGGTAAAGGTGAACAAAACCCGTCCTCAGGGGTGCCCACAGTCACTGAGCTGACTTGCATGTTCGCCTGAGGAAACTGTCCATGTACTGCGACTGCTGCAGAAGGAATTTGGCTCCTGCTTCCTCTTCCATCCTTCCTGTTCTGTTTTTACTCACTGAAAAAAAGTTATAAGTGACAAAATGCTGAAGCAGACCGGATTGCTCACTTTAAACTGGCAACCCAGTGGAACATTAAACCTGTTTCCTCTTTGTGCTGCTTTGAGTGAAGGGTGGTTGTTTGACATTACCTCTCTGCAATATTCCAATAAATTTCCACACTTGAAGTTGTGGTTGTCGCTTTTTTTCCCTTTGGGCTGCCTCTCCATTTGTGCACCAGACCAAGGTCACACTTCCATATCCAAGTTTCAGTTTTTTCTTTTTTTTTTTCTGTGATTGATTACACTGGCTCAGTGGTACCAATTAAATTCCTCCAGACAGACAGCGTTGCTTCTATCTGGCAATTGACAAGATGGAGCTTAACAAAAGCTTTAAAGTCAGTTCTAACAGTTTCAAATCCTGTTTTCACAGTATAAGATCGCAGTTGGTTTTCTGTCCCCTGGTAATTAGATTTTAAAGATTTTAAAAGGAAGAGATTTAAAGTTCAGTTGCATCAATTTAATTCTCATTTAAAACAACTTCCGCTGCATATTGATCAAGGGGGCCATTTTGTGGCCATAGTTAAGACATGTTCAGCAATTACAACGGTCACACTGACATGAATTAGCAAACATGTGGCTAACAGCTGGTACTGATTATTATTTATGTTTGCTGCGATGATGGCTGTTTGAAAATCAGTTCATATTTATGCATTGGGGTGGTGTTTCTTGTCATTGCCAAGGTTGGTTAGATCTTTTTTTTTTTTCAGCAGTATTTTTTTATCTTTGGAATTATTCACTCTGTAGGAACCCTACAATTGTGTGTGCGTGTGTCTAAGTCTGTGTGTGTGCACAAGCCTGTATTTTCCTGCTGTATTTGCTCTAATTATAATGGAATGGCACGATGCTGAAAATGTTATCCCTCTATCAGCTCTCAACTGCTGTGAGCAAACCACACACACACACACACACACACACACACACATACAAAACTAAGATGATTTTCCCACACATTAGAAGCGAGAGGAGAGAGATTTGATTACTGAGTGTATCCTTTGTTTACCTTTTTGCATTTTCCTCTGTGGAAACAGAATCCCTCTTAGACTGCATATTAAATCAAAGTAACATAATTCTTATTTATTTGTTCAGCTGAGTAATGAGAGAAACTTACAGCAGTGACTTGGGGAGCAGCTGCAGAGATACAAAGGGTTAAGCACAAGCCTTTAGGTCCTTCCTCACACCTCACCTGAATACCTATGCTTTCCAAGCATTACCATTACCATGGGGGCCATGAGTGGATATTGTTGGAAAAACCAATAAAAGATGTTGACAGAGAACATTTTGTGTTTATCATTTTGTGTATGGGAACGTACAGATGGCTGACAAAAAAAGGGAAAAGAACAGCTTCAGAGCTTCTTGGCGTAGATTCTGAAAGTCTCTGGAAACTCTACCGGAGAGATCAAAACCATTCCTCCAACAGATATTCCCTCATTTAGTCTTTTGATGACGGTGATGGAGAGGGATGTCTAACACATTGGCTGTGGGTATTTTAAAAGTCCCCTAAATTACATTTTTGTCAGTGTATTAATTAAAAAAGCATGTTCAGCCAATAGATAATAGATGTGTAGCCTATAAATCTAATCTTTGTTTGCATTCTGGTATGAAACTAAAACAGTGGTGACCATGAAAGACTGTCAGCAGTAAAACCTGCCTCAACATCTGAACTAGGCAAAGCTGCCAAAAAGATAAAAAACTTGATCACTTATGATGCATCGTGAATCAGCTGGTATTATGTGTACCTAACCTTTCACAAGGGCACAGTTAATAGTGTTTGTGCATACAAAGATTCTCAGTCATGAGGGCTGCAGTGTGTTCATACTCCACCAACACCAATGAATATGCAAATCATTAGCTTTTTATAATCAGTTTGAAAGAAGTAACCTAAAGTCAGAGGAAGGTCAGCTGGTAATACATGAATACTTAATAACACCAGATGTAAACATCACCATAATGGCTTCAATTAAATAGACTTGGTGCCATTAACAGTATTACCTTGAATCACTGAATATAACAATCTCTATGCTAATTTAATGTCACTGAAAACACACTTATCTTGTAAAAATGTACATAAAATTAAGCTTTTTGGGGTCAGACTCCCTCCGACATTGTGTTGTGAGAATAGGCCAATGGTTATCTCTATATTTTGGGCTGAAACTGCCCAAGTAACACTGCAGAACATGTCTGTGCATTTATTCTCAGAGTTATTGACATCAGAGTAAAAAGTGAGAGAGCCAGCTGCTGATTTTGTCCTGTTCAGTACGACAGCAGTGAAACATTAAAAACTGGGATGCCATAATTTTTAACACACTTTCCCATTGTTAATGATTGATTGCGAGGGTGCACATAAAATACTGTAATTACACATTGATCTTCTTCCTCACAAATCCCCTATTTCTTTCCTGCCTGGGTTAAGTGAAATGATGCAAAAACATTTTCAACTTGTAAACCTGCTTTTCCTTGGCGTGCACATTTCTGAATTCATGCAAGAGTGTCGTCTTAGATGTGATAAGTCTTGGGAAGAGCAAGAGCGATCACATCTCAGGGATCATGAGACAGTTTAAGAGGAAAAGAGTGTGTGTATGTTACAGGAGCCAAGAGCTCAAGTCAAAGTCCTCATCTGGAGTCTCCTCTATCTCCTTTAAAGCACACAGACTTGAATGTGTGTGTGTGTGTGTGAGTTCTGAGGAAGTTAGGAAAACAGATTCATTTCAGAATTGACAACCACACATTTTAGTGAGGATATAATAGGCTCTTAATGGGTTTTCTGGGCCTGAGGGTTCAGAGTCGAGCCAAGTTTTTATTCAAGAGCAATAAACAATAAAAAACAAGTTTAAAACTGTTATTGCATCACAGTGACCTATTGTTACAAACTCTCTATAGGACTAACTTAATGTTTGTTACTAATTGCTCGGTGCCACCTTATCCATCTGCTGTTTTACATTCCCTGGATTCAAGGGAGAGCTGGTTTGTGTTTACCGGGTGTGGACTGTACTAATAAAGGGACGAGGAAAGCATGACAACTCCCCTTCACGTTTCATAACAGTGGGGCGCCTGCCAGGCACCTTTTGGCACTTACCGAATCGTGTTTACACGGACCAACACAATTTATAGCTCCTGTCCGTGACTGTTTGACAAGCTGCCTGCACACTTTAATATATTTTCCATCTGTGGAACGGTGCACTGCAAGGATGTCCACTGTCCCCCCTTCATGCACATACACCCATGAACATGGAAAAATAATGCACTGCAGACTTGTTAGGAACTGTTAGGAGTCCTGCATGGTCCTGCAAGGCTTCTGCTGCTGCTCTAAGTGAAGCTCACTTTCAAAAGAAACTGCCGGCACATTTGAAATGGAATGCTGACCCACTTAGCTCCGTTGTTAAGCGCGAGGGGTCTGTGGGAACAAGCACACATAAACACATTCAGGCAAGGGCGCACACAAGCAACGCATGTATGCAAGCACGACATATGCACGCTCCGACACACTGCTGCTAACGCACACCTCAGCAAAGATAAAACAATCCCCTCGCTGAATAACCGGTTCTTGGGAAACAACAAAAATAACTTTAATATATTCACGGATGGGGCTTTGTAAGGCTTTTGCTCACTGAGAGCTCTGACTTCTTCTCACCATGACAATGCTGCCTCTAAGCCACTGATACCTTAGGTTTTTGTGCATATGCGACCTTGCATGTTTTGTGTGTGTCCACTTGCCTTGAGGTGGCTGTGTGTGTGAATACCGTGTGAAGCTCGTGCTGCCTCTGAGCCAATGACACCTTCTTGTTTCGGCATCTCTTTGATGTGCTGTCTGATTCTTACGACTTATTCTTTCCTTATGCCCCCGGTTGCTCCTGCTGCACAGCAGGGTAGCTGGATTCTCTGTGGTCAGCGGCTTACATAAACAACTGGCCACATCCACTCACCCCCTGCCATATCTTTACAAGGCATTTTTATGTTTCATCTTATAAACACAAGTCTTATTTAGCCTTTAGAAAACATTCACTTATACCGTCTACAATACTGTGGAACCAGTGCCTCGTTTTATTGGTTGTTTCTTGGTAAAATGCAATAAAATTAACTTTTCTATAGGGCCGGTGTCATGACTAGCCCCTAAGAGGGGCTGTTTTCTGAACACTTTTCGTTAAGAACTCTTTTGTGGACATTTTCAGTCT
>JBBMJY010000017.1:4304695-4342825 GCA_037833715.1 Toxotes lorentzi
GATTTTGTGTTTCACGTTTTGTACTTTTGCTTTTGTGTGCTTTTCCCCTTTATGGGTGCTTATTATTTGTTACTTTGTCAAATAAAGACTGATTTAAAATTTTGATCCTGCCTCACGGAGCCGTGCATTTGGGTTCAGTCCTAGCTCAGTCGTGACAGCCGGTCAGCGTGGGCTGATCCCTTGTGATAAATATTGAGAGGTTTAGTTTATTTTATCCATTTTTAATCTCAACTTTCTCCCGGCAAAAACTCATCTGAGCCCATTTAGAAAATTCAGCTCATAGATTTTCTGAGTCAACTGTAAGAAAAACTCCACTGAGCCTGGGGCTAAAATAAATAGTTCTGAACTGTTTCTAGCCACATGATGCACTATGTACCTGTTAACAAATATCAACAGTCAACAAAAAAAATGAGTTATATAACATACAAGTTCTATGGGGTAGTAACACAGGCAGATGCATTCTTTTTTTTTCTCCATACTGCAACATGAACATGGACCCAAAGCTGAGCCCTGTGTTTGGGTTCAATTATGGTATTACTGCATATACTTTAAACTATAGTATACATATATACTATACAAAATCTGTAAGAAAACTAAACCTCTCTGCAAAAGTAAAAAGACAAGTTCTTGCACTTTAAACAAGACCATAAACATTCAGTGTCAGCTATACAGCTTCTCACTTCTTACAGACTTCTTTAGAACTCCAGTGAGCAGTGCAGGCCCACACCTTTTCAAATTAAAAGACCTGAATAGGCTCACTGTAACACAAAACTGGAGGTGCCTCAAAAGAGTCAAGGGCCCGTTCCACTTCCTGACCAGAAAAGCAGAAACCCTCCCCCAGATTCCAAACACTTTTTCTGACACACAAGAGGCTTTAAAAAACACTATTCACTTTAAAGGCCGAGAGTGTTTGAAACACTCATTTCAACACGTCATTTCTTTAAAGAAGCAGAAAGTAACTGTAACAGTCAGTGCATGAAATGTACACTGAGTAGACCTGTCCCCAACTTGGGTTGCTCCCCTTTAGTGTGATGTTTTTAACTGATACAGGCTGCACCCTGGATGATCTGAAATAGAAGCATCAGGCTAATATAAAGGGATTGTAAACCCCTTGTGCAGAAGCTCATTTATATCTTCTGTTTTTTTTCTACTTCCATTTCTCATAATGACTAAACTCTGTTCAGGAAAATGCTGAACAAATGCAACTGAACAAATCTTAACTAACTTTGTGCACTAATTCAACATTTGAGCATTAATCATATGACACATATTATGGCTTTACATGAGAAAGTAGAACAAAAAATGTACATTTTTGTAGACTGTGTTGCTCTGTGCTCATTCAGGTTAAAACATAGATATCCTCAGGAGAAGACATGTAAGAACTGAGAGATAACAAAGCTGTGGTGTTTTTAATATTTTTCCACGAGCCTACATTAAACATCGAAAACATTTGTGTTTGATAAATTCAAGGAAGTATCAGGATATATGTTTGTTAAAATCTGCACTTATAGTTGCTCATCCCAGTTAAAAACAACATGTGTCATATAATTTTACAAACTGCAACTCAAGGTGAATGGTTTCATGAATTTCTGCAAATGCCAAATGTGCAACAGAGCTTATAAAGTTACACAGCCTCAGTAAGGCAAGAACTGTGAATGCCTCAAGGGCTTGTCAAACTACTTTAATATATTTCCAAATGAGCAATTACACTCGTAGAAAGCTGATGTTTGATAGTATAAAAAAAAAATACTGACAAAGTGAAATTGCTTGCTTCCATGTTCCCATATATTGGCTGGCAGCATATCAGAAAAACTAGATCTACCACACTGATGGATGGCTGATTGTATAATCTGATTATTACTGTCATAACCTTTTTCCTTTGAGCCAAGAGAAACATGTGTGTGTGTGTGTGTTCCTACCTGTACAAAAAGGAGAATTCAGCCTCTTTGACAATCACTGAGGGGAGTGATTGGTGATTGGTTCTTTCCATATATAACTGGCCACATGTTAATAAAAATACTTACTTTATTTACATGTATGTAGTAGTCTGATTATGGTTAACAATTTGACATGATTGAACTGCTGATGTCCTCTCTTGATTTTCCTTGTGGCTATATTTGCTGACATTTTAATAATGCAGGCTGAATATTAAACAAAGCTACAGCTTTAACTGTAAAATATGTATGTATAGCAGATTTCTGGGTATTGTAATACATATATTATTAGTGCCAATATATAATTCATTTGGGAAAACATGTTGCTAAGCTCCACAAAACCCCAACAGCAGAGCTGCATCCCACACTACATAGAACTTGTTTACTAAGCCTAATTAACACTATGTTCTTCCTCTGAATGCTGGCTGAAATGCATGCTGCATTTACAGTAAACATACTTATTGTCGTCACAAGAGGCTTGGAATTTGTTTTCTTGATTACAGACACGCCACGTCTCCTTTGGCATCCAAAAGCTACAAAATATTCCTCTCCCTGCACGGTACACCTACGCTGCAGCTCTGTCAGCAAGACGCCATTCTCTGCAGTCTGACTGGTTAATTAATGAACTGCTCAATCATCAAAGAAGCCAGTGCCAGTGCCACAGCCAGTGGGGAGCAGTATTCCATATCTGGAGATTTTAATTTGCAATTTTTTTCCGAATGGTCCGTCCAGAGCAGGGTATTAAAAGGGAAAAAAATGTGTTTCTAGGTATTGATGCATGGCAGTTTCATGTTCAACAGGTTCAGCACAGGAAATGACCAGCTATAGAGAAGAAGGTAGAAAGTTCATGTGGGGTGTTGTCAGCGGCCACACTGTTGTTCTGGGTGACGTGTTCCTTCAGTATGATGAACGCTGGCACTGTAGTTTATCCTGAGTCATGTATCTGTAGTCGTAAACTCTCTCTAATATATCAAATGTGTATTAATTAACGTTTGAGAAGCAGATTTAAAGATTTCTATCTTCAGTAGGAACCAACATCCAGATTCAGGAAGTCAGAAAGTGTTGAGAGTTGGACAAACAAACACATTTGTTTTGCTCTATTCACGTTGTTTGTTCAAAAAAAGAAAAATGTAGAATAACATCCTCCTCATCCTTGGTTGTGGTAGTGGTGGACTGAAGTGGTGGAACAGTGGCATTACTGCTTATGCGAATTTAGTGTAAAACGCATTTCGTTGGCCTGATATGCACTTCATCACATAGTATTCCCTGAGATCAACCTAATAAATAAATCATGTCTTATAGTATATAAGTCAGCATCAGAGGGTTGCTTACATAAGTGAAAGCAGTAAGATACTGTCAATACACCACATTCAGATTAAAAACATCCTGTTTACCAAGAAGTCATGTCAGCACAAGTTACAGTAGGTAAGCCATGCTTGTGTGCAATGACTGCAATTTATTTTATTATGAACAGCCAGTGCAGGAATGAAACAGAGGAATGCCCTGAGGCTGGTGCATCATGCAAGTGACACTATCAAAACCAGAATGAGGATCATGAGACCATTTTTGCCAGCTCACATGTTAAGGTATCAAACCTCTGAGATTAACATAGTCTTCGAGCTATTACTTTTTTCTCGGACACTGATCTGTTATCAAGTTATGTTGTGTATACTTCAAAGGGTGCTACATGATTAATCATGAGACCGGCTCGGCTATCACGAGACTGTGGCTGGGAATCTCTCTCTCTGAACAGTGCTTTATTCTGCTAAATCATTTTACAGTAGCACTTTGTTCTGCAGAGATTTCTGAAAAAGGATTATTCAGTGTCACTTTCTGTGTTTGTTGTTTATTAATCAAAGAATTCTCCTCTCAACCACAACTGAGTCGTCCAACCAATTTTACACCTGGAGTAAATAGGTGAAAATAGACTGAGGTATGTTTAGACATGTCCCCACATTACACATTGGCATTCTGAAGCCATGAGGCACAGATAGCTGCGAGCTTACAGCCAGTCATGCCCTTTCCCTTCTCTGAGGAATTTTAACCACTGAAGTTAATCTGGGGTATAAATGTGGGAGCTTTTCCCTTAGTGTTTCAAACAACTGGGGATAAAGACGAATTAAAAGTGTCTCTTTTTTTCCCCCGACCGAACAGACATCAAAATAAAAACTCTTCTGGAGAATCATTATTCAGTCCTTTTTTTGCGTATTTATGTGTTTATCTAAACTGGGTTGTGGCCTCTCTGAGGCTGAATCAAGATGCATATTTTATCAGCAGAGGGATTTTGGTGCCACATGCTAATGTTCTCTGCACATACAGCTTGCTCCTTTTTTTAATCCACACTGATATGTCGATCAATCACATATTTGTATGAACACAAGCAGAGTGTTTGTTGTCTTGCAGATTACAGAGAATAAACCGGACTTGACATGATCTTATAGATCAGCACTCATGCTCTGATCAGTGGGTAAATGCACACTTTGAAGCTCTTTGCAGTTAAAAAAAAATAAAAAAATTATCTTCAAAGATCTGCTTACGCAACAGACGGGATTTCACCTCAGGACCTCCACACGGGAAACCAAAGATTTACCAGTCAGCAAAAGAGCAAATGAATCCTTCCTGACCAAGGGAAATATTTATGCTTATAGGGTTACAGACAGAGCTGCTTCACTAACTTCCTCCTTTTTCTGTCATATTGTTCTGTCCTACTATCTGGGACTTGTAGCCCTGGGGGTCAAAGTGTGGCCCTTAGGGGTCAGAGGTCATCTGTTTTACACCTGGACACACTAAGCCCACCCAGTGGCAGGTGTTCCAAGTGACCAGTTGTGACCTCCGTGTAGGCAATCACGCCCCAGAATGTATTCAAGTAGCCCACCGGGATCACAAGGGGGGTTATTATATAGACAATGTGTCACTTCTAACCTCTGCCAGCAGGAATCACAAATGCATGACAAGAAAAGGTGGATTTACGCCAGCATATGCTCTTGGGCACGATATACCACATGAAGTACCATTAGATAGAAACCATATATATTCTGTTTTTCTTTACCTGGATCCCTGTGAGGAGCGATGAAGTGCAAGCAGTGAAGTGAAAATCTATATCAATATAGCCACAGGTAACAGAGAAAGTCACAAAGTTGGCTGCATGTTCTCAAAAAGCACATTTGAACATATATCAGCTACTCAGCCACAGATGTAGATTTTTTTTTTAAATACCCGGGACCTGCGGGAGTTGAAGCACTGGAGCCAGAATCTGGGGGATCTATCAACACACAGCAGTCACAAGTAACAGGAGAAACCACAGGGATGAGTGGAGTTTCTCAGGTGGGATTTGTATCCGGGGTGGAGGAATACATATCTCTAGCTCATTGCACCAAAGTGCCCTACAGAGATGTAATATTAGATCAGTGTGTAGTGTTCTGCATCATATTCCATCATGCTCACAATATATTAAATTGATGTCCTTTCTTCCTAATTGGAGTATTTCTCTTATCCATCTGTGGCTGCTGGTGCTCTTCTGGGACCTGACTGTGCTCATTACAGACATATGTTCAGGAGAACAGCTCCCGAGGTAGAGCGCGGTATGTTAAAGATGCTTTTGTGACATCCGCAAATGACAGTTAGGGTCTGAAAATTATAGACTAATATGCTGGTTTATCTTCTTGTTAAATTTCTGGGGTTAAGGGAAATTATAAAAAAAAATGAATTACACCAGAATTTATATCTTTTACAAACCGCAGTGACAAGAATTCTGTACGCTGCATGTTTTTTTCCTGTTTTTTTCCTCCATGCGGCACAGTGATAAATTGGCTCTTTGATCCCCGGGGGGATCCTGGTCTGAGCAACTAACCATTTTCCAACCTTGTGTTTTCTGTAAGGATGTGAATCTTCAACAAAATCCCAGATACAAGCACCGGTGCTCACAAATAAGATTTTTATCATTGATCCAAAACATGGAAAAGAGCTGCAATGTGAAATGCATAGAAATGCAATTTGCATGTAAAGTCACAGCTGCATTGCTTTTCTTTTGGCTTGTATTCATGCTTTTTGGATAGTAAATATTAGTTTTTCTTTTTGCTTCTCAGTTTTTCTGTGCTTTTCTCAGAACTTCTTTTTTGAACTTCTGAGCTTCGTCTTTACCATGACTGCACAGATGTTATGGGAGTCGGGATTCTGTGTGTTGTGGCTCCGCTGCTCTTCTGTTGTTACAATCAACTGCAAGTCACAATATGTCAGGAACCCTGGGAAGTGACCAAAGTTTGTGGCATTTCACTCAGAACCAAAAATGTCAACCTCATTTTGGCACTTGCGGAAAAGTCAAAAGATCACCAAACTCATTAGGATACATTCTCTGGGAACTGTGAATGTCTCTGCAAATATTTTTGTCAATCTATCTAGAAGACATTAAGCTATTTCACTGGAGATATGATAACTTTGACCCGCTACTGGTGAGAGATGGAAAGTCAGGGGATCACCAAAATCATTACAATTCATCCCCTGGGGATGAATAACACAGGGAACACATTCCAGTTTCATTGCAAACAAACCAATAGTTGTCAAGACATTTCAGTAAAGACAAAACTGTCAAACTTATAGTGAAATGTCAATGGCTCACCAAGTCAGTAGGCTTCATCCTTTGAGAACCACAAATGTCAGAAAAAATCGTCATGGTAACCCATCCAGTAACTGTTGAGATATTTCAGTCTGGGCCGACATGGGGAACAAAAGGGAAACGGCGTCATTCAGGTGAAGTTGTTCACACATTCAAACATTCACGAGGAGTAACAATGGCAACAGTTTCTGTTAAACGTTCTTTTACACTCACGTCGTGTTTCATTCACAGCCACTGATCTTGCAAACTGGCATCACCAACACAAACACTTAGGAGTTCAATCAGCAACACTCACACTGACACTGACATCCACATTTAATTTCTTGTCATCAGCACAACTGGGGTGACTTAAATTGGCACGGTAATCACTCCAACAGTGAATTTATAAACCCAGAGTAATTAATGTGCTGCAGTTTTTTTATGTTTTATTAAAGAAAAACACTAAATATGTCAGCTGTAGCAAACTCAGTGGGTGCTGATTGTGTTGGCCTAGCTGGAGCTCATTCGCACAGTAAAGTCTGTGTCATATATCAAATGCTGATTTACACGATGAAACTATATTTTAGCTGGTAATTAGAACATCCAGAGCCACTGCTGATAGTTATATGCAAATAAAGATGAGTAAGCAAATGAGGAAAAGATAAAAAAAAAAGCTTGCTTGCTAGTAACTCAATTTCACGCACCTTTTGTTTCCTTGTCAGACTGAAATCAGATACATAAATATTACACGATTGTGAGCAGGGGAGCAGACAAATAATGCTCAAAGTCAGGGGTGTAACTGCTTTTACTAAAAATGCTCTCATGAGACACAGTATTCAGACTGGTGGGTATCCATTATTTCTCTCTGTAGTTTGACTGCTCAAGCAAAACTGTTGGATCACATCTTTAAAACTGGGGTGATGTCTGAGCATCCCTTGTCAGCAAGGGATGCTCAGACACTGGCATAATGGTTTGAATAAACTCTTTTTTCCCCTAGGAGCTGACTATAATTGGAACAAAAAGAAATGACATGGCAGCAAATCCATACAAATTTCACAACCAGTGTAGTTAGAGCAAGAACAGGCAAGATGTTTCTGTCAAAATACCAGCTGTCTCATCACCCTGAATCACAATGAAGACTGTCTTATGGTTCTTAGTTGAGAATTTGTTGTAAATGTGTTCTGTATATGGACACTAGCTGAATATTTCCACCAAACAGAGAGAACACAAGAGGCTCAAACTGCAATTTGTCCACAACTACTGGATGGATTGCTGGAAACTTTGATCATGTTCCCCAGAGGATGAAGCCTCATGGTGATCCCCTTTTCCTCTATTGCCACAATTCATATTTGGGGATTTCTCAAAGCACCACTGTGCCTTTGTAAGGTCAGTGATCCTCCTGTGTGCTTGTAGACTCTTAGTCTTGTTTAACTACCTGGAGCAGTGGTTCCCAACCTAGAGGTCGAGAACCCTGCAAGATATCCAGATGATTAAAGGAGTAGGAAATAGGAAGAAATACAATTTTGCTGTATGAAACGTTGCATAGTTAAACCTCTGAAGGCCTAAATATTGTTGCAGTGAAACAGTCAGTTAAAAAGGGGCTGGGAACCACTGATCACCAAATACAGTGCCTAGAAGAATGGCAGACAAGGCTTCAGGTTATGTGGTTTCTGGGTAATGAAGTCCTTTAAGCACTCAAGATTGAGTTTGTTGTTGTCACTTGGGAGATCTGTTGGAAAAGTGGCATAAAAGCACAATTCAGGTTGGCAGGGTAGCAAGAAAATCTGTTCAAATAGAAGTAAATCAAGGCCAACTTCATCGTGGCTGCCAAAATGTTAAGTGGTTTCACCTTCCAATTTCGTTAGTGCTGCTTTAAATTTACGTAGAACAAGTAAAAGAGTATTTAGTAAAGGGCAAAGCTGGACAGGTTTTGTTTTTTATTGGTTTTTGTGCAGTATCACTTCAGCTAATAAAATCCATGTCACCTGGTTGACAATGCAAATAGTGTTTTTGGCCAGGAAACATCATGAGCTCAGGGGCTGGCAGGCTCAACATCCGAACTGAATATCTTGTTTTTGTTGGCAGCGATCACAGCCCAAATAGCAAACTTTTCCCATGTTCCACTGTGGGGCACGGCTTCAGAACCTCTCTACATATGATTGCTGCACCATTCTGGGTGAGCATACGTCTTCCATGATCCCAGGTTGTAATCTTGAGTCATGATTAGCCAATTTACTGACAAGCTGGTCGCAGTTTATCATGGATTATGTACCAGCTGTAGTACATGACTGTGGGAGGTGTATTATCCTTACACATGTCTGTTTTGCATATCTATTAACCTGGGCTAATCCTTTCAGGCTTTTATGTTAAGGACCATATGGAGATATTTATCCCCACTCACTAATGTGTAATCATCCAAACTACTGCAGACTGAATGTCAGAGGCATAGATAGATATAAGGTGGATGCTGCAAAGCAAATTATGTCAAGTGACTTGATTATAGGTCACATAACGTTAATTATGATTTTAATTTTTTATTTAGTACAGCGACACACATTTGCATAGCTAATGTTTTTGATGTCAGACCCCTAATGACATATTATGACAGGGTAATATTAACTATGTCAGGTGAAGGAACCTAAATTAAATGATTGACTGAATAAATAATTGCAGGGTTCCTGATTGAAGCATGATCAGATTAAATGAAGAGCTGATTAACCAGCTACTGATGTAATTAATTTGATAAAGCACTGCCATATTAATCAGTTGATTCTTGTGCTTTACAATTTAATTGACTTCGACGTTACCAATTCATATGACCTCAGTTCAACTTGCCACCACTTGTGTTAATACAGAAATTTATTCCGGTTTCCTTATGGTGACATGTGCCAAGTGTCAATCAAATTTCCCCAGCCTCTAATGGAAGCTGTCATCAGTGGAAAGGACTTTAAAAAGTCTCCATAACTGGGGACATGTCCAAAAAACTGAAATCAATGGATGTGTTAGGACTCTTTTTATATCATTTCTCATATAAAGGACTAAGTGACAATACAATGATGGATTCCAAAAACTGATCCCAAATGTGACCTTCAGGACTGAATCTGAGTCGTTGGCACTAGACGCTCCTGCTGAGTGCCAGAGGCAAACATGTTCATCCATCTCTGCTTTTCACCATCATCACCACCCATCACTGTGCAAATCTGCAATCTCAAACTCCTGAGTGAAGATAACCAGTTCAGCGTACATGTTCAGTCAAGCTCAGGCTAAGCACAGATGTTTGGGTTGCCCGTGTTATGCTCAGGATACTTCTATTTTTCTACCTCAGCAGCCCTCTTGGTCTACAGTATCTCAGACAGCAATTACACAGGAATGTTATCTGTCTTTTGGAGCCCTTGTTAGGGTGAGTATATGTGGACATATGCTTTGGACACATGGAGATGTTTTGCTTCATCCTTTATTTACCCTCATTATGTCCGGCCTGCCTTCTGTGCTTATAAAATTTTAAGATCATTGGACAATAATCAGTTCCGTCATGTTATGATACTTTTGTGATGGTATTTATCATCACTTAACTTACTGTTATGAGCTTTAGTGCTGGATAGTAAATGAGTAAAATTAAGCTGGTTACTCTATAAAGATTCATCCCACTGGGAAGATAATACGCTGAGACTACAATCTGAGAACAAAAATACCATTGAAAACACACTTCTTCATTTCATGAGCTGTGGGTGGCATTTAAAACTCTGTAATTCTTTTCATATTCTCTTCTGATGCATTTATAATCATATCTTTTCATATTCAGTGGGTCTTAATAGTTTATAAAAGTTTTTTTTTTTTTTTTTCTCTTGGAAATGTGCCTCTCTGAATATGACTGCTGGGAAATAATAGTGTTTTGGATGAGAGCCTTCCCTCTGTGCTCTGCTGCCTGTTTCATTTTGGCTGTATTTCTTAAGGCTCTTAAACCCCAGGCATATCCAAGCACTCATTTGAATCATTCGAACCTTCTCTCTTTCAATCTCCCCCTCGTTTTCACCCTGCTTTCCTTTCTCTTCTCATCAAGTTGCAGCTATTTTTTCCTCTAAAAAATGCCACTTTTCAGCTCTTGAAAAAAAACAAATAAACTTAACATAATGAGAGAGGAATTGTCACTGTTTCAGCTGTGGTTTTCTTTTTCTCCGGCAAGTGACAACGTGGCGGTGAAGAAAAAATAATTAGGCTTTTGTTGACAAGAGTCGAAGTGGTGGAATTCTACCGGCCGAGGATCAAAACGATCCATTCATTAATTTAATTGGCTGCTATGAGATGGCGTGGGTGTTTCTATGACTGCGTTAAACAGTGCTACTTGTGGCGTATGGGAAATTAGATATGGCCGTTCTTTGTGACTGCAGAAAAGAACGAGAGGGGACCCTAATCAGCCTCAGAGATCTGTGGAGGTTTTTCCCCGTTTTTTTTTTTTTTCCTGCCATATATAATGTTCCTGCTGAAATCTGTGGGAGAATGACTCTGAATGAACCCGGGCTATTATAGGGCCTTGCTCTGCATTAGTGTGCAGGCTAGCAAACCATGCTAATGCGCTCTCGCTGCTTCACTCTCTTCCCTCTTTTACTCACTGCAGACACACACACATATACACACAAAAGCCCCCTGTGTTTGCAAGAGCACAGAGGGGGCTCACATCTCACTTTACCAGAGCGGGGGCATATCAGGAGGCAATTCCAAACTGTGTCTCAGAGGGTAGACAATAGCTACATCTGATCAAAGTGGAGGAGATGCATGACACTTGAATTGAAGTTCATGCGCTGTCTACAACATCATGTACATAAAGAGAGAATGAGGCAGAGGTAGTGTTACAGAGGAAAATGACAGAAAAGAGAGAGAGAGAGAGAAAGAGAGAGAGAAAGCAATGAAGAGAAAGGGATAAGGAAAGAGAGAATGTTCAAAAAACAGTGGTGCAGAAATGTCCAAAATATGGAGAAAAAGCGAAATGCAAAAATGGAGAAACAAGAGAGCAAGAGCTGTATAATCTGGAGTGACAGAGTGACAGAGGAGGAGGGGAGCGCTGTACATAAAGGCATGCCTGTTGAGTGACACATATGCCATCCAAGTCAAAGAGGACTCCTGTCTATCCAGTTGCCTGACAGATAGCGTCTCCAGATAGCTGATAAGCACTCTCTGCAAGTGACCGACCATGACCTCTTTCAAATTCCTCCCTTGCACACTCGAGACAGACAGTTTCTAATATTTACCATCCCAAACCTCTGTGGGTCCATTACAACCTCCTATTACCCCCTTGCGATGTAACGTATCCTCTACTTTCTCCATATTGTTGTCTGTTTGCCCCTGGTCCTCTTATGCTACCGTACAAAGGGGATCAGATGTACAACAGGCGCCGCTCTGGGATCTGGAGAAAAAGGAGATTCTGTGACTTTTTACATGCTGAGTGGCGATGAATAGATTTGAAGAGAGACTAAGCCTTGTTAAACATAGTGCTTCAAATCTGGAAGTCGGGACGGGAAAATAATTAGCTTTGGAGAATTTGGTAAAAGTGTTGTTGAAGTGGTAAGCCCCAAGAATTTTGTCTGTTTCCCTTTTGGCAATTGTGTGTTCATTGCTGTGGTGTTTTCTGCACCGCACTCTCCAGACATCACTTACAATTCAAACTGTGTGTCCGAGACTTTGGATTTATTGTTTTTTTTTTTTTTTTCTCAGCTCCTTTTATTTGTCTGCTCTTCCCCAATGGGTATCACTGCTAATGCTAGCTACAGACTTCTTTGCTGTTCTTCAGGTTCCTGTGTTCACCCACAAATAATGATTCTAATATGTCAGTCAGTGATAGATGGCAGAACAACAACATACCATATGAAATCTTTTGAGCTTTGCTTTCTTGTTTTCCTTTTTTTCCCTGGCATGTCAAAAATGCTGTAAAACAACACACCATGAATCTTTACATAGTTTCAACTGTACACACAGAAAATCATAACTGCAGCATCAATCAATCAACTTTGTTTCTTAGAGCCAAACACAGAAGCTGCACACACAAGTTGTCTCCACCTGGGAGTGAATTCAATCAGCACGGAGAGAGCTTCTTCTTTTTTTCTTTTTTTTTTTCAGGGTAAAAAGAGAAATGTGTGCTTTGAGGGAAATGCCTCTTTGCCAGAGAATGTAACCTTTAAAAGCAGGTGTTGCAGATCCTTGAAAAATAAATCCACTGATGCACCTTAGTAGAAACTGGTAAATCTAACAGACAAATAGAGTTTAATGGTACAAATTGTGATCTGAGATTGAAAAGAAAAGGAAAACTAAAGAAGAGGAAGGGAAGGGAAAGAAGGGAAAATTAGAGGGAATGAACATAAACATGAAAGGAAAGCCAGGGGGCATTTAAGTTTATAAAATGAACCAATATGAATCAAACAAAAACAAACCCCTCTAAAAAAACAAAGCCAACAATTGTTTCTGTGTGTTTCCTAAGGCTATGTTGAGCCAGTGTTGGCTGATGTCATCTTTGGTGCAGTGTACAGATGTCCCCCCGCTGAAGACATACAAAACTAGATGCATATCAGGAAGCAGCTGTGTCTCAGGCCAGTGACAAGACAATAGTATTAAAAGAAGCGGAGGGAGATCATCCTGTCCTATGATGGTGTGACTCCATGGACTTATTCTGTTTTCTGATAAAGTGAAAAAAGCAAATGCCATAATGAAAGCACAATAAAACCAATGTAAAAAAAAAAAAATCAATGTACAGCTGTGTTATCATTGCTTGTGGTCTTTTTGACTGTTTCACAGATTTTGCCCTCACCCTTTTATGTATGACAGTTTGGATGAATAGATAAACCTGCCTCTGGAACAGTCATTCCACTCTATTATGCTTTGATTTCAAATTCAGGCCCCAAGGAGGAAGGCATCACCCAAAACATGGCCCAAAAATGATGTTTCTGTGCAACAACTTTACTCTAAACAAAGTGCTACAGCTCAGCTGCTGCTGGGGCATTTTACTTGTGTTTTTTCCGCCATCCTTTCATTATTAATTCATTTTAAAAAATCTACAATCAGATGCATTGTATATCAAACCCACTTCCAAAGAAAGAAATGATCAGACTGCTCTGATCATTTAGGAGGTGCCATAAAACCAAGGGTGTCCTGCAGAAACTCAACATTTTAACCTCATCACTTTTTAGTTCACACTGCAAGTTTTAATATAATTACAGTGCCATAAATTCAGCATGAGGTGGACCTCAGCTGGAAACAATTCCTGCTCTGTGCATGATAAAACAGGACCAATGGAGTGACTAGCCAACACTACCCACAGAATGTCACATCAAGCCACATGCTGAAACCAGGCAGTTTAATGCTGCCTGGCTCCCTGACATCCATACATAAACTGTAGATCAAAACACTTAAAAAACCAATTCGCCTGTTGTTGTTTTTTTTTTTTTTATCCATCTTCTACCACAAGTCAGTGTATGAGACGACAGCGAAGAGTTGACAAGTGAAACTTTGCTTCAGACATAGTTCACTGAATGTATCCTGAAATGAGGAGCTGACCTCAATGTTGCATAAAATGTCTCCAATCATGTTTGCGAGGTATACATGTCTGCCAGCTAATGAGGTGACATTACACTGACAAAAATCAGTGTTCACTTTGACAGCATTGTCTCTGGAACACACAGAGAGCCAGTGCTGCTCTGGTCATCTTATTTCTTCAAACTGTTTACGATGTTTAGAAAAGTTGACTGTCACGGTCAGGTGAACTCCGTTGGTCGCCCAGGTGCAAAAATGAGCTATTGACGCCTCCCAGCATGGCCATCATTTCCCTGTGCATCGAGTACATGTCCTGTCACCTTCACATAAACCAATTTAACACACTTATATAGATAAATGCACAATGTGACAACAATATAAACATAATACAAGTACTGAAAGCAGTGTTTGACTGAAACTGTAAATGGTGAGCCTTATTTATACATAAATGTACACATGGTTGTTGGTTTCAGATCAAAAACAGATTTTAGATTTCAGTGGGGTTGCTATGTTCGGTCAATTCATTAATGGCGGCAAAGTAAATCTGGATTTTTCTTGCTACAAAACAAGGGCCAGGCAAAAGGTAAATGAGATTTCAGTCTCTGTTATAATGTAGTGGAACATTTTCCCCACACAAATGTGCAATTAATCAAATTACTACAAAAATGCACTTGACACAGAAAACCTGTCCTGCAGCCAAAAGTCCCGTAATCATTGTTTTACAGACTTTTTTGTGTTTTACAAGCTTCATAAATACATGTTTTCAACTAATTGATGAACAATGTGGTAACAGATACTTTGTCCTTGTACTTTCCTGGTTTTAATTACTGTGCCACAGGACTAATCTTGCCTAATCTTTATTTTCTGCTGGTATTTCATGAATAGTGTATATTAGCAGAAGGAAATCCGTGGCATTGCCTCCTCTGCTTCAAACTTCATAGCAACAAAACAACAAAATAGACAGAGATAAAAAACTAATGAGATGCATCGTGAAATGTAGAATCGAAGTGCCCAGAAATGTATTTTGGTTATTGTTACTTCACGCGGATGTGTGACCTTTGCTGTGCAGACTGATGTATGAGTGCAGAGTTCCAGTTTCTACAGAGCAGGAACATGATGTAGCCGATGTCTGACTGGACATTGAGGGTTACAGGGCCTGTGAGGGTTAGGGTTAATGAAAGAAACTGATGAAAAAAAAATAGCTGTACCACATCGTCCCTTCATTCTGTGCTCCAGCCCAAGGTCAGAAAACACATCCTACCCAAGAAAAACTGTCAGTTGCACATTTTTGCCAATAAAGAAGGTTTCTAAGGCCACCAACAAAAAGCATATGACACATGCTCTGGCTCAAGCAAGAGTGTAATCTTCAATTATACTGGGATGTGGGGTTCTGCAGTGATTGGAGTTTTGAAATGGGAGTGCACACAATGTCACAATATCTGTCTTCATTTGATGAAATGAAAGTGCAACTCCACTACCAGATGTGCCACTATGTGTCACCACCAGCAACTGCTGGATGTGGGCCATTCATCAATGATTCATAGTTAAAAATTACTTCTTCAGGAACATATGTCATTTCTTTTTTTTTTTTTTTTTTTTTTATTTGTAAAATAAAATAAAAAAAAACGAAGGGACAGTATTGCTCAGGGGAGCAGTCAAGCAGAGACATGCCTGAAGGTGATGTCTCAGTTTCTGAGAATAGTGTATCACCTTGCCATATTTCTGTCACACATAACTCAAAGCTCAAGAGTTCATAAACACACATTAGTCATGCACTTGCTTTGTTTTTGTGTGTCTGATGTGCGTAATCGTTTAGAAAAGTATCTTTAAGTCAATTTTAAGAGTTGATTATGTGTTCATGGCACTCAGCAGAGAGATGTCTGACTTTGGATAATGATATTATTATATCTGGCATCAAGGAATACCAGATATAATAATCATTTCCCACTACAACAGATGAAATAGCAAAGGGGAAGATTAACAATTCAATCTGGAGACAAACACACACACACACACACACACACACACACACACTTATATACACACACACACACACAGGCTCATTGTACATCTTATTCCCAGGGTCTTGGACCAAAGTTGATGTTACGAGATATGCTCATGATTTATGAAAGTAACCACTCCTTCAGCTGGAGTGCAGTCGTGTTTTTGTCACTCCCTGATAGTGGCCTTACACACACATTACACACACACTCACATGCTTTTTGGTGCTTCAAATGTAGCAGCAAGGAGTAAAATAAAGCAGCACTCAATAAAATCCTGCACGTCTGGATGGAATATTAAAATATTCAGCCTGTAAGTCAGAGCCGAGTCCTTTAGTCAGCCTGCAATGTTAAATGAAAGACTGAAATCAATGCTGGCAACAGCTGCAATGCCAAAAAAGAAAGAAATAAAATAAAACCATTTATGACCCAAATACACAAAAAGGCCCTGAAGAGCACTCATGCCATGTTCATAAAACATAAACAGATGAATAAAAAATAGGAGGAAAAAGAAAAACAAAGGAATGGGAACCTCTCATGTCAGCTTTCCTCTGAAACTGATGCACCCTCGGGTCAAATAAGGTTTTCCAGCTCAGGGGCAGAGTTTGATTGTGTGGGAGAAGCCCCTGAAGAAAAGCAAAACAGACAAAGAAGAGCTAATGGTTCCTAATGGTGTGCATTTGACCTGACTTAATGGGTGTGTCTCATGCTATTTATGACATATGAACATGGACTTCCTTTTCATATGATAAATATGTCGCTTTCAGCAAGTGTGTCACCACCATACAGAAAAGACACATGCATGCTTCAGATGCTTTTTGGGCCGTTCTCCAGCTGTGTTGCTGATTGCAAATTCCAATTTGCAAAACACAATTTTCCCCCCTGTTTTTGGATTTGTGATTTTGACATTTATTATTAGTATTCAGATCAAATACAAATAGATTTCCTTTTTGTTCCAACTGAAAACTACAGCTACAGAGTCCCATTTACGGTTGGATGCTTATAGAGCCTCATTAAAGTCCGATCACAACAGCATTTAAAACTGAAATATTCCTGAATTGTTGGATAAAGTGTAACTTTGGTGACCTTTGGCACTTGAATTTGTACCACTGACCAACAGCTAACTGTCTTGGTAGAGCTGGAATGGAGTGTGAATCTGCAAACAGCAGTGCGAGGTGATTCTGGCATCGTGGCCACACTCAGAATAACAGGTCAAGTGATGCAGTCAGTACAAATATACATAAATATATATTTAGCTACCTACAGTGCCATTTCCTGGTCTTACTGAGACTTTAATCCCCAAAATGTATCATATTCATTTATAAACTGTAAGGGCTTTTACAGCTGCCAGTTTGGTGCCACTATTGGACATAACAAACTCCCAGCATGTGCCTTTAAGATAAGGTTTGGACTGGGCTTTTTAGAACTTAAGAATGGTCCAAGAGGTCCGAACTACTAATAGATGAGTGTTTGTACTGAATGCATGCCTGAGTAAATGTCAGCATGCACCTGGAAGATAAATACAGCGCACACAGCTACAAAAGAAATCAATCATATGTAAAACAAATCAGGCAGTTGGTCATTCCCACCACCAGCACCACCTTTCTTCCCTGCCTCCCTCCCTCCCTCCCTCCATCTCTCCTCCCCTTCATCCTTAACCTGCGATTACCACTCCAAAGAAATCCCTTTTCTCAGTTCTGTCCACATCAAATCACATTCCCGTGTTGTTCAAATGAAGACTAAAGATGACTCTTTTGAAAGATCCAGTTGGATGCGTGCATATTTAAAATGGTGATTATATAAAATGTCTTTTGCCCACATGTTTGTCCTGCCTTTATTCTTTCAATTTAAAGAAATCCACTAGAGAGATGAGCAGTGCCCACTATTCCCTTTGATTGTTTGTGCGTGCCCGTAAGTGCGTACATGTGAGTGTGTGGGTGAGTGTGCGTACATGTGTGTCTGTGCCTGTGTGGGTGAGCGTGTGCATCTGTTTGGATTTGTGTCTGTACGTCTGCGTGTGCTTCTGTTGTTCGGTGGGTGGTGTTGTGTGTGTGCGCATGTGGGTGGGATAATCTTTGTTACAGACCGGGTTTCTAACAGAACTGGAAGGAATAAATCAACCAATTTTCAAAGGTGCAAAACAATTGAAGTGAAAGGTTTTTCCTCAAATTTCCAGCAGGAAGTTGTAAAGGAGCACAGTCACCTCGCTTGAAGTAACAGACGTCTTTGTGGAAATATTCAACCGTTGGACTGTCTCCTTCCATGTGGCACACTAATTAAGACTCTTCTCAAAGAGAGTGCGTACAACGACTTTGCTGTCATTACTGTATTTCCTCCACTTAGATAAAGAGAAAGCAGCTCCCAAGGCCAGCAAGCTTACATTTAAGGGTTTATGTCCTTGAGCTTTGTGATATCTAATTTCTTGTAGAAGAATTTGGTCATCATTTGTGAACAAACATGTAATGCAATTTATAATAACATGAGCCATATTTAGACAGGATTAGTTTTCCCTGGGAAGGTGCTATAATGCAATTTGTATGCATTATGGCTGTCAATCAAGAGAGCAATTCATTTAAGATAAAAGATGTCTGTGATTTCCCTCACATTATCACTTGCTCCTGAGATGTAAAAAGGGATGAGCCTCACTTTCATCTCTGCAAGCTGCCAAAAAAAGAAAAAAAGACAGAAAGCAGTGTTACTTTTGAAATGAACTAGGTTTGCCATTAGCTGATGACTGTGTCAAGAAACAGAGATAATTTGCTCTGGACCCTTTACTGGCTCTTTTTAAGGGATTTAACGCATCACAGATTCATACTGAATTAAACTGCACATGTTCTCACTAAAAATTAAAGTTACTGCACCTCCTTTAATAAAAGAAATGGTGGTGGCCTTCAGGGCTTTGGAGCATGACACCAATGTAAAGGTCAATAAGAATTAATTGGAAAGGTCATCAAAGGATAGAGTAGCCATGATGACTTTAGGGGATCTGTGCCTGCCATGTGTTTCTGACCCTTGCATGCCTTTTTGCTAAACTCTGCTTTGTTTTGGACCTTTTTCACCCCTTTTTTGCCTCCAAGTCAAGAATTTCAGTCCACAACCACAACCAAGGCTTCACAGAATGTTGTCACAACAAAAAATGTGATTTTCTTTCAAATAACCAGAATCCCCCTTAATTTCAATAGCACCAGGCACCCTGTATACCATGGTTAATCAACTACAAATATTCACAGGGCTGTTTGTCAAAATCTAACAACTCATTTAATTAGGTCTTGAAATGGATAGTAAAACAAACCTGTATGAGAATGAAAGGTTTCCTGCTTCCTCCCACAGTCCAAAGACAAGCAGGTTAGGTTATCTGGCAACTCTAAATTGCCTGTAATTGTGAATGGTTGTGTCAGCCCTGTGATAGACTGGCAACCTTTTTAGGGTGTAACCCACCTCTAGTCCAGTGTCAGAGGACAGTAATTGAAATATCATTACCAACACATTTCTCTTTGGTATCCCTAATTATATGTCAAAAAATCCAGTCCCAGACATCCCAATCCTTCAATTTTTTTTCTCCAACTATAAAACCTTGAGCAGCGGAAAAAGTTTTTAGAGCTACAGTGTGATGCGTTGTAGGCAGTGCTCATGCAGAAACAAAGAGGAAGCAGAGACTGTCATCACAAAATAGGCAGACCGTAATCTCCAAACAGCAAAGAAACTACCTTAGAAATATGATGCAGTTCCTGAAAGGTGTGAAAATGACATGATTTATGGAGCTCGAGTGAAAATTTTACAGCAGTTGTTGATAGCTTATGTGGATAAAAATATAGTCCTCGGATTTTTAATATGACGCCATTTCTACACAAAGCTTGCATATTGTTTTTCTGATCTGGATCTTTCACTGAATGTTCAGCATTATAACACTGAAGGGCTCCAGCTCTTTTGATCCCGTCGTGTTAAGAGGATGAGTTTTACCTGCGATTCGGTTATTGTCTGAACTGTCTGTAAGTGAAGAACTGATAATGTGATGTAACCTGCTGCAAACTGGCTGTGTGGTTACACCTGGATTCTTTTTTTTTTCATTTTCATTTAGTTGTCTCTCTCTTTCTCTTTTTGTAGTGCTCTGTATTGATTTCACTGTGTTTTGTTGGCTTGGTTGTACATGTGTCCCCACTAAAACATCAGGGGCATTTGTGCCAGATGGAGTCAACTAGCTGTCAAGCATTTCATGGCTGTGTAAAGCAGCCAGATCTTGCTGGCATTATAAGTTTTACCCAAAAAATATAGATAATAAATATCACCAATGAAGCAGGTGAAAGTATAAAATATCAGATAAGTTATTTGTGACATATCTAAACCTTCATCTGTGCCAAATCATTCAGTGTTTGCAAAAATACGTAAAAACATGTGTTAGATATGGTTTGGATTTCGACATATTGTGTGTGCCAGGCCTGCTGTATCAGAATGAGCAGCTCTCTCCTTTCCCTCAAGACCCACCATTGACGCACCTTTAAGAAAGACACTTAACTGCTAAATGCTCCAGTGGAGCTGCTCAGTGGCCAGAAGTGGAAGATTGTGGCTGTGTTGAGCAGCTTCCAGCTGTGAATGTGTCTAACTGTATAAATGTGAAGCAAGACACTGACAAGGAAATCATCCATGCACAGTGAATCTTCCCCGTATGAGTAAAGGCTGGGAAAAACATGCAAGTGTGGCAAGATCTCCACAATTTAAGTGGAAATACATGAAATGATTGATCAAACATGACCAAACATATTGATGAAAATTTCAGTTTACTGCTCAATATTTTACCTACCTAATGAACAGCTACTGCATAAACTTACATAATCTCAAATGCATGTCATCAACTCCTTTAGAGGCCATGTTAATTTGACTGATCAGTCCACAGGCTCCACAGGCTGCAGAAATGACAGGAAAATGCTAAAAATGATGGATTAGTCAAATCTGAAACATTTACTCTATTGTCCCTGTGCATAAATTACAAACACAGCATGGCACACTACAGTTATCCTTCTCTCGGTGGTGCTTCATTAAGAATAATTGGCCAAATGACAAGTCACAGTGTTGCACAGCCATTTCATCAGCAGTAGTCACTGTAATTGGGAAGAGGCTCGGCAGAGAGAAGAAGGTTACCCTCCCTAATAGGGAAGGAGGCTGACTTCAAGCTCCACTTCTGAATATAAATATATAATCTAAATGCCTTAGAATAAGCTGAAGCACTGAAATGCTTGTTTGAGAGGAACACAAAAGGCTTCAGAGCCAGCGTTCAGCAGCCAAGATGGAGGCGTGCCACTTCAAGAAATCAATAATGAGCCCAACATGGTGCTAAAACTACATAAACAATGTCTGGATGACACTGGCAAGCTTCTATTCTGCTAATGTGGAGGAATAAAAGGAGAGGAGACTTGTCCTTGAAAACCAAAACAAAAAAAAGAAGGAAGAAAGAGGGAAGATGCACTGGAAATGCAATAATGAGATCAGCTGATCAGCTTTGCTGTTTGTGTGAAAAGTTGAGATGCTGCTATGTTGCTTTATAAACCAAGCTCTCTTAGTCAGTGGAGAAAGCTCATTGTTTTATACTGTCATTCATAGCATCAGACAAGACCACAGGTGGGTGTGAATATGTGCACAGCCATTAGATTTCTGTGTTTAGCTGCCTCATGCCCATTTCCAGCAGATACATGGAATCAAGCTTAAAGCCATGCATCTCCAATGGCAACAAAAATTCACAGGCAGTTGTCATTTTTCCATTTAGTCAGTCTTACAAATTTCTGGTCAGTTGTTAGTGTTGTTGAAGTGGAAAACATCAGCCACAAACCACACAGAAATCCTTTGTCCATGGTTGCAATGTTCTCTACCCAGCGATGACCACGACAACTGAACTCTGGAGTACAGGTATTCACATTTTGGTCCTGATCTGAAACAAGCAGGTTGAAAAACCTAACCAAACCTCACGAGCATGCCTGGACTTTCAAAATGGAGATGCTCATGGCTGAGGAATGAGATACACCCATAACCACTAATGTAATGCTTGGGTGTCCACATACTTTTGTCCATGTATTGTAGATGGATACACAGTCAGACAGACTAATGCAACTGCATCATCTATACTACTCTATTGCTGCAAGGCTTTTCCAGTAATCCCTCTGTGGTGGAGCAGTACAGATGTAAATAAAAAGCAGCTGTTCTCTGCTCACATCAAGTCAAGTCAGTTTTATCTACATAGCACCAAATCTCAGCAGAAGTTATCTCAGGGCACTTTCAACATGGACCAGGTCTAGGCCGTACTCTTTACTGTATTATTTCTCGGATGTCTCATTCAAAATATCTCAGTTATCCATACCTGTCCACTCGAACAGAAAACAGGAAGAATGATTTTATATCAAAAACAACTGAAGTCCCTCCACATTGGCACAGACGTCATCCCTGGCTGCTGATTCTGGGTCAGCGTTAATTCAAACAGTAAGACAGAAAATATGGCGACTTGGAAACCAGCCTGCTAACCAGGCCAGACAGAATGACTTGAAACACACTCCAATAGCTGTTTCCAGGCTTCAGAATATCACTCCCATATGTAAGAAAAAAATGGGTGACAGAGGGAGGGGGAGACAGGAAGTGAATGTAGCACCCAAAAATAACAACAAAAAGATTCACATTTTACGTGCCAGGACACAGTCAGTTCATATTTAGATGCAAATGAGCTTCTTTTTCTGGAAAGTTCCACCTTTTTAGCCACACTAATGACTGTGATTAAGCCCAGTACAAGTGTAAGTTAGTTCCGCTCTGCCTCATTCATTGGCAACTTGGTATTTGAAGAATTTTCATGTGGGTTAGAAACTTGGATAATTCCTAATCAAGATAGTCTTCATGAAAAATTTATGGAAAGAGCTTGAGGTTAGAGTTAAATTATGATGCATTATAGTTGTAAAAGTTGAAGGGTATATGAGATATATAGTATTGCATAGTGTTTTATGTATGCGATTTGAGTGGTTTTGGGTTGCTGAGACGTAATGTGGCTTTCCCGAGTTGTGCCTAAGCTATAAACTTTACGGTGGCTTCTCTGATCATTTCCACGTGTCTCAGGTCTCATTCTGGCTGTGCAATGTGGCATGAGACGCAAAAAGTATGGTGACACTTCACCAACTCTATTTTTCTCTCTCCTTTTTCCTTTTAGAGTCGTTCTGCTCACATTGATATGCAAAAAAATAAGCAAATAAGAAAGCCGAATAAATATGGCTGCTAAATTTTTTTTTCCAGCGTCACACCTGAGCATCTGAGAGAGAGCAATTCTTCTTCCTTCTCAGGCAATATTTTAAAAAAGAATTTCAACTCGTGCTGCCGGATAAATATGTATGCCACTGCACTAAAACATCTTAACATCATCATCTTCCTTTGAGAGGAAGTGGAGGAGGATGTGGGAGGAAAACAGGGGGAGGTTATTTTATTGGATAATTTTGCGCAGGGTAATGTGACGTGACAACCTTCTGCAGTCCGCCTGAGCAGAGAGTTTTCTTTGGTGCCTCAGGTTTGAGAGTTGTCTTGAAGTGACTGTGTTTGTGTCCACTGGCTGTAAATCTTGTCAGGTAATACTAGATGCTTCATTAGGATCCATTAGCTACAACACAAACAAGTCTGCCTTTGCAGAGACATACACGTATCAGTCACGGAAAACAAGGAACAGATAGAAGTCTTGAAGACTGACTGCCACTGGGGAAAAGTGCATGAGTGCTGACAGATAAAATAAACAGGAGGACAGTGAGTTGTGAGATGGGTGAGGTGTGTCTGCCTTTGCATGTGTTACAGGAGGCTGTTTTGTTGTGTAGGTGTCACGAGTAGAGTTGTTGAGTTTTGATGTCAGCATGAAAACCCCCCACAGGGGCTGGAAGTCATTCTGAGCCCACTTGTTTTCCAGGAAACACGCTGATAGGTTGAATAGAAACAAGCAGATTTTTTTATAGTGAAGAGGTAAACTGCCATCAGTAGTATAATCAGTATTTTTGTATTAACCATCGATCGAATAGTGATGAACCAGCAGATAAATAACCATAACTCTGCTGTAGCTGTAAACTCTACTGAGCATTTTAATGTCTTTCATCTTATTGTTCAGGCTTTGCGACCCGCAACTTTACTGTTTGGTTCAGTCTCATGGCTCTCATTAACTCCCGTTGGCAGCCATTTTCAAACAACGGTCTGGTAAACCCACTGTATCCTACCTACTCAGCACAGAACAGCTGACAGACAAAATTAGCAACTAGCTTGAGCCAGATATTTTCCTCAGGAGTTGTTGGAAAACAGATCCAGAAAAATAAGTACTAGCCTTATATTTGTCAGGAGGTTAGAAACATGCCTCTAAATAAATAATTAATAATTGGAAATGCTGCTGTCTGCTGTCAGACAGCAGCTGCCGCCCTGAGTGACCCAAGCAAAAATTAAATGAATGTATCTTTATTTTCAAGTGTTCAAGGATAGTTTTTATCTAAAATCTCACGTACAGTATTTTCTCAAAGATCAAATAGCAGGATATGAACTGAGAAATTCTCTCATAAATCCCTTTACTGCTAGTAAATTAAAACCAGCCTTGAGATATAAACGATATGGAAAGGAATGGTAGCCACATGCAGCATCAGTATGAGCCAAACAAGGGTAGAAACAATGGAACGCATGAATGAATGAGCATCAGACATTTTACATGTGAAAATACAGCACTACAATATGATGGTTGTGATAGAGACAAAGAAGATGAAACAAATGTCCAATGATTGTCATGAACACTCCCCCATGTTTGAGATTTTTAAATCACTAAAGCTACAGAGCATAGCTCAACAGAATGAGCAGGCCTCTTTGAGTTTATCATCTCAAACATGTTCAGGTCGCTGGCTGTCTGCCATTGCGTCAGGGCAAGCTCTGGCATCGCTCAAATGGCAAAGTAAAGAAACATGTCAGTCAAAAGCATTATGTAAGCATAACTGAAGTGATCACACGGCTGACAAATAACGAGAGTCAGCTTTTCTTGCCAAAGAAAAGAATACAACAGTAGAAGAAACCATAAATAAAATGGCTTTTGTGTGCTTTGGAATTTGTTTTTAGCTTAGGTGTGCCATGACATTAAGAAGATTGACAGTTTCAAGGTTGATAAGGGTTGGATTACACCTTAGTATGGTGTCTTTAATCCTTGCTGTACCTGTCAGCAAGACACCATGCCAAAACACACAAAAATATATAAATAAATCAAAATTCACTGCACGGTGGTACTTGGAAACCTGTTAGGTTTTGGCTGCTCATCCAATTCCGGGTTGCGGGGGCAGCAGACTGAGTAGAGCAGCTCCAGCCTCATCCTCCAGCTCCTCCTAGGGGATCTTGAGGTGTTTCCAGGCCAGCTAGGATGAGTAATCCCTCCTGCAGGTCCTGAGTCTGCAACAGAGCATCCTTCCAAGTTAGACCTGCCACAGTGCATTCACAGCAAGCGTGTTGAGTGTTTGCAGGAAACTTTTATCCAACAGGTTAAATGTCAGTTCAGCTCTATGAATGTAAATGTGACTGCATGTCCTCATCATTTAATCAATGCACCGTTTATTCCTCAGAATTTCTTCATAAAGCTCAATTTAGATTTTCTTTTTTTTCTTTTTTTTTTCATGTTTTGAATTTTAAAGGAAATCCACCTCCTAAATTAGATTAGATGAAACTTTAATTATCCCTGTGGGGAAACTGGGTGATTGCTGCAGCGGGTATTTGACACAGATAATAGATCAAATGTGGTGTATTCAAGCTAATGCCACAAATGTACCCAGCAAAAGAACACACTGAGTGTTAGTTAACAAATACAGGGATGTAAACAAAGAAGCCATGTTTTTGTTGTCCAAAATGTGGTCGGGTCCCTGGGTAGAGGAAGTATACTGCCAAACATGTACAGAACTGACTGATGAACTGACCCATAGTCAACACATGCTAATGGAAAGATAGCACAACAGACTGCTTGTGAAATTGCACCTGAAAGCATGTTGAAAATGATACATCCATTAAATTCATCAAGGTGAACAAGTTTCTCTCCAGTGACAAGTGATCCAGCCTTAAGGCCCTGCTTAGTGACCGTAGAGGGGCCCAGATAATGTTGTGAATAATTTATGAAACAATGTCAGTGCTTCTTCATAATGACTTCAAATGGACATCAGCCAAGCGTTAAATGACAGGGATTAATCTACTTTAGAAATAATAGTCCTAATGGAATATTGAATCCTCTGGGACGCAGCCCAGCTTGAGAGCCAACTGTGACACACTGCCTCTGCCGTCAGTGTGCAGTGACCCCAAAACACACTATTAAAAGTTCAGGGTGTTCAGAAGTTCACTGTTTTTGTTCGGCCTGTGCTGCGTCAGTGTTTCTCAAGTGGGACCTGGTTGTGTGACCCCAAAATTACAGGGTTTCTTCCAAAAGTGAAGACAAGTGAAGCAAAAGTAAACAGGTCAATCAACCTTTTCAAGTAAATAATTGCAGGAAGTAAAGTTCCTATGGCAAAGGCACAGAGGCACAAAGATAATGTACCGATCGATGTACCGTCATAGCCTCTTACTTCCCTCATAGTGTTAGAGTAAATTTGTACTAAATGTTTAAATAATGTGTGTGGCACCTTGTCAGACCTGAGCTCAAGAGTAAATTTGGGTTATTGTGACCCCACTGGGGATGTTTGGTAGGAAGCAGGAAGTAAATTAAAACAGTTATATCCTCGCCAGCACATACTTTACAAACATACTGTACAATAAACATGCTAAAAGGAGTCCTTTCTCACTATGTTACTTCCTGATATATAAAAAATACATGCATGTTTGCAGAACATGTGTCCCCAGTTGGACAATGCAAGACAAATTATGGACAGCAGAAGTACACCCTCAACCAACATGCATTAAATTAGGACCATTTTCACTCAGTCTGCATATGCTACTGTAAATTATCTATGATCTTGGTCTATAAATATTACAACTGAGACGCAGTGAAAATAAGATATAATCATGAATACATAAATAAACTGCACTCCAGGTTCCTGCAGGTTTTCTTTGATTTCACCATGTAATAGTCACATTTATCTGCCATGACATAATAAAACCATTCAGATATCCATTCTCACTTTTTTTTTTTTCATCTGCATGCAAATGTAAATATGATGGCTTATACTGGAGTCAGTCCAATAGAAAAACTGAACTGCATGAGCCTCACATGTGATTGGAATTATATGATGAGCCTGGAGTAGAATTTCATCACGAGCTGTGGCTCATTCATGCAAAATCTTGCTCAGTGATGCAAATACTCTTTAATTTAAACTCATTTATCCTAGCTTTAGGGTTTGCAATAGAGACAAATGTGATAGCTTCCCCCCTCCCCCCATACACACACTCACAAAAAATGTTAGGTGAGAAATAAGCAAGGAGAAGAGAGGAATCCAGTGGAACATATTCATTCATTACTCAAATAGATTTGTTGCTTTTAGCAATGCAAAATTGGTGACATTTCATTTTACAGCCTTCCAAACACGTTCTCCTCTCCCAGGTCTCGCTCATTCATCCTTTATTCCACAGATTCATCCAGAAATGCTCCAAATGGTGAGAAACTGCAGTGCTAAGTTCAAACGGTTATATTCAACAGGGCAGCTGCTGAAACAGACTGGTGAAATATGATGATTACTGCATCGTCCCTTCTGTCTTCCTTTTCATCCATCCTTCCTCTTTGGTAGTTTGTGCCCCAGGAAGATGTTAATTGGAGCTTGAATCTTTGATCTTTGAGTGACTCCAATTTTTGGAGGATAATAATTGATCCTCGTGATATTTCTGCAGATAATATTTAGAACATCCAATAACTGATCTCTGATGGCAGGATCCATTTTAACAGCAGCACAAAATTAGCTGTGAGTAATCAGCGCCAAGGGAAAGGTTTGACATGCGAGATGTGTGTATTCTGTTTCTTGTTCGAAGATCGATACCACTCATAGCACCCGACTGGAGAGCACCATCAGCTCTTTATCGTGTAACATTAGTGGATAGAGATTTGCATTAATTAGCATTTTCTTTTGCAGATTTTCTGGAAATTAGTTCAAAGTTTGCACTAAAATTGGATGGAAACTTTTTCATGGATATAATACATGAAACCTAATAGTCCTGCATCTTGGCCTCCTGTATTTGAATCGAGTCGCCTTTGAATAAAAAGGTGTAAAATAAGTAGGCTACACCATCATTGTGTCAGATACAATTAAGCAGCATTCCATATCTTGTGCTGTTCATCTCACTTTCAGGTTGAAGCCACAGAATGTGAACATTAATTAGGCTACCTCTCAAATCTGTTTCCGCCTTGTCAGTCAACGAAATGTGATTACAGATCATTGAGTCGTAGTTATTTATAACTGTAGTTATAAACAAGATAAACCTAATTAGACAGACAAAGGGAATTGTATTTGGGAAAATGCCACTGAAACCCAATCTCAAGTGATCTCATTTGACGAAGTAATAGGCCCAGTGCCGTCTTCATTAGAACTACTTACATTAGATTCTGGGAAACACTTTGTGCGTACCGTGTCATTTCACAGAAGTGTTGAGAGTCACATAGCAAAGCAGCATAATAACAGCATGAATGGGACAACACCTACCTGTAAGGTGGACGCAGCTTGTTGGTGGATGAATCAGCGTTGCCGTGTTACACCTCACCTGACGTGATGTCACACACAGGCAGGCACACTGATGGCAGTTAAGGAAGACGCACACACTGCAGCAGATACAGATCTGCACTTGTTATGCTTGGCAGACCTGCCCTGAAAATAAGAGACTTAATGAGGCAGACACACCATCTCGACAACTTGTAGGGGATAAAGAACCAAACGGCTTCCGTATGAACATTGTGACCATTTCCTATAAACCTTACCTTGACAACACAGTCTGATTACAACATTAGTTATCTGTCTTTGCCAGAATAAAACAGATAAAATGCTTTTTTCTTCAGGGAAATAAAAAAGAAACTTGCTTGCAATCTGGCGAGTTCGTAGCAAGAGAGATAACTAAGATAGTGAGCAAGAGATATTCCTTTGTTTTTTTTTGTCATGTTGTTTTGCTTTGCTTTTTTTATTTGTTTTGATTTTATTCTTTGTTTTTCAGTTCAGCTACAATTTATCAGTGCCTTCCTTTTTCTTTATCTTGCCTGCTTTTTCTCATTTTTCATTACAGTTTCTAAAGTTTTGCATGTGCAGTGTGTTGTTGACCTGCAGTTTTTTTTTTTTGTTTTTTTTTTCCCATGGCAAAACACTTTAAGAAAACATTCTTGTCTGTATCAGCACATCAGGCTGTCTCCTGTGGGGCTTGTCAGACACCCGTCACAAACTGTGACTATGAATGGCACCCTGGTGACCCTCATGTAGCTGTGGTGCAAACACACATATAAGCTTGTTCTTTCATTGCGGTTTACAAGTGCACACACACATACAAACTCAAACCCACATGACTTTTAACTTGACTGAACTTCAGAGCTGATCCGCGCTGCACTTCGTGACGTATGATTTGATTACTATGGAGAGCTGCCAGCAGTGTTTGTGCTAGGAAGTTGCAGTTCTGACACTCGACCACATCAGTGCACACCCGGCTTGACACACGCGCACAGATTCACAGAGGAACGCAAATGCACACACAAAACACCTTCTCGTCCTTTCATATACTCTTTGAGTTTTTTGAGCGCTCACATTCCTGTGAGGGGAGTCGCTCGGACAGTGTGTCTGATCTCAGTACGCTGACTTGTGATTACACAGATAAAAGGGCAAGGCCCAGCCTACGAGGCGACACCGGGGGCAGGAAAAAACACCCAACACTGATTTGCAGCAACATCAGCGGCGATGAAGGCCGACAAGGGTGTTAAGTTTCATCGAGAGAGGTCAGGGTTATCATGGACGAAAGAAAAAGCCTGTGTTGCGCTGGCTTGACATGCTGGAGGTGATGTAAATCAGAAAAGTTTTATGTTTAACAAGCATGAAGCATTGAAGCTTTCTGTATTCACACGTACATTCTAATTATAGTGCAGCATCTAAGGTGTGAAGTGTAGAAAACCTTGTATCTGTACTTCTCATTAAGAGTTCGACCCCTTGCTGACTTGACAAAGACGTTGTAGTCAAAGAGCCAATTGTAATTGTGCATTGTTTTGTCACAAAAGAGATATCACTGCAGCGGTTTGATAATCAGATTATTAAAATAAATGGTAATTCCAGTCAATCCTGGATAATACCCCAGATCTGATTACAGCCAGGTTTTCAGAGGTAGCAATTACTTTCTTGATTATTGTGAGACATTACCGGGGTTTCAAAACCGACACCAAAGTTTCCCACTGGGTCTCTCTGTTGAAGCACATCAGCCACATTCTTGACTGAAGGGCAGCCAGCCTTTTTCTGACACGTGGAGTAAAGCCAAGTGCACGATTACCGTCTCCCTGACTAACGATAAACTGCAGCGATGGGAGGTTATTCAGATTGCATCAAGGGTAAGAACTGCTGACAAGTAAAGAGTGCAACGAGAAAGAGACAAAAAGAGACGAAGTGACTGAGCTTATTATGTAGGCTGCCAGTCACAGACGGATAATAACATTATAACTCTTTTAATTTTAGCTTGGACATCAACTCACTCTGCACGTACTTATGTTAGCTGACTGAATAGTTACTAACTTGATTATTTCTCTTTTAATCCAATGGAATTGTGCTCTCACATGGTTGTTCTGAAAATTTCCTAAGGGTGCAGCAAGGTATTCTGGGTCTTGTGGAAAAAAAAAATTCTACATATTAGGCTATATTCAATTTATTGTAGTTCATATGTACAACATAACATTTTGTTAGTTTTGTCACCTCCAGTAAACGTGCAAACTCAGACTGTTGCGAAGGCATAACTTTTCAATACTTTCCTACATATTGGAAAAAAAACATATTTAAATATTTATTTTTACACGAAACAGTGAGGTCTATGAAAGAGGGAAGAAGTCAAGTTGACAAATCACAAGGTTTAATGTTCAGTAATGTTGTGAAATACAGGAGTTTGTTTGGAATAAAAATAAGAAGCTCTGGGTTCGCTGGGAAAATAATCACAAGTTAATCACTGGCTTTGCAGCTACCACTTAATTTGCAAACCAGCACTTTAAAGTCCCGATGTTGAAGGGACAAAGACACATGGATTTATTGGTGCTAACAATCAGCGTGAAATTCAGCATGCTCTGCCCTCTACAGAATCTGAATGCCTGTGCAGAGGCCAGTTGCAGTGATGCTAATTTAAAATCAATGCAGCAGTCAATGAGGATACACTCCTCCAACTGCAGTACTGTTACACTGTTGTGTAGATAAGTGGTGAGAGCACATTTCAAATGGAGAGGGGGTAAACTTCCTGATGCAGCATTTAGCTCCTGCTGCGAGACAGAACATGCTTATCTCTGTGACTGAGGTGGGAAGCAGCTGCTGGAAAAAAAACCAAAGGAGAGCTGCCACTCAAGGAATAAAAGATGTTACACAAGCTGGTGAGATTTAAATGAGAGGAGATGTACTGCTGCTGCCCCAGCTTTCAGATTATGCATGGAAAGCATTAACCTGGCTTTTAGCGTGCCACAATGGGCCCCTTAGCCGCTGTCAACCCACACACAGCTGAGTCCCGGCGACATCTACTGCTCTACAAAATACACTCACACACTACATGCACACAAGCATACATTCATACACACATTTACACTCAACCGGACAAGATAATGAATCAGAAACGAGCGATAAAACCTTTCTGAAAGCACTTTATTTAACTTTTATGACGTGCATTTGCAATTTCGCTTCAATGATACAACACGATGTCAAATAAAAAAGAATGCTATTAATATTCATCCAAATTCCTTTCTGCACGGCTAGGATTATTGTCTTCATCTAAATCCTTCTTTAAAGTATGTCAGACTTCCAAGACACAGCAGAACATACATCAGGAAAAAAAAGAAGACAAGTCAGTTGTTAAAATTCTCTTCTTGCCTATTAATTTATTCCAGCATAAAGAAACAGGGAGCTTGCCCTTGGGGACTTGATTTGTTCTTACATCAAGCTTGGATGGACACAATCAGTGACAAAACAGCAGCACAGCTGAACTTCTGGAACAGCACAACCTATGAAAAGAAAAGACTGAACAATGCATATGTGACAGATCAAACGAGAGAACCCTTTGCACTCGTCTTTCTTTGGAGATTCAAGCTGCACAAAGGAACGTATTTATGCAAATTCACCCTTTTAATCAATAGAGTTGTGGTCCTGCATAAAGAATATCTACAAACTCATACTCATAGAGAGCTGGACTTAAAAGGTTAGATGTTTTTGGCTCTCATACCCTTTGATAGAATATAGTGCATTTCCATCTCGCTGGGTTGCACTTTGGGTTGTGATGTACAAATATGTACTACAACTATCTCTGCAATCTGCCCCATTTTGCTTTTTTTTGCCATTGGCGTGGCTCTAGTGATGGCAGTGTCTGTCCATCGGTCCGTCAGTCTACTGCTTTGGTTTAGACTAAAATGTCTCAACAGCTATTAGATCAGTTGTCATAGTTTGTACAGACGTTCATGTTCCCCAAAGGATGAAGCCTGCTGACTTCAGTGATCTGATCCCATTTCCTGCAGCACTGCCACCATTTTTGGAATTTGGTGAAATATCTCAACAGCTATTGGATGGCTTGAAATTTGGAAGAGATATTCAAGATACGCAGAGGAAGAAGAAGAAAGAACATTTGCCTCGTTTTTACTTTTCCATTTTAAGATAATTTATATTTCATTATATTGAACAATCTCCTTTTGCTAGACAGTCACCTGACAACCATTAAAATCCATTCACAATCTGTCACACTGACATCCAATACATTTTTCAAATAGTCCTCGCCGCCCATTCAGTCACATATAAGCACACGCTGCCCCAGTTACATCCCTGTGTGCAGCAATTGTGCTCTAAGGCACAACAGAAAGAGACACTGCAAGAGGCTAATTTACTTCCCATTTAAAATGTTTGATAAATGCATTCATTACACCCTTCTTCCCAATACCAATGACTCATTACCTGTGTCACACGTGTAACAAGAGATTAACTCAGCTGTTCAGCTTAAATTGCCTTATCGATTACCTCCCTGATTAAAGCCCCCCTCAAGCAACTTCATTACCATATTCAAATGTATAAGCTCCACTGAAAACAGCTCATCTAAGGAGTTATTATCTGTAGCAGTAACAATCCCAATCAAAATTGGATTTGCATGTGCAGCGGGGGAGTCAGTGCAGCGATGCACAGCTGCACCTGTTTCAATTACGAGGAACCTGTTGTCACCCATACTTCACCCTGCAAAGTACTGATTTCCTGCCAGTGCTTTTTATTAAATTTATCACTGACGTCACTGAAGAAGATCATTTGTGATTTATAGGAAAAGGTGTTCAGCAGGGGCCTTTGACTGACATTTGGCCAGAACAGGCTCACTGAGCCCTGTTATTAATCTGCATTAACTTTTAACTTCAAAGTGAAACTACATCAGTTTTGAAAAAGTGAAAAATGACAAGCTATAAAATGGGACCTTCCTCAGTTAAATGGACTCAGGGGTTGTGCCAATACAGCCATTCTTGGTCTGTTATGACCAGTGGCTCATTGTAACTAATATTGATGTTGTTTCTCACATAACTGAGTGTGTTAACAGACTTGCTGACTCTTCTATTGTGCTTCTATTACACTCTGTTTTAGTATGTACCATTACTGTGTAACTTGTGACAACATTTGACAGGATCAAATCATCTGCTCTTTTCCATCTATTAGCTGTAGTACATAGTTGAATGAAGAACTGGAGTGCCTTGATCTGGAGCACATCTGTGGTATTTTTCAGGCACTAGAGATACATTAGCAAATCCCAATCCTCAAACGTACAAGAAGTGCCTTACAAGTTCAGGGATTCAAATAATCAATTTTTCAATCAGAAAAAAGCTGCTATCAAAGTTCTATTTCATACTGATCAAAGATTTAGAAAACCCTTAAAAAAAAACCTTAACACTGCTTTAACCTTGGCCTATCTGGGGAGCTGTCGGCATTTTTATGAAACACCGCTATTTCTCTCCCACATCTTGCTGAACAAGGCAAGGCCACCAGACACAGATAGCTCATTTGGAGCTGTGGTTTCAAGGCTGCGCCTTGATGTGGGGAACTGTCAGCCAGCTGTCTTTGTTTTTGCTATTTTATATAGGACACTCCTCAGCTCATTCCTTAGCTCACAAACATATACAGCACACACCCTGTGATGTTCTTAAACACTACAATGTGGACAATATGACTGATCAAAGTCAGCGAGGAAGGCAGATAATGAACTGTGGCAGGAGAAAACTGCTTATAGGACAAGTAACATTTGCCTAAGTGCCAGTTCATTTAGAAGTGAAGCAGTGCAGCCAGAGATGATTCTCATTGAGATGATGATTCAGATTTTACTACTGATGCTTAGTATCTGAGAGAGGTGGTTGCAGAAGGTTTTTTTCAGCCACATGAAGTCACACTTGAATCCTGCCCAGCAAGGACTACTACTGGCTCCTAGAAACGTACCAAAACAGACTCAGAAAGTTTCACAAAATAAGCACAAACTCAAGTGCAGAGGTACACCCACATGTAAACAAAAAGCTCAGGAGACAATAAGGTATCAAATTAAACAGCACATCAGCACATGAATAGGTTAGCTAAAGGACAGATTTAGACAAGTAGCACAGCCTCAGATAAAATTGAGGTTGAAAAATTGAAGACACTGTGGTAAACATGATGACACCAGTGGTTTTTCATCATCACTAATAAAAGCCATGAAAAATCTATTGTATTAGTCACAAGCAACAAAGGTCTGCTCAGCCTCCTGAAGGTCACAGGCTCCCATTGTTTTCCAAGATCCATTAAAAACAACCTCCGGAGATCAGTCCTGCTGCACTGACAAACATAATCCATCATGTTAAATAATACATGTGTTTTTTTATTAAAGATGCAATATGTAAGTTTTCTTGGCTGCCGAACATAGTTTCTTGCCAGGAGCAGGTGGTGGTGGTGGTGATAATGGTCACTTGCCAAGAGCTTCAGCCATCGATGCGTTTAACAGACAACAGGTTAGAATCCATCTCCTGGGCATCACTACTTCATCCTCTCAAGCTGAACTGAGCCCAGACTGGACGCTGCAGTGACTCACTATTGCAAAGTGGGATTGCGAGATGGGACGGGACGTGGTTCTGGTTAGAATGCTAACTTTATATGCTTAATACTAGGTATATAAGTGTATTAAGTATCCCCCTCTAGACTTGAAAGATGGCTGTGAATAGTTTGATATGATTTTTGTTCATCACCATAGTAACTGACAGCAATAGAAACAGTGTACTTGTGTTTTCTTTAAAGTGATATCCCACCGAAAATTTAGAAATTGAGACTCCCTGTGGCATCATAAAGTTTCTGGAACAAAGTAAAACATGTGTAAAACAGGGGAATCGCTGTTTGTCAGTGCAGCAATGTTGCTGAGAGCTATTTATTAATAAATTTGAAAGCCTGTAAACCAGTAGTTATCAAAAAATAAAGAAGGAAGCAAACAGGATGCAAAGATGCATCCTGTTCTGAACCACGCAACTCAGAGACAAATGTATATGCCGAGCACCTCCTCACTTTCCACTGTGCTGTCTGCTTGTCCTTCATAAACTTTTCATGTCAGAAAATGTTTCTGTAATGTTTTTTTTGGGGGGGGGGTTGTGCATGAAGCATGTTAGAACATCATTTTAAGACACCATGTTCTTTTTCACCAAATTTTTCAGGCAACCGAGCAGCATCACAGATGTTTTTTGCAGGGCAGGATGAGCATGTCGCATTCATTTCCAATGTCTGCATCTTCCAGGTGGTTAGGGGAGTCAAACAACAGCCTTTGAGCCACAATTTTGTCTCCTCAGCTACCAGGCGCCTGCAGCCACCACGTGGGGTTCCTTCAAACATTTATGGTGAATGTACATGAAATCGTAAGCCTGTGCTGTTGAAATATGGAGCTCTTCACCTATGTAATGTCAGGGTTCTTTGCAGTTTTCTGTTATTTACATCTTCAAGGTGGTCCTCACGTATGCCATTTTAGTATAAAGTGAGTCACCTTGAAGCATTGCCAGAGGCTGGAAGCCTGCAGGTCCTCTCATTAGGAGCTACAGTGAGGGATTCACATCAGCCATCCTCTCCGTCAAAAGCAACGTCTCCTGCTGACTCCCATCCTCCGTCCTCCACGCTCTGCACTGAGGCATCGCTGCATGCAAGCAGTACAGGGAGCCAGCGTTTACACTTCACCCCTCATGCTCCTTCTGGTCAGTTTTTGAAACAACATGGTGCAGTTGTGTAATCACATTCTTTTTTGGGGGAAAATGACAGCAGTTACGTACAAACTATAATCCCCACTGTTTCAAAAAGCAGTGTAGCGCTGCAAAAAGTTTCAAAATCAGAACAGTAGACCTAAATAATATTACTGCTTTTCTAATAAAGCAACCTTGCCTGAGATGTAATTTTTTTATATTAAATTCTGTGAGGAGAAATCAAACCATTACCTGTCTAAGGTTAAACTGCAGCTGCCATAAGCAAATCTGTCATTTTCCCTTCTGATGGATGGAAGTGAAAAGTAGCACCAGCAACATTTCATCGCCCTTTGGGTGAAAGTTTCAGGAGGGTTGTACCTTTGAGTGTTCCCTGTTGCACTTGTAACCACACCAAACAGTGTTGTTGCTTTGTACTGACACACCCTGGAGTACACTTCTATATCACTGCAGCAAAGTGAGAAGTTTAAATGAGTTTCTCTTTAAAGTATCAATGCTGAACTCATTCATACAGTCCTGTTTTTTGCTGTCAGAAATGTGGCCTATGCTAGAAAAGGGTTGATGGGTCATCAAACCACTTCTGAAGGCACAGGTGTTCATGGTTGTTCCAAACGGCCACAGTCAAAGGTTAAGAGAAAAGCCAGCCATTATAGATGGGGCGAGACGTGATTATTATTTCATGATCTTGCCAATAATGACACTCATTTTCTGTCCAGACTTCAGTGTATTCTTACACTAGTTTTCTGAAATTGTGTCATAATTGCCAGGGTGTTGTTTTTGTCAAAATACATTATTGATATTGGAAAGTGAAGCTTCTCCAAACTGTAGTACTCCATAGTAAAACCTTCCATTCTGCTTGTCAAGCATTAATACTACAAATCATACTACACCTGTGAAGTATCATGTTGAATTTATGGACCCAGGACTGTGAGCTTTGTCTCGAATACCTTTGAAATTCAACACTGAAATATGCTTCTTTTTCAGGCTGAGGTTTTGTATGTGTGAACAATTATAACTTCACATAACGTCTTCTTTAGTAGAACATTAGATATTAAGGGAAATTTGACACCACTGAATTCAAAGGTTGCACTGCTTTGCATTGGTATTTGTTTCTACATATGCAGATTAAATGTGTGATTGATATATTTGTATTTTCTGAGGATTTTCTTACTTTTTCATTTACTGTGCAGCTCCGATCTGTAGAATTTATGCAGCCAAAGTTGTTGGAAGAGTGCTCTTGGATAAATTGTGATTTGTGTTCTTCTTAATGGAAAGCCTGGACATACAGTAGCCTAACGTGTGTGAACACTAATATAACATGACACATGATGTGATTTTAAAGATCATATCCGTGTTCTGCTCTATGTTATTAACTTCGATGACCACATTCATTACTTTTACAGTACTTACAGGACATTTTGTAATACTCCAGACACATGGAAGAGTGTAACTTTTATAAGACCTGTGCTGGGCTGCTTCAGTTCAGGGAACTCCTAAGAATAATTCTTTTTACAAAACATTCCCAAACCTTGCCTGCTACTTCAGACTCATGCCCATCTTCTTATAAAGACAGTTGCATAACTAAAGGTTCATGTATGACCAATAACACAGAAACACTTAGGCTTATGTTTTGTTATTACTTTTTGTGAGGGTTGAATTAGGCCTGGAAGCCTGGTTTAGGTTTGTAACTCCACCCAGTAATAGGTGGGGATAGATATGCCTGCCTTTAAAAGGCCAGGTGAG
>JBBMJY010000017.1:4342925-4354471 GCA_037833715.1 Toxotes lorentzi
CTGACAGGAAGACTGAGGAGTGCACCTTGTTGAGCTTTGACCACTGAGCCAGACAGAGCCAGGGGATTCCATAGTAGAATCACTTCTTTCAGGCCCAGATCCAGACTGCTGTTTTGCCTGAGAGTTTTTTTTATTGGTTGAATGTATTTGTTTCACGAGTTGTTTTTTTTTTTTTTTTTTTTTATCCATACACATCCTTTCTTGTTCATTTTGTTTTACTAGAACCAACTGATTTTAAATTGTTTTTATTTTTAGGTAGAGGGCCAATCTGTGGGGAGTAGTTCTGCCGGAGTCACACTATTGCATGCTATGTGGTTATATAAATGGTGGTGGTCACTTAGTCATGTCTGAACTTGCTCGTGTGCAGTGCAGTGTTTAAAACTTTGCAGTGTTTGAATTGTTTCCTAGTGGGCACCAGGTGAGCACACGGTGTGAATATTAGCAGACTGCGATAGGATCTCCCCACAGCGAGCACTCTGCCCTTGTTTTAAATTTTTATGATAGTTTTCAGTTGGTGCTATTTAGGCTAATTTTTTTATATTGTAGAATAAAGGCTATTATTCATACTTACTTGAGCGCCCTTGTTCTTTTAGGCCTGGTAGCTCTTAACACTTCCTGTTTTTAATTATCTTGGCTTAAATTAACTTTTTTTGTTTTAATGCATGTCTTCCGCTCTTCCTTTATGAACTTGTTTTAATTATTTGTGTCACCACTCAGTTTTAGTAAGTTATATTGCCTTGAGGGTTATAATTCTAACCCCTCAGGCCCTTTTACACTCTGAGTTGGGTCACATTTTCAATTTCTGATGGAAAAAGAAAACCATACAATTAAAAATAAGAATGTTAGTGGTGCAACACTGAACATATGCACAGGCTTCATTTTTTTTCATGTATTTAAGCTTCATTTTTTTTATAATCTATTTGATCCACATCATGTTAGTTTTATCTGATGAAAAAATGTCTTCTTAGTAAGGCTCTCCCTGTTTTTTTTGTTTTTTTTTAGCAATACAACACTGGCCTCTGCTCCTGCCATTCTAGTGGAACTAATAAGGACCAATGAGGCTTCGCTCTACTTCACAATAGTCTGTACACCTCCTCAAAAGAGCCAAGACACTCATTGTTACTGTTTCTGGCCCTTTCACTAGAGTGTACTGTGGGCAGTAAAAGTCATGGGAATCGCTATTAAGAAGAGCTAGTTCAGTTTGGGGCAGCTTGGGTCAGTTCTGTTGGGTTTATCACTGGATTTCAATCTCAGTTCTTCACGTTGCAAATTGTTGCCGGTATTCTTGCCTACCAGCTAGTTAATTGCACTTAATGGCGTTCAGCTCGCATCCCATATGTGCCTCATTAGAAGGCGAGAGCAAGAACAATTTAGGCACTGGAAACCACTGTTACAGACGGTGAAGAGATATAACAAAGCCTCTGGCAGCCATATTGGAGGTCCTCAGGCTTTGGGCAAGAACAGCTGTGAATGACAATTTATTGTGATTTAGAAAGGATTTGGGCCAAACAGACTGCAGACAAAGCAGAATTCCAGTGACAGTGATCAATCAGTATGATCAGACATTACACTTTTTGCCTAAATTTACCAACATCAACACTAAAACCGCCTTGTTATCTTTGCTTTTCTATCCTGGTTGTTTATTTTTAGACTCTGTTTGCACACACAGCCAATCATCCACTGCACCTCCATATTGGCACCAGATGTGTTTTCCTGCAGATTTCTGACACAACTGCAAAGCTTCTGTTCTGCTCTGTTCCCTGGTTAGCTTTACTGTTATTCTTCTGATTTGTGATGTTTTCCATTATGTTCTTCTCTGTGCTGCTCTAATCTCTGCTCTGCTCGGATAGCCCATGCTCTTGTGTGTTTTGGTTTGTGTTGCACCATTCTGCTGCAATCTTCATTTCATTCAGTGCTCTGCATTACAACAGAGTACAGTATTTTTCTTTAAGCAATTCTTGATTTTGTGCTACAGGATGAGGAAAATAAACAACCCCAATAACCTTCAGCACACAAAACTTTTGCGGTCAAAATTTTGCTGCAGGATCCTTCCACTCTTATCTGTTCAATGTGTGCGATGCCATAAACAAAAGCTGTGCAGACCAAATGCATTAGTGTAACAGAAGTCATAATACATAATCTAAAGCAGAGATTTTTTTTCTTTTCTGCCAGTGCTTTGCACCCAGAATGACCCCATTTAGGAACGGATTCGAAGCCATATTTAACTTCGGTAAAATTCTTTGAATTTTGTTGGAGAGTAGATTTAAGAGGCCTCTTAATCACAATGCATGTGCAAAGCCTTGGGGACACAAAGATAACAGCACCACACTGGGACATTTGGAAGTTTTTCTGTTAAATGTTGCAATATGAATCATCTATTTAACAGTCTTTTACTTCCCTTTTGTCTATTACCCGTCCGAGGAGCAACTTTCTTTCAGTGTTCTCTCCCACGTTTTTTAAAGGCTGTCTTAGTACCTGGCTGTCTTATCTCACACGGTGCTGAATCATACATATACTGTAACTGTCAAAACAGACAACACACTTCACTTACTTATGGATAAGATTCATGAAAGCAGGTGAAGTGCATTTTTCTCTCGGCTTCTCTCCAGCCCTCTGAGAGCGAGGGTAGAACGTCTGAATAATGATCGCCATCACTCTATAATACTTCTTTACAGTGCTTTCTTGCAGGATGACAGCGCCGTCATCCGCAGGGCGTGCACGGTCATTCACTAGTTTGATGAACATGAGAACCATACCAAACAAATGCCACAGCTGTCTAAACTGCCAGATCTGCATCCATTTGAACACTCCAGGGAAGAGATTTGCCTGTGTTTGTCAGTATAGCACCCTGCCTCTTGTGTACAAAATTACTTGCACCCTCACATGGGAGCTCCTCATTATATCCAGAGTCTGGTGCAATCAGAGCAGCTAGGGACTGAGTGTTTTGCTAAATGGCACTCAGACAAGATTCAAACCAGCACTGTTTATCTCATATAGCCTCTTCCTGCAACCCAAATACACTGGTTCCCAGACTTACCATGATGTAACTCAAGAGCATCTTTATTTGTAATATTTTAACTGCATACCCCCAGGTTTTTTCTTTTTTGTTTTCAGACTCAGTTTTCAGCCCCCCGACCAATGCTGTCCCAAGTGCATTTTATCAAACTTTGTGCAGTGCCCTCTGGAACCACAAAAGACTTCAGAAATCTGTTTGTTAAAGCAAAAATCAAATTTGTAGTGTGTTTTTATGTTTTTTAGGAGACTGAATTGTTACCTGAAACCACCTGTGCTGTGCAGCTCAGGCTACAGTTATTGCGCAAAAAAGCCACATCACTACCGATCCCAGAAGCCCAGAACCACTAAAGGGCCCTAAAAGCCTTGAACAATGTGAAATCATGATCAATTAAGAAGAGGGTTTGATAGGTGAGAACAGTGACTTTGCCCTTTTCTCAAACAGACAATGTAGATTAAAGGTGGGATGAGGTGAGCTGGGGATTTGTTACTGCACCAGGGTACACTTAATCATAGCGTTCATAATAGGAACCTCATTTAGTTGCCCCAGGCAATTTCTGGGCTCTGTTGCCTTAGAACAATAATGCGTGAGCAAGGAGCCCCCTTTGAAGGTGACATTTGGAGAAAAAGGTTGCCGCAATGCCACCACAGACTTTGATAAATTATTTTTCATCAGCACAGAGCACGCTCTGCACCTGTGCATAGGTCTAATGAAAGAAGAGAGGGCAGTGTTGTTAGCCAAACTTTGCGCGCGTGCATGTGTCCGTGCGTGTGTGTTCATGCGTTCAAGCAAGTCATTGTGTGTTCCAGTGTTGTGTAACTCAAGGGATTCTGTGTTTGTCCTTTCTGCTTCCTACAAATGAGGAGAAGTTATTGAGTCAGCATGGGAAACAAAGGCAAAACATAAAATATGAGAGGAGAAAATAAACAACAAAGAAGATGGCCTTTAATTATAGAATTCCGTTATTTAAAAAAAAATCCAATTATCCACACATCTGAGTTAAAAATGGAGGGGAAATCTTTCCTAATGCTCTGCTGTAATATGGCACTGAAGTACACAACGTGTCAGAATATGTATAATATATTGTAATGTTGCTCTGACTACAAAACAAGCTACTTCAGTCCTGAAATGTAAGAGAAAACCAACAAGGCAATCACGGTCTCCTGAAAGCTGTCAGCGCTTAAGGCATCTACCCATCAACGGAACTCCTGCTGTGTTCCCTGCTGCAGGCGTTGATTTTCTCACAGGGGTTTTTTTTTATTCACACAGTCCCTCTTGAAAATGATGTTTGTGGGTCTGCGCGTGTACCTCACTGAGGCAGTAAATGACAAGCTGGCAGCATCAAAACAGATTTGATTGTGCGCTGGAGGGACAGCGTTGAGTGCTTCTGACTGTGCTGATGCTCAGCGCACACCATAAAGGTGCAGCTAGACAAAAGTCAAGGGATGAAGGGGGGTGGTGTGAGCGCCTTAGGGTATGAGCTGCCTTGTGAGGATCAAATGCAAAGCTCCCCCATGAGGTGCATTACGTTTACCAGCTGCTGTATGAGTGCTGAGTGTGGGATGAAGAGATATCAGAGAACAATGACGATGACGATGGTTTGATGTTTGACGTGTTTCATTTTATATTTATCACAGCTAACTTGTTTACTCAAAGCAGCATCAAGTTTATTTTCTATTAGGAGGCAGAAGAACTCCACAACAACACTGACTTACAAAACTGTCGTGGCTAACATGCTTGCAACACCAACATACACACCCAGCCGACACGGAGCAATGTTAGCATTAATTTATTATGTTTAACACATATTTTGGTCTGAGAAGAATATCTGGCCCTTTGGCAGCTAAACTCTGCACTATGTTAATGGCTAATTGTTAACTTTGCAGAATCTAAAACCAAAACAGAGGCTAAAACACACTGTAGACCCGAGGTTGCAGGGTTGTGTGATAATTTTCAGTGGGACTGTCACATTACATGTAGTAATATGATCCACTGCTAATGTAAGATAATATTGTGTAGCTTTAAACCTGACATTGATTTTTCAACACTTGGGGTCAGTGCAACAAGCCGCAAACACAACACATAACTTCTGAGTAGACACTGAGCAATATTAGCATTCTTTTGGAGCTGTTTTTTTCTGACAGCTTGATGAATGCATGTCCAGTATTCACCCAGCTGATATCTAATATGCTACACTAACTTTGTCTGTCTGCAGACGTGGTTTGGTTCTGGGCAGGTAATGAACAGAAGGTTTTTTCTCTAAAAACAGCTGCCTGATGCAGCGAGAAATGTTGATGAGAGCAGTGGGACAGGGCTGTAAAAACACAACTATGAATTAAAAGATACTAAAGCGCTGCACACAGTTGGGTAACAATTCTTTGTGGGTTTATCAGTATGAGTGACCCCTTTCCCATCACACATAGTCAATTTATCCATCGCTAATAAAAAAATATGGATTAGAGCAGGTTTAATTCAATTTCAATCACTCACTCAATTCTTGTTGAACAACCTAATTAAGCCACTTTAATATAACAGCTCTGGGCAGCCACTGTATCTATATGTACTTCCTTTTCCTCTTATCTCCATTGTTGTATTAGACATTCATGAGAGCAAGTTCTGTGGTCCTGTGTACAAGACATTTCTGACAAGCGACTTTGTGTCATCAAAAATAGCACAGAGATGTCACGGATGCATGAATCCCTATGTGACAAATTGCTCACGTTTCCCTTCAGACTGTCTCTGGTATGTAATGATAGAAAATGTTTCTGGAAAGCCCTTGAACTGCATATTCAATGCAATGGCCAAATTAGTCTTCTGGTCCCCTAGCAACTGAGCGCTCTGGGAGGCAGTCATGTGCAGATGCAGGGAAGCTCACATCAGTTTCTGGGATACTCCTTTTGTCCAATCTTCATACAAGTCCTATACATAACATATTCACCGGATATTTCTTTAAAATATGCATAGACCAGGTGCTTAAAACAACCAAAGGGCTATTAATTATTGACAATGGCTCCCGTTGTTCTGTCCCGCATCTCCTGAGCAGTTGGCAGAAGAGGAGCAGGAAGATTTGGTGACAACTTGGGAGTTAAACTTTTAAGTGTGGGATGGTCCTTTTTTTAACCCAGTTGTGTTAAAAATGTTGAACAAATGAGTGAAGATGCCTCTTTGAATCTACCGTCTCGCTGCAGTGACAAAAAACATTCCTCAGCTGTGTCAGCTGTACATCTCTACTAGAGAGGGGCTGCTTTATCATTAATCTCACCAGCTATTCCTACTGTGGTCAGAGTATCTGTTTCAGTCAGCAAGAAAGCATCAGCATAGGTGTTAAAATAGCTGGCAGAAATCAAATATATTCAAATGTGGGGAGCGCAAAAAAAAGTAAGACAATGGCTGAGTCATAGAGCACTGAGTATTCTAAGCATCTATCATTTAAAGATCAAGCCTTAAAGAAAGACATTGCAGTTTTTTAAAACAGAAAATATCAAGAATCTTCTTGTTAGAAATAAAATGGGAGAAATGGAAAGAGGGTGGGGGCGCAGTGTTACAGTTTCCTTACTGTATATGTGCTTCGGATGCTCGGAAAAATGTGGAGGGATGTGATGGAGGCGACACGCCTGAGAGAATAGAAGAAGCAAGAGGGAGAAAGGGAGGAAAGAAAGATAGAAAATGAGAGCAGAGCAAAGGAGGGCTTACCCCCGGAAAGTCCTGTATTTATACACACTCATCCTCCACATCATTGAAGAACACTTAGCAACAACTTGAACCCAGAGTCATGTTTATAGGAAATCCTGTAAAACGGTGCCAGAGCAGGCCTGTACTTGGTCATGTTCATATTCAACCCTCCCATTGAACGACAAGTGGGCCTTAAACGGCCGAAAGCTTAATTTACTCTACCTTGGATTAGTGCTGTTTTAGCCAAGGAAAGCACTACTAATGTACACAGTGCTATAAGAGGCACAGAAGGAGCAGAACACAGGGGGAAAAAAAGAAAGGAAAAGATAATTCTGCCAACCTCCTGTGTTGGCTTTTTGATGTTTGTCAGTAAACAGTAGCATCAAACATGATTTTCCCTTAAAAATAAATATAGCAAAGAAGCAGGATCGCCTCATTGTCACACAGAGATGTTTGGCTCACAGTGAGTGATCTAATAAGCTATTATTCAACACTTCTTGAGCTATAAATAGTCATTAGTTGTCATGTCCAGGATTTGATACTAAACCCCTTGAGATCATGCTGTGAAGGCTGACAACGAATCTGAATAAAGCTCAGAGAGGCGTTTTCAATAATACCCCTTCAAACAGCAGTTCCGGTTTGAGGATTTTCTTTCTCTTTATTTGTTTGTCTTTTTATTCCCACTACTGCTGATACAGTTGACGAGCTGCTATATTCATCATATTGTGTCATGTCACTCGGAAGTGAGCGGCGTGGATAATCAAGCAAATCATGAGGATGGAGGAGAGCAATTTCTGTGCGCCGGGACCGGCTCTTCACTGTAGGTTTTTATGTTCTTGTTTTCTGTCACCCTGTGGGGCATTTAAGGACCGCTCGCACACTGCGGGGAGACGACGACATTACACACGCTGATGCAGAACGTACGTGCCGAAATATGAAGACGGAGAAACATTTCTCATCTGTCATCTCCTGTTGTCAATTTCCTGTTGTTTTGATACGTCAGTGCCCAGTGGGAGTGTGAGTAATGAATAGGTGATGAACTGAAGTGCATGTTTTCATCATGTTCATCTTCAGTGTAGCAACTGTGAGAAGGAGCCAGTTGTCTTTCATCATACATAAATATCATTTACAGACAGGAAACTCCTAAACAGCCTCAAGGGTCAGTCATTGTGCAGAAGAAATTTCTGGCTCTACTGATGTGAGAGCAAACAGGAGTAATGAGCAACCTGTAAAGGGCCTCTTGGGAGTCCACCATACTTAAAGGCTTAGTCATCCCGAGAGAAATTTAATAAACAACTGTTTGCTAAACCCCTCCCTGGAACAGCAATCGTCCAACTATAGCTTCGCAACCGTAGCTAGGGTGAGAAAAGTTTGTTGGTGGCAAAACCGGAAATGCTAGCACAAAGCATGAGGAATGGATTAAACAGTCCATTCATCAACAAACCAAATCGTCTGCTCTGATGCTGCTGTAAATTAGCAAGTCTGGCCAACTAGGTTATTACCTGCAGGAGTAACATTGCCCAGCATTTCATATTACATTATTTTATTTGTCAGGTTGTTCATATCTGTTTCAACCCATTACATCATGCAGAAGCAAATTGTTTTTCATCAAAGCACCATCATATGGCAGCTGATGGCATTTCCTCGAAGCCTGACTGGCCCTGAAAATAATATATTACAGCCCGGCTGAGACATATAGTGACTGAGCTCTGAAGCTAAAAATAAAGTGTGTGAAACATAGTCTCTGGGTCACAAGGTTAATTTACTAATTAGCTCTTTTGCCCATTCATTAATCTGTTTATTCATTTCATTTATGTAATACGTTTCCTAACACAGTCCTCGGGTCCCACCTGTCCTGTGTTTTGCTCTGACTACTCCTGAAAGGCAAATGGGCTGCACTTATGTGGCGCCTCTTTACCTTAGCAGTTTACAAAGTGCCCTGCAATTTTGCCTCTCACACGCTGCCAAGCACGGCGCAGGCTTGCACTGGCCTGCACATGGGGAGCAACTTCTGGTTCAGTGTCTTGCCCAAGGACACTCTGACATGTGGACAGGAGGAGCCGGGGATCCAGCTAACCGAGAGATTAGTGGACGACCCGCTCTACCACCTGAGCAACAGCCGCTCCTCCTGCACACATGATTCAGATGTGTGTCATAAAAATGAATAGCCTTTAATTGGACCTGTTGTGAAAGCGTGGGGCTACAGCATCGTCTTGCAAGACTGGAGGATCTCAAGAGGTTACATAAGTGGTTTCATGGGGACAAGAAGAAATACAGTTTCTGTTGGTTTAATAAAACTCCAGCTATAAATTGTTTTCAGCTTGACCTGGTCTGTCCCGTACTTCTGCGAAGGTTTCAAAAGAGTGGTAAAAGTTGCTCAGCTCACAGAGAAGCATGAAATGTCTCTACTTGAATGAGGACTTGGAAATAAACAAGCTCTCCTTGGGAAGAAGAGATTAATTTAAAGACTTAACACATATAAGAATTTAAATTATCAATATGAAAATTGCAGCTAAATAAAACCTGTTTCATTATCTTCAATAATTATGCCATACTAAGAAAATTACTGTAAAATTACAGCATTTCTGAACTCAGATATTGCCATGAGAAAGCAATTACATGTGCAGAACAAGTTTGAGATCCTCTGAATGTTGAAACTTTGAAGAGACTGAGCTTCAGAAGCTAATAGGGTTTGTGGACACAAATACAGTGCAACAGAGCGGAACGGCCCTTGCTGTCAAAAAGAAATTGGGCAGATAAGTTGCAAGGATTTTGAAAACAACCACTCCCCAACTTAAACCCTTTTACACCCTCCCAAATACCCCGGCTCCACCGCGGTACATCCCTCCTCTGTTTCTTCATTTCACGCAACACTCTCCAAGGTGTTGGTGGAGACAGGCGGACATCCATGAACAAAGGTACGATTTTACACACTCGCTGTCCAGACTTTGGTCGTGTGATTATCAGTTAACTTTTTTCCAGGGAATGACTTGAAAAAGATAGATGAGAAATGTGAAATCTGAACCGAAACATCGGCACACACACGCATGCTATACTCTTACAGCACAGACAAAAGGGCATTAGTATACACACAGGTGGCCAATGCTCTGGGGCTCCTTCCTTCAGCCTTATTCTTAAGTGGCAGACATCACACAGTCTATGAATGCTTTCTCCCTCAGGGCTGAGTGAGCGGTGCTGGAGGGAAAAGTGTTTTCTCTCACCTTCTTTTCAGCCTCAGCAAGACCTAAAAATGTTTAAGTGCTTAATCCCAATTAATCTGGAGTTTACAGAAATCCTTTATTACTCCACTGAATTAGCTTAGTGGTCTTAATCCCCTGACAATGAGTGCAGGCGTCAGCATGCACCCATGTGTACTAGCACAGATTTATATTTGCACACACCTAGTATTACAAAGACCAGCATTGAGGACTAAATGTATACAGTTCCTTTAGTCTGATTTACAATAAGAAATGAAGTTATCTAATCCAAATTAGTCATCTCAAATAACAAGGAGGATGATAATCTTATGAAAATAAGACTGAAGACTTTTGTTTCAGAAATAAAATGTTGAAGTAGAACCCCATCTAAGCGAAGTTAGGGTGGATGGTAGAGCAGAAAATGGGGACTGACTTTGACGTAGGTTTCATTTACATGACAGTTAGAGTACATCTGACTAATCTCATAAAATCCAGGACAGCATTAAAAAATGTACAATTATACAATTTTATTCAGGTAATCAGCAATGTGTCACAGATTGCAGTTAGAAAATAACTGCGCACATACACAATAGCACACCCCTGCGGTATAATTTTCTGCTCTCAAATGATAATTAACAATTTTATGACACAGCATATAATTGCAGATGAATTAATCACATTATCTCAATTTCATAGAGACTCAAAAGTTTCCAAACAAAGACTAGCTTACTCATGCAATACAGCATTTCTATTTAAGTCCCATGAGGGTTTATAACTTGTTCTTAATCCCTCTCTATAACCAGAACACTTATTTATCCAAGCTCATTGATTTAACCTCGTTTACTGTAAAGTTTAATTTGAATAATTGGGACTTTATGTTTCATGCTGAGGACAGTTTGACATTAGCTGGGACATTAAGGATGAATTGATGCTGTTGGGACGGCATTAATTTCCACCCACCTGCCTGCTCCACCCACCCAACCTGTCTGGGTATGGAAACAGGTGATCAATCTTGGATTTGATTAAACACAGTCAAAGATTAGATAACCGGAGTGAGGGTGGAATACAGGTACACAAGGACCAAGGCTACTGTGGTTTTTGATCACCAAAGCATTAAAAGTGCCAATTTGATGTGGGTTTTAAAAAGCTGAGGCCATCATCATTATTGCTGTTTTCCATACTTTCACAGAGCAAATAAAAGAGACTTTAGTTAATAAATTTACACGATCAAAAGAGAGACTTTCTTCCCTTGGGTGCTTGACTTCTCACTGACCCTTAGGAGAAGCAAAGTACCTCCTCACATAATGAATGAGTCATACTGTAGTCTACTTCAAAGGGGGACATAATGCAGCTGTACACATATAGTCTGCATGTGTGCGCACAACCAAACCAACACACACTGGAGCAACTCTACAGTGACACAAGACATCAACGATTTATTTTCTATGCTAAACAGGATTTGGTGTCACATTTTAAAGTAAATCTCCTCAAGCGTGGCACACTGTAAAGATAAGGTCATGTGGGGAGTTAGTTCAGCACCTCTGAGCTGGAGGAACTGTGTGTGTGTGTGTGTGTGTGTGCGTGTGTGTGTGTGTGTGTGTGTGTGTGTGTGTGTGTGTGTGTGTGTGTTTTTTTATACACACACCCCCCCCCTGCGTATATAA
>JBBMJY010000017.1:4354571-4382362 GCA_037833715.1 Toxotes lorentzi
TGTGTGTGTGTGTGTGTGTGTGTGTGTGTGTGTGTGTGTGTGTGTGTGTGTGTGTGTGTGTGTGTGTGTTTGTTGTCCACAGTCAACACAGACATTTGCCAGGGTCCTAAAAATATTAAAACTCCAAAGTCAGAGTGCTAATCTACAATGTCCAGATGTCGTAGACCGTGTAATCATGTGATTTGTTATGATTTATTTGGTCAGAAAAAGCAGCTTTAATGCACCTGGAATATTTGAATAAATTGTTGTCTGACATTGTAGAAAGCTGCATTTGCTCAGTTTTTAAATTAAAAATAAAACATGTTTTCTGCTTCTTTTCTCTCACATGCACACCTCAGTTATTACAGAGAAGCATCCAATGCTGTGATTAAGATGTGCAATTTGCATTATAGCTAATGTTGGAACATCCTGCTCATTTTCAGCAGACAGAATAAGTCTGCCTGTAATGTGACATCCTCAGTGATTTTCTCTATGCTTTATGTGTTTTACCGAATAAACGAAATGAACCAAATCACATCTGAGTCATAAAACAAGGGCCTGTAGGCTTCCTGGTGGCTCAGCTGGCAACTGCACGTGACGTTATGGGTTTTAAATCTAGCCAACAACTGCAACATTCACATGAGCCTTGGGAAGCTCATGGTCAGTGCAAACAGGAAAGTAGGACAAAATGTTGCAGATCTGCAAACACTTTGCAGCACAACATAAAACAAGGCTTAAATAACTTGTTTTTAACATTCTATTAAAGCTTTCCAAACTATTGCACTGGGATTAACAAGCAAATGCGATGTTTTTTAGCCTGATGCAGCTGTACCTCTCAAGCCAAACAGATAATGACTGGATAATCATGGCTTGGTAAGTACCAGGAAAACAAGAACAAAAAAAAAAAAGTCCATTCATTGATGCAACACTCCATTCATTACCCGAGCAAGCTGAGAAAATAACTGAAGTTTGTGAACACATCTTACAATTAGAAGAGTGTGCAAACTATCTGTTTCATTCAGTAGATTGTGGAGGGAAAACAAATGAGGAGTAGTATTTTCTTAACTATGGTGTAAAAGCATGAGGACACTTTTTCAGGCAGGGTTAGCCTTCATTTGCTGATTGATGATTTAACAGTCGTACTTTTTAACAAGAGTTGTGGTGCAAAGTTACAAACTGCTGCTAAATTGCAAATCAACTTAAACATTAGCAGTGGTGGAAAATATGAATGCATTTATTTACAATTTTGTGTAACTTTTTCCTCACTAGATTACTTTCAATTTATGCGACCTCTGTACCTCTGTACTCTTTTTACTCTGTGGTACTCTGATACGTTTACTTAAAGCGGAACTCCAGGACTTTAGTGTTGCACCATCATAAAGTTGGGGGAATGGAAAGAGACAGATTAGAAAAAATGACCTCTAACACCTGGGCTGATATTAAGGACTTAGCACCCAGTGTGCTTGAACATGCCCCCTTCACCACTTAAAAAAATGCATCCAAACCCTCACCCCCAGCAGTATTTTTGATGTACATAGTGAAATAAATGATGTCTACAAGCTGAAGCAACACACATGCAGCCTTATCCCCAAAGGCTTTCAAGTAATGGGTTCTCTGTCAACCTGTAAATGAACTGAGATGCGTTGCTGGTCTTGACCAGCTAGCGGATCCTCACATCTCTGAAAACCTGGGAGCGAAGTTAAAGTAGGCATTATTTTATTTATTAATTCTAAATAGTTCATCTCAAAACTTAATTTGGCATGCAAGGCTCAGAATTGGTATCAGCTGTAGTTGAACTGATGATGTTCCAAGTTCTGTTACAGTAGTTCTTTGATGTCCTGAGTTTGCACAATTAACTTGATTTTTCAGGGTGTTTTTTAACATCAGACAAGAGAGAAACTAGCCTTCTTGTCTGTTTTTTTGTTCCTTGCAGTTGATCAATGGACCTGCAAAAAAATAAAACTATTACATGAAAATAGTGTGAAAACATCTGGCATCATAGCAGACCTTTGTGTACACAATTAATGCAAAAATAGCCTTTTACTTGGGCAAGCAAACATGCAGTTCTAGTAGCAATTACAATACAACTTAGAGCAATTACAATATTATTTATAGCTCTCATTACAGCTGTTGGGAATGTACTATAGGCATGTCTGCAGTTATTACCAGCGAGGGCTCAGGCTCAAAGATATACTGCAGTCTACTAAATGAAGCTTCCTAAACCTGCCAGGCTGCACAGTGCAGGTGAGGAGGCAGTGGTTCAGAACTGGGAGCAGCTTATTGAGCATCCTGGAGGTGCCATGGCCCTAATTCAATGTGATGTGTGTTCAGTGTGACCATCTGTGATAGGAGGTGCACACTCAACCACCTATATGAACTTCAAAGTCACTGAAAAGAGCACAGAAACTGCAAACACACTCGCATTATGAGGGCATTTGTGCACTTTTGGAAAAGTACTCAAGGTTTCTGATTTCTGGGGAGGCAACTTTGTTCAGTTTCAGCTTTATTTAAATGAGAAGGTCAGGGAAAAGCAATACAGTAAGATGTAGATACTGGAGATAGTGAGATACTGGAAATTGACGTGATTAACAGGAGTCTGACCTGGTGCTCTCCTTTGTGTTTTAAGTCAACCCATCACAGAACAGGGATTAAACCCAGTTTACCGCTTTAGTAACTGTCATGTTGTTTACAGCTGAGGCTTTCACTGCACTCTTCTCTTAATCCTTTCTCCTCCTCGCCTCTCTCAAAAATGCATGCACAGCATTGTCAGTCTCTCACAATAAAAGTGTCCCTACTTTCACTTTGATGTTTAAAAGGCATCATCCCCCCTCTGTGTCGTGTAACCCAGTAGATTCGAAGTAGGAGTAGTTTAGTTGTGCGCCTGGGCCATAATAAGTCATCAATGATGTTTATGACTCGTAAAAGCTCTCTCTGGGCTGAATCAGAAAAACAGTCAGTGTCTGAGTATAAACCATATTATGGAGCCATTTGGAGGGAATTTAGAGGGTGATTTTTGACAAGAGGTCATTTACAGGTTGACAGAGAACCAGTTACTTAACGCCTTTGGGGAAAAGTCCACATACGTTGCAGTGCATTTCAATGTTCATTACTGTTATTTCTAAGACAAACAATGAGTCTCCTCTCACAAAAGTTACCATCTCATTTTAAGCCAAGATAACAAAATACATAGACTTTCTGACACATTCCTTCAAGATTCAATAATTTATGGCTACATAAACCACTGGGACAGTTTTGTCCCAGTGGTTTGAGTGTGATCAGGATGACAATGAGTACCTTCCTTTACCTGGACTACCTTCCATACCTTACAGTTAATACCAAAGACCAGAAGGACACTGTCTGCATAAGCACAGATACAAGTTTGCACACATTCGTATTGATTTTAATTGCCTTGTTTTACACATAATTAAAACTGAATAAAATCCCTGATGATTTTTCCTTTACAGCAATTCCCTTCCCAAGACTTATTATTTAAATTTCTAAAAGTGCAGCTAATGGAGCAATGAAAGCTAATCATCATGAATGACATTTTATTTTTATCACACCATTAAAGGCTTACTGTACTTGAGCAGCCTCTGCATTGCTGTTGGTAAAAAAATAAAACTCTACAGACGTCTGTCTCCATCTTGTGGCGTCTTTGTGTCATCACACCCTGACCCACTCGAATAATGCTGGCCTCAAAAAATGTTCGACTATTTCATGCATCATTAACACGCATCAACTACGGACAATAATGAGGATAATTGGATTTTAAATGAACACAGTTCATAATTTGTTCCAGAGATTGGTGGGGATTATTGATGTGTGCACCCTCCCACCAGCCCAGCATTAATTTACACTCATGTCTCGTCACTGTTTCGTAGTCACTGTCCTCAAATCAACCTGACACTTGTGTAGTTAAAGACAAGGTAAAGACATGGTTTACAATTTTAATGAGTCTTTTTTAATGGTGCAGATCACTTGCTCAGTTGAAGTGAAGTAAGAACGGATGTAGGCCCTGTCAAGAACTGGAGGGAAGGATAAAAATTATTGTTGTATTAGTCCTTGTGTTTTCCTAGAATGACCTGTCTCAGTCTAGCTTACCTTGTGACCACCTGAGCACATGGTAGGATCCAGGTGCAGCTGAGAAGGTTTGTCACTTATCCAGAGTATCGGGAGAGTTGTTAGCAGCTTACTGCAAAGCTGCTTATTTTTTTTGCTTTGCCTTTAAGTTGCTTTGTTAAACTTCCAGGTGCTAGTTTGTGCCTATATTTTATTAATATTTTTGTTAATCTATCTACTAGAGTGCTTCATTTCTTCAACTTCCTCTTTAGAGCTTTTCCTCTGTGCTTTAAAGGGGGCATTGGCACTGCAGCCAATCAGTTTGTTGGTGTTGATAATCACAGAAAAAAAACACAAAAACAATGTGTGTGGAAAAACAGATGCGAGCACATGATCTTGAAGAGTTATGTTTAAGTTCAGTGGACTGATTAATATGTGTGTTTTTGCTCTATACTCACTCTAGCTGGTGGTACGATGTTTTGCTTTTCCCTGCTCCTTTTTCACAACTTTGCATTGATATATTATCACATTTCATGTTGGATCAGTGCTGTTATTAGCTAGTTTACCATGAAATGCCTTTTGTGTCATTTGTCAGAAGGTCTGTAATGTTGCCTTATTCGCCAGCAGAGGTCGCCAAAGGTCAGAAATTACTGACAGACCCTCATGTACACAGCCTAATTTGTTATCAGTTGATTTATTAGTTACTGTGCATGTTCAGCATGTGAAGACTAACATTTCGGGTACTGGTTACATCTTGAAATCTGGAGTGATGGAGACAAATAAAGAAATAAAAGAAACGAAAAAATAAATAAAAGAAATGTGTATCTTCTTCCATTGTTTGTGTTTTTTCTTTTGGGTGTGTTAGCCACCACAGCCCGGAGCCTAACATTTCACCAAACTCCATTGCTGATCTCAGATGGTTTTTTGACATCTTGCAGATTGCAGGTAAATAGTTTAACGCTTCAATCTGGCTGCCGTGTTCACCTGAGGACACAAATGTGCTTTATTCAGTGTTTTACTCTGACTCAGCGCCTATGTGCATCCTGCAGAGCTGCCACCCTTTACATAGAGAGCGATCCATCTAAATAATTACTGGAATTAGTTTCACTGTGTTGCACTCCTGATGCCACTCTGCCATCGCTGTTACAACTGACCGTAATTACAGCAGGAAACAATTACACTGCAGAGGGCCTTTCAGCAACATTCACTGAACCAAGGTGTTAGCAGTGCAGCCAGTTGCGGCTGTCAGAACACCAGCAGGTATCCTACTGTGGCATTTCATGTTGTCAAAATGATTGACATAGAAACTGGAACAACACTGGATGCAGCTTGAAGGATCATTTTATTTAACTTTCGGATTATCCAAATATGTCACGTGCAAACAGTGATACATTTCAGCAGGTGAATAGAAAGTGCCAGCTGTTGTATTTGCTTTTAAGTAAACATTGTTCAAATTACATTCATGCAATTTTCAAAGGTCAGTTTAAAAAAAAAAAAACTGTGCTTCTAAAAACAGGAACAGAATAAAGAGAGTTTAACTTGTGTTTCTTAGAAATCCACATGAGAGTATATGAATCACAGCAACTGGTTGTTGCATCGCCTGTTCTCCTGGCAGAGAGCTGTTTCCAAGTCAACAAATAACGCTTTTGGATTTGACCTTGCTGCAGTCCCGTGCTTAATGACAAGTCAGCAATGGCCACCTTTGAGCTGCTATTCAAGATCAAACCCACACATATCCTTGAGGAGATGGAAAATTGCACATGCTTTTTGTGCTTGAGAAAGTCTTCTCCTGCATGTCTCCCACTTTTACATTTCCTCTCTGAGGGGATTACAAGTTGATAACACCCACACATCATTTAACAACTGAAGAACGTTAGAAATGTTTCTCTTGCAAAAATAGAAGAAAATAAGACATCTAGATTCTGCCTGATAATGTTTGATACTTTGCAGCCCACATAATGGAGTGATTTGAACTGCTGAAGGTCAGAGGTAAATAAAGCATACTCAGTAAGATTCAAATAGGTAAGTCTGTGCAAAAACACTGGATTAGCTCTTATAATATACTAATATGCCTATAAAGGGCTATGTTGATGACAAGCAACCTCTTATAGTACAACATACTACATTTTGCTGTTTAGATATCAGGAGTTCTAACTTTTAAAAACATAAATGTTGGAACACATGTAAGACTATCTGACAAAAGAAATTTCAAGGAGCCTGCAGGACCATAATTACCTAAACCTGCATAACCAATATTTAATTTGGCCATTGGAACAACCAGAAAGTCTGGTCGTTGACTGGTGATGGGATGTTTGTTAGATGTGTGTTAGGTTCATATTAAATAAACTAAAATAAGTCACAGGTAACAGGTAAGATGAAGGTTTCACAGCGCCCCTCTGGTCTGTATAGCCAGGTAGTCAGTGGTCAAACGCGGAATTGCAGCCTCGTCGGATCCTATCAGAAAGCAGAGAAGAAAGAAGTGACGTTTACAGCCTCTAACTCAGAGGCTAATTAGCTAACCCCCGGCATCGCATCCTACGGAAACACTGCAAATGGACTCGTGTCTGGAGAAGAAACCCTGAAGTGAACTGTGACCAGTCCCTCAACAAGACATAAAGGTTAATATATATATACATATACTTTTTTTTAAGATGTAAAGCTTTTAATTAATTTAATTAGCTATCAGTACCTTAACCTGTTGACATTCTTATCTGCAAACGTACCAAGGTAGCCAGTGGCCATGGAGGACCTCAGGGACTTTTTCATCGTCAACAACAACAGCAGCAACGGAAGACATTCACAGCAAGGAAGGAACTGGGACAACATACCACATGGAAACTTGGTCTGCATGACAGAAAGGAACCTGGATCTCAACGCCAAAACGTGAGTGAGAACCTGGTAGTTGCTTGTGAACATTCCTTAATTCGGGTTTTGTGTTAAGTTGTGCAGAACAGAAAGTGCACAGGGAATATGTGATGTGCACTGTCTAATATTCATGTGGTTTGTTGTTGTACTCTACAATAGATTGGCTCTACAAGTGAGACTTTTTTTTTTTTTTTTTTTTTAAACCTTGTTGGTTAAATGAGTTGTTGTTCTAGTTGATGTCTTTTACTGACCTGTGGCCTCTGAGCCTCTCCACCGCTAAAATGAAAACTTTCAGTTTCAGGTTTAAATTAACTTTGCCCTCTAAACGAACAGCTGGCCTCATGCTGGTCCCTGTTGTTTATATGAGCTGGCCCCTGTTGTTTATATGGGCTACTGTTTCTGTGTGCAGTGAATCAGATGTGACACTTATAAAGCTGCCTTTTCTGTTTTTTTTAAGCATGATGTGATGCTTTTTGGCATTTAGGGAAAGATTTCATTTGTCTAATACTCCCTGATACTCATCCAGTCACTGCAGAATATCCTTGATATACGCTTTGCTTTCACCTCTCAAAACTGTGTAGTGTTAATATATCCCTGGTTTGTTGATGCAGCAGTGACTGATGAAGTTACCACTAAATACCTTTTTGACCTACCTCCTTATACCGTAGATCATCTGAAGTCTTTGTCACAGTACTCCACACAGAGAAATGAATGTCATGACCCACTCTGTGAAATGGTTTCCCATCATGACAGCACTGTTTCTGCCCAGCCATATTGCAAATGTCTAATTCTTAATCCACTAAGTATCACTGTAGAACAAGCCCATAAAGTGAGCTTGTAGATATCTGTGTATGTGTGCATGTGTGTTGTAAAAGAGATAGAAACAGATGGGAAGCTTAATGCAAGTAAAGTTCTCTTAGATGTGAGCTCTCTTGCCCACTCTAGCATGTGGGAGGAATGGGAGGAAAGGAACAGATTGATAATGACTTGGAAGGGAATTGTAAGTGCTTCTGCACACCATGCAAGCAGATTTTCCTCAGCTGGAGGAGGTTGGCTTTCGTCAGGGAGAAATTTAAAAGGGTTACAGGTATTAAGGGAGAGAATGCTGCTTGTAATGAGAACTGGTCGTAAATAAATTTGAAACAGCTTTGGGTGTCAAAACAGCTCAGGATTCACTTGACTTAAGAGGCGACTTAAACCTAATTTTTGCTATCACTGCACCTCTGTTGGTTTAAATTTATCCTCTCTGTGCTGTAAACAAACAGGGTTTTTTTTTGATATTTCTCTCACTGACCCACTGGGTGTCAGCTGCAGTCATTTATAAGTCAATAAATCTTGTATTCGCTCTTTAAATCTTTTATTGAAAGAACTGAAATATATGGGGTGGAACAACATCACTCTTTCCTAGTGCACCTAAATCTTATACAGCTGATTTGCCTTATTTTCAGATGTGACCACATTTGCTACAGTTGACCCTGATTTGACAGCAGTGACTCACTGAAAGTGAACCAAACCAGTCATGGAGTGAGAACCCAAGGCTCAGAGTTGAAGGTCTAAATCAGGTGAAATCACTCTCAGGGACATGCAGCCCAGATGTTTCAGTGTGATTAAACTGAAAGACTCATACAGCCATATGGTCAACTAGATGTCTTTTCATCTAGCTTTCTTGTTTTATGTACAGTCTGTATTTCATTTAATTCTGCTTACATCTGCTGTCTGTAGGAGACAACTTTTGATGTCTAATTATTCCAGAAATACCTGGCAACGATTTTAAATCAGAAATTTATTATGCATGTTTTTTTTTTTCCTTGAGATCGTTATGTCAGCCAGAAAATCTGTTTTGCTGCTCTCCTTTCTGTCTGCACTGCTGCACTGTATTTTTTATGGGGGCCATTATACTGTATATATATGTACCGTATATAATATCTCACTCTGTATGGTAACAAAAGGACGCTCTCAACTGCATTTTGCAGTGAAGCATTGTGGGACTGTGGATAGCCACTCACTTGAATGTGAAAGTACTCACCAGACTGGAGCCAAGTTTAAGAGTGAACAGTAGAGCACATTAGATATTTAAGTTTTGGCTCGGTGAACTGTTTTGTTTGTAAGAAACACTCCTTGGGAATACATTTGGCATCTCTTTCCTAGAAAGCTTTATGATGACACGCAGAGCAAGAAAGTACAACAGGCATCAAATTAGCATGAAATTACAGTTTCGAGAAGTTTTGCCTGCAGCTAAATAGTAAAGATCTGTGAGAAAAAAAATGTATATGAAAACATCAGGTTTCTTCTTGTTTTCTCTGGGACTACTTAAAGCGGCTCAGAGTGAGCATAGTTAACAGAAGTTGCTCGCAAGATGGACATGAAAAATGTTTTTGGAGAGACAGACCTTTAAAAAAAAAAACACAAAACTTTTCCAGAGGATGATGACTTCAAGAAGCAGACACAGGGGAAAAGTGCTCTCTCTGGGAGATGTACCAATCTGAAAATGATTTCTGCAGAAAGAGAGAGAAAGAGGTCATTATTTGGATGGAGAAGACAGAGTATGTTGTAAAGCTGGTGACTGTGTGACTGTATGTGGCTGTGTCTGCTGACAGGGAGCAGGAGGACTCCTCCTGACTGACCCTGCTTGGAGTGACAGCGCCTTTGTGTGGCAGTGAAGAACTGTGAGAGTGTGAATAGCTTGGGACTCCACTCACGTTCTCAGGGCCACTACAGGAGTATCCAATTGGCTGCCAGACACACACACACAGAAACACAGACAGCTTAGTCTGGACTTGAGTTGGATGTTGGATTGGCACTGCCATTGTGTGGCACTGAAACAATCCTGGACCACAAAAGACTTACAACGCTGCTCACACGTGCAACGTACACACAAATTCAGAGCAGAAATGACGACGTGTGCGTACATACAGCTGCCAGACAACAAATGAACAGCATTAGTTTAGAAGAATTAAGAGGCAGTGGCTAAAGTGTTGAGAACCATCACAGCAGACTCCCAGAACAAGTCATTATACAAGGTCTCTGTTATTCCTCCATCAGTCTCAGCTCTGTAGCTGGAACACATTCTATAGGCTGTGTGGTTTACGCCTTTAATCTCAGCTGCTTAAGCTACAGGAGTGTTTGTTATGTGCTTTTTCATTGACTGTTCCACTGGCTTGCGGTTTATCATAATTAGATTAGATCTTCTTAAATGAGACTTTTCCTTCCTTTCTTTCTTGATTTCTTGAATGTTGATAAACTATATGGGTTTACTGAGCTACCAGTCAAAGCTTCACTGGAGCAGAATATTACAGAAAGTAGAAAAGGAAACAAAAACACTTCAGTCTAGGAAACTGAATTAGTGTACAGGATGCCCTGCATTTCTGGGTCTATGGATTACCTGCTTTATTGCTATGAATAACTAGTCCCCTAGCCTACAATGGACATTATGTCCAGATATTTACAGCACAGCAGTGGAGTCAATGCACAATGGAGTTAACAACCTGTGACTGAAGAAACCGAGAAGAAAAATATATGAAATGATTTAAAATACCAGCTACAAAGAGCAGAATGCAATTTGTCTACAAGACATTATGTGAGATATTAAGGGCTGCCTGCTCCTTTTTTAGGTGCTAGAGTAGTTCAGACAGTGAAAATTAGTAATTGACAGCAGTCAAATTGAAAAGAATCATTCTGAAGTTACTTTGCAATAGCTCTCTGCTCCCCTCACCCCATTTTACCTTTGTTTGCCTCAGTGGCCTTCTTCTGCTTAAATATGTATTTTCCTGATTTTTTTAATGGCTCACAACAGTCCTCTGCAGTTTGACTCGTGCAGCCAGTAATATTTAAGATGGACATTATATTTTATATTATTTTCTATCTGTAAATAGTGAATTAAGCTCATTTGAGTTATGTTAAAAGTTCCCATAAATCTGGGATGTAACAGAACGTGTTGTCCATTGTGTGTTGCAGTACTACACATGCACAGGCATATGACAGGTGGTATTTGACTCCATCTCAAATATGCAACTTGCGCAGTGATTGGTTGGACCTAATAAATATTTCTCGGTGGCAAACATAATTCAGAATTCAGAATACATACTGTACCTTCTTCTTTCCTTTGCTTGTACCCTTTTCATCCTCTCCTCTCACTCAGTCCTGACATAATCTGTCATCACTTGAATCAGCAGCGAGTTCATGACGATATTTATGTCTAGTCAGTCTGAGCACATAGTCCCAACGGATCATCATGTATCTAAAGCTATTGTTTCACCGTAGGTAGGAACTTGGCCTGTTTTTCTCTTTCTAAGGCACACTTTAATGGAAGCCCCTGTCTCTAATAAACACATTCCACCAGCAGATGTTCACCTCCGTTCTCTCTGTGGGAACTGAAAAGCCTTATGGGACATGTATGAAATCACAAGCTGCAGTTACAGGTAGATGAGGCAGGTTGAGGGAAAATGGGCTCAGCACAAACTGTATTACAGCGCCTCATCATGAAACACCTCCAGGGGCACAGTGATGATGGATACTGTGTATTACAGTGTGAGAGTGCAGGGGTTGACTTTTTCTTTAAGGGTCAGTGTGTTGGAATGTTTTCTAATACAGTTACATGTACTGTTTTGGGTACAGTATTACACACTGGAGCCACGGTTATTACAACAGTAATGTGTTAGGAGCCGGTGCAAGGAGTAGAAGAAAACCTACCCCTTACATAAATATATTGGAAGGTAAGCTTGAGTGGACAACAGTATTCCCCAGTCCACACAGATTTGGCAACATGTCAACAGCTGCTCTATACTGAGATTAGATTTATCCCAGCTCATGTTAGCTGAATGTGAGCGTGAAGGTTGAAACTTGGTTGTGAGTGGCCAGTGAGCCCAGTCCTGGAACAGGCGTGGGGCACACACGAGAGCATGTACCTTGTCAGGTGATAGGACTGCTGTTTGACTGTTACTGAAAATGCTGTTGTTTTTGCAGTCAGAGCTTTTTCCATCAGTCATGGCCCTCAAAAGGGCACTTATTGATTTATGTCCAGTTTATTTACTTTTGCATCTTCAGGGAATTACGAGAGACAGATTAATAAAAAATATATATATATAGAGAAGTAGAAAATTCAAAGATTAACACCTCACAAATATTACACTAGTAGTACTTGCAGAAGTTTATGAGGTGACATCAAGTCAGACCTTATACACCCCTAATCATTTTGGTGGCCCTTTGTTTGCTCTTAGCTTTATACCTCCATAACAGGTTGTTAGCTTGACGAGAATATTATTTTTCCCCACTTCATTGTTATTATGGAAAAAGAACATTGTGCCAGGGTCAGTGTTGTAACCCAGAAGACACCTCAAAGAAGTCTTGTTCAGTTATTCAGACTTATTATGGTGGGCACACATGTAAATCATTAATACGTAGGCAAAGTTGATGTCAATAAAATCCAATGGCCTTAATGAGTGAGGGGAGAAAAAATGAGATATGAGCAGATGTTCAAAATGAAAACCTCATCAACAATGGTTATGTAAAAATGTCATTTTGGTTCTGAGACACTGGGTGGTGCTGTTGAACTGAAGAAAGCAGAGGAAGTGTGTGTGAGATGCAGTAAGTGTATGTGTGAAATGCAGAGGGAGATAGAGGAGAGATACAGTGAGAGGGTGAAGGCCGAGAGAGATACAGAGGCAAAGAGAAGGAGCTAAAGAAGTAAAGAAAGAGAGCTGGATGGTGGTGGAGGGGGCAGAGAAGCAGAAGCAGGGAGAATATTTCCTTAGTTTGAGAAATTGGTTGTAAGAGAGGGGTTAAAGATAGAAAAAAGGGTAGTGGGTGGAGGGTAAATGTGGTATAAACATCATATCAGTCTTCCCACTGCGTTAATTGCATCCATTATTACCCTGCTAGTTTCTGGGTCAGATGAATTTTTATTCACGACAACATACTTGGAGGAGAGATTACATAAAATTACAACAAATACCTAAGACCTCATTGAAGAAGGCCAAGCCTTGTTTTTGAGTAATTGTGAAAAGCAATATATTGCTCTGTGCAAACGTGTTTACCAACTGAGATCTCCCCCAGGGCCTGCCATGGAGTGAGACATGCACTGAGCATTACATTTGCTTTGACTTCCCAGCTCTCTACCCTTTGACTGTTTGTCTCCTTCTCTAATGCAACATAGAGAGTCCTTAGAGGCAAATGAAATTGTACTCTGCGCATTATGACAACACTGTGCGTTGCATTTAATTACACCAAAGGAGAATCATATCATCACTTTCAAGCAGTGGGTTGCTGAGCCTGTTACTGTGTGCTTGTATATGCACCGCTGCAAGTTTCCCAGTCGAAGCACCTGAGCATGTGCATGTATGCGTGTCTACGTGCAAATCCCCCGGCGCGGCAAAGTCAATCTGTGTGTTCTGCCTTTCGATGAGTGGATATCTGAACACTAACAGCTTGTCAGCTGCATGTACAGGTTTGCAGACGAAACAGACCACCAAGCGATGTTCTGCTAGGTGACAACAACCTCTGGGAGGATGATGTAAGGCGGAAAGGAGGGGGAAGGAGAGACAGGGAGCCGCACGTGCAGACAAACACAACGCACAGACACACACAGATGCTGCCAGATAGAAGTCACAGCACAGTGGGGTAGATTGTGTAACAGATCAGCTTGTTGTCAAATTGGTGAGACTTGCTTCTAGGCTGTTTTTTAAAGCCAGACAGGAATGATGCAGCAAATCTGTAATGACTGCAACACGCACTCACAAGCATGAATCATTTATTTATGGCCGCATAAATCGAGCAGCGCAGCGAGATAAACAGTAACGATGATTTTGTGAGATCTGTCAGTTACATGGTGCTACAAATAAAAACACAAAATCACGGATAACAGAGGTAGTTGTGAATCTGCCAGCAAAAGCTGACACCAGCCCGATATGTTGCTAACTGAGCTGCTCTCCTCTATGATACACTCGTCATACTTGAAGGCTCCTCACCTGGCCTCCGCTGGAGAACATTGAAAATAAAATACTTGGCAAACTGTAAACCTGTAATTGAATGTTGTGCAACTAAGGACATCTATACATATGTGTGTGTGTGTGTGTATGTATATGTATATATACACACACACAAACGTATGATAGCGGCATGTTTCGCCTCTGTGTTATTCATGTAGATTCTTTGGTCTTGCTGATGTTGACTGTAAGGTTGTTATTAGAGATCCACTCTGCAAGGTACCTTATCTTAACTTAGCCACATGAAATATGAGTGAACCCTTGAAGACAAGAACTGTGACACTATTAAAGTGTTTGCATAATTCAATCTATATGTAAAATGTGAGGAAAATTATACTACGCATATCAGTGAAAGTATTCAGGTTCACAGTTGTTCAGGTATGAATATACTGCTAATAGCGCTGTGATTACAGAGACCTGATAGACTTGCAGGTTGTAAATGATGGGACGAATTGGCTGTAGTGGCTCAAAATCGTTGGTCACATAGTAATTATGACTCTTAGGCCCTTTTGATTGAGAGTTTTTAAACATGTTAATTACACTGAGATTCATCTTAGTTCATTGAAGTACATTCATTTTGTTACCCTACCTAACTCGGGTTTGAAAGAGTTATGAAAGAGAGGAGTGGGATCCCTAACATCCACTCATGTCTGTCCTCAGATGGACAAGCATCACTCTCATTTGCCCTGAGTTTGTTAACTCTGACATTCATTCATGTGGATTGGACGGGTCGGTTTCAGGCCAAGCTCTTGTTTTTGGTCGGCTGCATCTCTGTCTGTGCTCCTATCTGCTTGTTCTATGGCATCCTGCACAGTAAGTTGCCAGCAGCCTGGTGGGTATAAGGACGTCTTGCACACTTGTCATATGCGCTGATGCGTCACGGCTGCTCAACTGGGCCAGAGGGCAGGATTGGGACTGACCAGGGCTTAGCTGGCTCAGCATTGACTGTACACAAGGAGAATCATATTTAACCATTTTTTCTACCATAAATTACAGGCATTCAATATTGCCCCAGCATTTTATACTTGGCAGGGTGGAAAAGCCTCTACCAACACTATAGTCTTGCATTCAAATCCAGGATAATGACATCCCTCTGGGTTGGTAAACACCTCACTGGCTTAATAGTTTTAGGGAAAACTCTTCATTTGAAAATTTACAAAAATCATAAATTAACAATAGAAGGAATAAAAAGGAAATAACATTTTCTTCCAGGCCTAAGATCTAGAGTAGTTTCCTATGTAACTGTGGTCTCATTATTTGATTATTTCATAATGAAAATAATCATTACTTACCAAAAAAAAGAAGAAAAAAATCAATTAATCAAGAAAATAAATAATAAAGAAAATAAACACCTTGTTAACTGATAAGGAAAATAATTGTTAGTTGCAGCCCTTAACAACAGGAAATCCAATAAATATGTCCAGCTCTAATCAATTTCATGGATAAAACGGACAAAAATGCTGCAGAACATAAACTGGAACGAAGAGGGATGAACAGCAAACCTGAACCACTGAGATTTTCCCACTGACCTGACAGTCAGACAGTTGGCCATAGCTGGGGGCATATTCAATTAAGATCTCTGGACTATCATAGCACAGTTAATTGCTTAAAGACAGATGGAAACAAACATTGAGCTTTGGCACAGAAAAAAAAATCATTTATTTTTATCGATGGCGTCATGTTTTTGTGAGAGTTGCACGTTACAAAACAGTAATGTGAAGGTCTTGTGTTTATGCTGCTGGAAACTTGCAGGAAGGAGTCATGGGGGAGGGGAAGAAATGGTCCAAAGCGTGGCTTCGTTTCACAAAGAAAAATCATGACAGTGCTAGTTGTAATGCAGTGTTTCCCATACATGGGCTCACATTGCATGAATGGTCCACACAGAAAATTGATCAGGAATGTGTAAGGGAATCGATAACTGGAATCGATAACACACTGGTATCAATAAAATTTTATCAATTCCCAGCACTAATAACAAAAACAAGGACTTCAGTCAGACTAATGGGTGAATACCGGCATATGAACAGCTTCATAAGCGATTTACTGCTCCCAGAGTAGCCAGTGATGTAAGCTGTTATGAAAAATTCCCAGCATGAGACAGATTTGTGTGAAACAGCAGAGCCGTTTCCTTCATAAAAGAAGTGCTCACATAGTGCACTACAGTACTTTATTGGTGTGGTTCAAAGACATAATGACTGAAAAAGCCTCTTTTAAGTCAAGCACCATGATACGTAATGATTCAAATAACTCCCTCTTAAGCAACAGAAAATAAAATGATCCTAATGAGTCCTTCCTTTTTATGCAGCATGGGATAATTGGAGCTCTCCCATTTCCACTCATCGTTAGGAGGCTGGACAGCTCCATCCCTATGCACATTATTACACATTACGCATCACTAAAAGTATATGTCACACATTATACAGCTGAATGTTCTTTTGAAGTGGCCTTGCTGCATTTTGTTGATTGCAGCAAATGGATGTGTTGATATGAGAGGATGGATTGGAGGATGCAGGCTGCTATCGGCACATGGACTATTGAAGATGAAAAGGAAAACTACACTAGACCTGTAGGTGCCATCCGGGCTGAACAGACGTGTGTTCCCGTTCCACTGATGGCTGTGATTTAAAAGAGGGAACATTGCAGGCAATCCTTGTAAAATCTTTGTCTCCTGTGTGTGGTGATGACATATTAATCAGTTTGCAGGTTATTTAAAGTTTGTCTCTGCTTCCTCAGTGGTCTAAATCTTTCTATTAAATATATATGCTCCTCTCTGACTTTAGGGTTAACAGCAACCCACCTATTATCAAACACCTCATTTTGAAATAAGTATGCACTTTTAAATATGTATAGGTTAAAGAACACATGTAGCACAGCCAGAGCTCAAGGACCATAATATATATTCTCACAAAAAAATTGAAAAACAGGAATTTAGTGCAAATGACATTTCAGCCCAAACAGATGTGGTTCAAAATTAGTTTTTGATCATCAATAGTTGCGGTGAAGCAAATGGAATGATAATTAATTATGTAGTAAGTGGCCAGAGGGTGATGTCAAAATAAAGGTCTTTTGCATTCTAGATCAGAGAGGTTTATCATGTTGTGAGCAGGAAAGGGTGAAGAGATGTGCTTGGCAGTATTACATAGTTGTGAGGATGGTCAGTCGGGCCTTCATGTTAGGTCCGTTGTGAGGTTTTGTTTGTGATCTCTTTTATATCTAGCGTTGGAGAATAAAGATGTGAATGAAGAAATGAGACACGTCAGGAGTCTTTATGATTTCTGAACTATTTACAATATGTGTTGTAGTGGTTGTTATTTCTGTACAGTTTAAATACCAGTGTTTTTATTACTGTTTATCTCTGGGTCTAGCAGTTTTGTTTACTAACATTTGAGTGCTTAATTAAATAAAATTAATACTTTAGATAAAGTGTTTGGGGTTTTAAAAGATGTGAGAAATGTATTTCAGTTTTGCAGTGATAAACCTTTGATTTATTACTTTGTTTAATTACTCAATATGAAAAACAACAACAACAACAACACAATGCAAACAAATAAACAAACAGACTTAAATTCATATTTAGAGAAAATGGCTCATGAGAATAAGGGTGTAAACTACCCACTGTGCAAAAATGAGTGTATGTAAATCTGAATGCAAACATAATTTGATTGAGACACAAGTGTTTAATGCAGACAGAGCATGATTATGACATGTTAGGACATAGTGTTTTGTTTCTGAATGCCAGGCTAAACAAATAAAAAAAAATATGTCTTTGTTTGCTTGTTTGTTTGTTTGAGTGATTAATTTCCCCAGTGAGCATCATGGAGTTTTGGACTATCAATAGCAAACAAAAAGCAGTCAATGCCAGAGAGCATTAGCTTATTACTTTGGCAGGATGAAGTAGCAGCTTCATGTCAATTAGGAGGGAATAAATGAGTTGGTGAAAAACTGCTGTTTGATGCTTCAGCGTTGTGGAACACTTACATTTGGCAGTTCAGAACAACAGAAGGCTGCTTGAAGGCAAACTTCAGAATGTGGCCATTTTGGTGGTTTGGACTCATGGAAGAAAAGCACACAAAAATTCAACAATAAGAGAATATCAAATAAATGGACGATCGTTTCTAACCAAACATTTCGAGCTACAAAGAATGTGTTGTAGCCAGAGGAGTGTAGATCAAGGACTTGCCTTTGGTGGCGAGCTCTTCAGTGACATGGAGGAAAATATCAAGGGTGTTCTGAGGTACACTCACACACACATGCACACTCACTTTATAGCATGTTCTCTTGCTGCTTTGCTCTGTTGAGTAACTAGGCAAATGACATTCTTTGAATCAAGCATTCAGAGGTCTCACATATTTGCCTCGAGCAGAATATTCTCTGCTGAATGCCATCTGTGAGTCCCTCTATCTCTTTTTTTCCCCTCCTCTTTGTGTGACTAACAGTCTGCATGTTTAGTATTGGGGTTCAGCACTGTGCAGGCTGCTTCCTTTGTAGCATTTATAAAAATTTCTGCACGTTGTGGGCACAGGACAGAGAAGCTAAAATGGTTTATGTCAGGCATTAGTGGCTGCTTCTGAACCAGCAGGAAGGAGGGGAGTTATGCTAATGCTAACTAATTCATCACATTGTTTGTTGTAGCCGGGCTGAATATTTACACTGCCCACAGCTAGTCGTCTGATTATCCACACAGCTGAATATGTTTCTGATGCAGTGTGTGTTGTGAACCATGCTGGCTGGGGTCATTTGCGCCTTTAGCCCTTTGATTGTTTGTTAAAATGTTGCTGCACCACTGAGCAGGTTGCTTCATCACGTCAGGGTCAGCCAACGAAGTGGCCTGTTGTTGAAATGTGCGTTGTGGTTGTTGATAATTTGCTTTTTGCATCATTGTGTCTTTAGAAAATCTTCAGTGTGAAATGTAATGCCGTATGTTCTCTTTCTGGTTTGTTTGTGTAAACTGAAGTTGTTTGAAGGGAAAGAGGGAGCTGTAACGCAATATTAAGAACAAGAGAAGATATGGACTTTGTGTATTTGTGCAAAATTCCTCATGCAAAGAGCCAGACTGACTTGCTATATTCTTATCTTCTATTCTACGTTTTCCTTTCTGTATATTTCAGATGTATGGCAGCACTGGAAACAAGGAAAGAGGACGAAGAAATCTAATGTGTTTTCTTGGGATTACTGTCAAAATGTTGCAATGCATTGAAAGCCTGTTACAGTCGTCTAAACCGTGATTTAATGTTCAAAGATTTCCAGCACTAGAATACCACTGTAGTCTACTGTATTTTAGATAATTAAATTTACAAGAGATTGCAACATCTGAGGTTTAGTTGTGTGTGTGAAAGCAAAGTTAGTGGTCAATACACAACAGAGAAAGGAAACTGATGCAATGTAGTACAATAGGAGTCAACATTTTGCCTAGTGTGAGTGTAGTCTTGACTGAAGTCAGACTCTAGTTTCAGGTTCAGGTTTACTGACATCTCCACGTGCTTGACATACATACAGGACCTCATGTGCAACAAAGAACAGACATACAAACAAGAGTGAACACTCTTATATTAGCAGCAACAACTTGGATGTAAAAAAAAAATGTCAGGGTGTGTTGTTTGTTGATGGCGAAGATGCAGCAGATCTTTGCTTCCATTGAAGTGAAGTCCTTGATGTTTTAACGGGGCAGGTTAGGGAAGACAGGAGACAGGCTTGAACAGGTATAGGTTTGCGTCCAGGTATGGTGAAGTGGGGGGATGTTAGAGCCACTGGAGCTGGAATCCACAGCAGACGGAGGATGACAGGAAGGGAGCTGAACGTGTTGAGAAGGCAGAGGAACAGGAACAATCACACTAAGGCTTTTCTGTTTGTTTTTCTGTAAGTTTGACATCTGCTATTCCAATGCAATGTTATGTGGTAAGTCACAGTAGTGGATGCACAAACTGACTGTGCGTACCCTCCTTCAGAAGAGCATTTAGAAATGGTCAGGTTTTTATGCAAAATAATGTGGATCCTCCAAGCACAATGAGCTCCCAATATAAAGAGATAGACAGGAAAAGTGGGACGGGTTTTGCATATATTTGAACATATAAAGCCACAATAGACATGCTTTAGGAATTTCCAGCATTTTGAAGTGTGTCTGCATGGTTATGTCATTGTAGGACCGTTCAGAGTTCATGGTCAGATCTCAAAATTCACGTTTGAATGACACTTCTAACTATTCCCTCAGTTTCACATCAGCTGACTCATAGGAAACTGTAAGACAATATTATGTCGCAGCAACCCCAAACCCCAAAACACACAGTCTGCTGTGTCTCTGTTTGAGTTGTCCTGGCTGATTGCAGCCAGTGCAGCCTCTGTCCTTATGATGACAGATAAAGCACCTTGATGCTCCCTCAGAGGGGGGCACACACACACACATATATACTCACACACTTAGATTTGGTTGCTCTAGTATCCTTGTGCTGCATCGCCTTGATGTGTGATCTGTCACACTATCTGTGTGGGTACATTTGTTTGTTTCTCAAAGTACATCTGGAATCTAAATGACGATTTTGGAATATTTGTCATCCAACCAGTTTAAGGTGCTTCTTGCGAGTTCATCAGGGAATTTCTGATGTTTTTATGACAATAGTTGACCAAATATTAGCCTGTATGTAAACTGCCCAACCTTTTTAAAAGAACTACAGTAGCTGGAATTGTAATGAGAAATTGCTATCGTAGTGGACTGATTAAAAACACCTAACAAACTGTGGCGGCTCAGAGGCTTTGTCCTTTGACATGTTTTTTTTTTCTGATCCTAATGTTTGCTCTGAAGACAAACATAGCATGTAATGCCCTGCCGTTTTACATAAAAGCTGCTGTGAAAATCAAACTCCTTTCATCACAGTTGTCACCGGACATCTCCGCCAAACAAAGCAGTGGATATGCCGTACAACAAAGGCTTTGCACAGGCTCAGGAGGGATGTTTGAGAGGAGACCTCAGAATGAATGAATTCAGGAAAGCCATGATTGTACTGTGAGTCAGATGGGGATGTATTAATGGGTGAGATCTTCACAGGGATGTGAATACAAAGAAAAGAAAAATGTTTTGTTTGTGAATTACTTTTCACAAAGACATAAAACAAAGGAAAAAAGAGAAGGCAAATTGCATCAAAACCATGTGACACAGCCTGTTAATAAAATAGCTGTAAGAATATCATTTGAGATTTGATATTAATTGTTGGTTTATATCATAGCATCTTCATGTCCTCTTGTACCTCCCCATAAAAAGAGGAGATCTCGTTGTTTGTTTCCTTAACATTTAGATGTCTCTCCGTCCTGTCCACGTGATGAGCCTGTTTGTTGACTGCTCTCTGCTTGTCTTTGCCCTGTGGATTTCTTTACCTTGTCTTGACTGTGTTTTGACCCAGTAAAGACCCAGTTTGAAGGCTGTAATCCTTAAGGTTTCAGTCCTGTTTACTGAAGTAACAAGCAACAACTGCAACAGCAAATGCAGTTTAACACCACATATTTTATAAGAAATATAAGTGAAGAGCAATTGGTGTATCTGTGGACAGTGCACCCAAAGAAGTACAGAAGTTGGTCAATAAATGCACACTGTGGTCTGCTTTCATGCTGCACACTGTGTGAGTAGTAGGGCACAGTTGAGATTGTTACCTGTCTGAGGAGTTGGATGCCTCACTGTGGCTGCTCCTTCTTGTACCATTTCTCCCTCCAGTATTTATAACTGTAGTGCTTTTAGAAGATGCAGGAAATGAATTGTTTTTGATCGCAGTTAGCTCTAACTGCAGTCATAAATACATTGCACTTCCTGTGGCCTCTTCACAATATAAACCAGTGGTTGTTCCATTAGTTGAACACTGCTATTGTAAAGCAGCATCATTTGGATGTTCAGGTTAATTAACTTCAATACATCTCTGACAGTAATCAGTGAGGCTGTTATCAGTGAGATACAGTTACATGCATGCATTGTTTCCTTTGAATTCCTCAGTGAATCCAGTGCTGGAATGGCCAACTCTGACACCAGTATTGAAAACTGTTATATAGAGACATAGTTACTGAATGCAGATACATTGAGTGGCTACTGCAAAAAAATAAACAACCATAGTAGTATTAAAAATAGGTGTGACTTCAACTACACCTGCTCAGACCTCTCTGTGTGCTTTCAGGTACCAGGTGTGTTATATTGTGAATATGGAGGTTCAAGAAAGAACTATTTAATCTTTTTACCAGCAAATGAACAATTTTGACTTACTGCTCCTAATTAAGAGGGGACTGGGATTCCTGCCAACTGGTATCCTCAGTGATTTCATAAAGCCTACTGTGTATGCATCAATGGCTCCAGGCCAGTTAATAAGGTATCATAGGCTTTGTTATTGTTTTTTATTATGTTCCATTTTAAGTGGATGCATGCAGAAAAATGACTTTATCAGAGGATAGAACAAAAAAAACCAAAACCCTGTTTTGATTATTGGGTGATTTCACAATTTAGAAACCGCTTGATATTGTTACCAACTACAGTCTGTTAACTGGATCATGACAATAAAGCTTTGATTCTTGAAACTGAATTGTATTAGTGTTCAGAGCCACCATTGAGCTGGTTTATTTATTATTTATTAATGTCTATGACCCACAATTTTAAAATACAAGATGTCTAGTCTTTCAGATTATTCTGATCAGTCATGATTTATGTGCTGCTGACCCAGAATTAGTTTACAAATTCAATGAATGGTTAGATTGACCTGGGTTGAAACAGAGTGATTTTATTGACCTGTGTGAGCCTTAATCTGCCTGGGCCCAAGTAGAGCCGGTGTGTGGGGAAATGCTATCATTATATTCAGAACTGATTGTATCAACTGAGTGTAGATTGTACAAAGACGGGCCTTCAGTGGAGCAGCAGTCTGCCTATTGAGAGCTTCACTGCCACATTGCCATGACTCCATTAACAAATGCAATCTCAGAGATCATAACTAATCTTTGGAATTAATTAAAAATCCTTTTTTTTCCTCCACATTTGTGTAATTGAGCTAGTGTGGGCCTTGGTTTCGACTGACAAAGCTAATCCCCTTTTTAAAATGAGATTGAAGTTCTGCAAATCAACAAGACAGTCTCCCCTTCTATTTATAATTATGTCATTATGCGCAGCAATGGGTGTTAACTAGGAAGAATTGATTGTAGCAGCTGGTGATATGGTCAACTTGATGAGGGTGACTTCACTCTGGTTGGAAATTGTCAAGCTCTTGTTACCGACTGTTCCAGTGACTATGCTGCCAGGGTGATCGCCCAGTTAGCTTTTATCAAATATCCACCTGCCAAAACCTGTCTTAAATATAATCTTCATCATCGTGATCAGCATCACACTGCCGCTGAATTCATCCTTCTCTTATCTCTCTTTCCCTTCATTCCACACTGTTGCTGTTAACCTTAACACAGAGATAATGCCTCTTTGCCACATCATGACATTTACCTTACCATCAATAACAACGGCAATAAAAATAACTTCAGTCTTGAAACTGGAAGGTTGGCGCCCGCCTCGGTATTTCTCTTTTCGCCCAGCCGAGCTGACGCTGACACTAACAAGCAGCGTGCCTTCGGATCTCCTCAACACCGCCGTCTGCAGTGCCATAAATGCACCTGGCTTTGACGCGCAGCGCAGGAACAACAAGTCATTTAGTCGTTTTGGTGCATCGAGCAGGCCGTTTGTTAGTTAGCCCCAGGGTAAAGCTGTCTGCAGGAGGCAGGGGAGAAGAAGAGGATGGGGAGGAGGTGTGGGCTATTCTGTAATGCTTACTAAAGGATTTTTAACCTTTCATATTATATCAGTGGAGTTACATAGAGGAAAAAATAATTCTCCACGTCAAAGAGGCTAAATACTGCGAAGAAGTGCTAATTTAATGGGAAAGATAGTGAACTAATTATAGTTCAAGTGTTTGCGTTGAATCACTGACTGCTCATTTCCTTTAAAGTCAAATTCCTTCTACACTTTGTTGTGCTCAGCTGCCTTATTACATGGTGTTTTATTCACCTTTTTTACTCAATTTATTTCCTCCTCTTTCCCCTCAAGAGCCCTTAAAGGCGTTATGCTCGGATGGCCTCATTGTCGAAGTGTTAAACAAAGAATTAAAACATGAAAGTCAACATTTAACAAGGGAAACAGATCAACAGAAACATTGCAGCAAAAATAATGGCCAGATATAACAAAGTGTTAGGAGGTTATCTTTCTTCACGTTTGTTTTTCTTTTCTGTGTGGACGTGAAACCTTCTGATGAAGTATGACGTTATTACACCTCTCAACCAATTCTCAACCCAAAACCACATTACAGCTGGATAGATATGTCACTTCTGTTGAGTGATGTTCACTCAGTGTCTGTATTGCAGGATGTTTAACCTTATTCTGCTCGCCTGAAAGGACATACAGTATAGCAGGGATTCTAATTTATTTAAATCTGATTCACCACAGGCCTCGCTCTTTCAGATGGATGAAATGGTCCAGGAGTTTTGACATCGAGGCCTCTGCGACCTTCTAACTTTGGACCATAGCTTTCATCCACCTGGGTGTGTGTGTGTTTGTGTGTGAGAATGAATGCACTCTCTCTTCTGCTAATGCCTTAGTTTTTGGTAGTGCTTCAAAATATATTAAAGGGGCAATCCACTGATTTTACTCAGCAGTTTACTCATCTCAAGGAGTAGTACTTGTAGTAGTAGTACATTGTACAACTGAAAGCAGTTGTACAATGTTTTCTGTTGCTCTGGAGGAGCTTTGTCAAGTTAATTGTAAAATAACTGCAGTGATCATCATGGTTGTCTCAGCTCAGACTTTGGGACTTAAGTTTAACTAATTTTTAAACTAACTTTGTATCTCAAGCTTTGTTTTAAAGGGGTAGGGTGGGGGTTGGAGTTTGAAAAGCTGATCAGCATGTGGAGAGGGACTGTTGAAAGATGCTGTTGAATTTTATTATGGGAACTGTAGGATCCAGTGTACTCAAATGCAATTACAGATGGAAGTTCCTATAGAAGTATTCATTACAGTAGCACATATTATAAAAACCTGGCAGGGCATCTGTTCCACGGATATGTGTTACATTATGTGTTGTTACTAATTAACCTAAAGCTAAATTATGTGTGAAGCAAAACAATACAAACAATATCACATGTTCATATTGCTTTTCCAACAAAGAGGCGTAAACAGAGTAACAGTATCACTGCACAGATAGCCAGAAACAAGTGGATAAATTTAAACCACACAGACTTAATGCACAGTAGTGCATCATGACCCAAACACCTGACTTTCACACAGAGGTAGATACACTGTATATAGCAGGTCATTATCACGGCCAACCACAGTTGAACTTGATTCTGTAATTATCTGCGGGAGCTTTCTGTCAGGTGAGGAGAACTGAGGTCCAATAAAAACTGTTTTGGAACAGCAGAAATTATGAGTTTGAACTGGATCGCTGCCATAGCTAGTTTTGCTGCTGCCATATTGCTGCTGTTGCAGAAAACAGACACTCCAATCTCTCTTTATCTCCCTTGATTTGAAAGTTGTTACAGTCATTATACATTGAGCGTGTCTCCTGACCTACATCCCTGAGAAATGTCAAATACCTGTGGTAAACAATAGGCATTCTTTATTTCTTATTTCTGTCTAAATGCATTGTTTCCATCTAACAACAATATCAAGCCTCCAGTAAGGTGTTCCTGCTTCAGCTCAACACAAACAAGGCCAAAGTGTAGAGATTGTCGCCCACTTCACCAAATGAGCTGCAGTTTTAATTTTCTAGTTATATTAACCCTTGCATTAATCATCCTGTGTCATGTCTATGCGTGTGCACATATTTGTGCATGTGCATGTGTGAGACTGTGTCATCCGTGAACACAGCGGCTCTCTAGATCATTAATCAGCTCAAGGCGCGCCAGCCAAGGGGCTTCCAAAATGTCAGGGGGGGAGGCGAGAGTTTGCTGCGCTCTGCGCTCCTGCGTGCTCCTACACCAGGGAGCTGATCGCAGCACATCACTCCCATCGGTCCCAGATGGTGGGGAAGAGCAGCAGGATAGCAGGAGAAAAGAGGATGTGCTGGAGAAAACCCAGTTAGTCTGCAGGAGCTGGCCAAGTTACCCACAACAACCAAGCACAGTCTCACAGATTATGCCAGGCTAAAATTAGACTTTTAACAGCTTTGTAAACTGTTTTGAACTGATATCAGAAAGATAATAAGCTTCAGTTTCACACAGAGGCAGACAGTAACTCTCAGCTTTTTTTTTGATGGTGCACAGGTTCTAAGCATCTATTTAACATCACAATGCATGCTGTGATAAGGTGACAGTAGGAGTAGAGGAGAGAGAGAAACTGTAGGACAAGAATAGAGGAAGAGAGAAGTGGTGGTGCACATAAAAAGCTAGTACATTTTACAGAAGGCCAGCAACCAGGCAGTTTACAGGTGGTAAACACAATTTTGACTTGAAATTGGGGGTGAGAAGAGTCATGGAAGGCCTTTTAGAGAGTGGGGATTCAATTCTAAAATTTAGAGTAGGTAGTTACTTGACAGTGGCTCAACTTTTTACGCTGTTAAGGGGAGAAGGAGAATAGAGACTAAAAAAGAACTAAAAAACTAAACTAAAAAAGAAATGAATGAGCAGCGAGGAGAGTAATGTTTGAGGTTGCAGATAAAAGCAGAGGGTTATGAACGAGCTTTCCACTGATGACGAGCCTCAGCAGAGATGTCAAAAATTATTATTATTTTTATTATTATGGCAAGATGTCTCATTCATCATATCTCAAGGAGAAATTCTACTTTCATACAACTTGGGTCTTATTTTTGTAGTTTTGTCCTATTCCTGTCCAAGTAACAATTTTATACTTGTGATTCCTGAGATCTGGAAACAAGGTGACAATTCTAAACATAAGCAAACCACATGGTTCAGCTTTGATTGACTACTTACTATAGTTTTGACTCATGCATGCATTTAAGGAAAACATGGTGCCACATGACCAAGACAGCATTCTCAAATAATGTACTGGCTCAAATAAATAATTGCATTTGAAAAATCAGGGCTGGTATTATATTCGAGGATTAGACACTGCACTATTTACAGTGTCAGTTATTCCTTTTGGAGGAGTCTCTCGTTGTTTGTAGCCTGTTTCTTCAAGTTTATCTGTAGTCTGTTTTTTGGAGTTAGTCAGCCCTGAAAGTCCAGTATAACCTGAGTTTTTCATGGCTCGTGTGATATGTTTTACTGCCCCGGATGAAATAAATTCCTGACATCTCCTGATTTTGACTGGAGAAACACACCGGGAACCGAATCATCTGCCAAGCAGCCAGGAACTGCTGGTGTCACAGATGATGAGCAGCTCAATGCCAACTGTCAGAGAATATAATTCTGACCTCATCCAAGATGCTCTTCAAGGACTGTGCGAGTCTGATAGACAAGCTATACAAATGTGGGATTTATGTTGTCTTTACTGGAAAGATTTGTGGTCTGACTTTTAATCAGGGTCATCTAATATTCAAGCCAGTATGGTAGATGTCTTCTCTGTGCAGTTACTCGTTCTTGAATTGAGTACATTACATGAAGACTCAGTTTGTGAAAAGAAACAACATCCATACAGCAAAAAAAGTGGTTTAGATATTGTTTCTTGCCTCGTTGGACTTGTTTTTCGGCCACAATAATAATGCCCAATGAGCTGTATGATTTCACGTCTCAGGTTGTAGTTTTCATCAGTACTATGACAGGAGAACAAAATCTAAATGCACTGAATGTATTTGTCAGGCTATATTTAAATAAATTCACGTCTGGAGAGCATTTTGGGACCAATGTTGCCTCTAAGCTGTACATCTGTCAAAGACGGTTTGCTGATACATGTCTAAGAATTGTGTGTTTCACACACAAGCACACACACACATATATAAACATATATGCATATATAGA
>JBBMJY010000017.1:4382422-4424084 GCA_037833715.1 Toxotes lorentzi
CACACACATATATAAACATATATGCATATATATATATATATATATATATATATATCACTTGTCAGTTTTTCTGTTTTGTCTCATGAAATTTAGTGGATATTAAAGTTCCTATATTGTAGAAAGTGAAGTCTAGGTTCTACCTAAACACTGTGAAAGTATCAAAACGCTCAATCCACGGAGAAATGCACTCAGCCTGTATTCAAAAGCTGTGCCTTAAAACAAGCCGTCAGGACTAATGTTTGTGAAATCACAACCATGCAGTCGCTGCCCTCAGCCGAGCCCCCAGCACAGCCCACCTTGAAATCTTACTTGATATCTGATATATTTTTAGTTGTTATTTTGCTTTGTGATTGATCTCTCCAACAGTCTCTTCGGCTTTTTCTCCTTTTAAAGCTATTTTTCTGCCACTCGTTGGAATGCTTTTATCCTGCTGTTTTAAGTTTCCCATTTTATCAGTAGTATTGTGTTGTGATTAACAGTTGGACTGAAAAGCAGCTGTTATTGTGACTGTGCATGAGGACTGCAAACTTGCTTACTCACAGTTAAGGGGTGATTTCCACCGCCTGGAGTCAGCCCTGAAGAAAGGATAAGCTGCTTGATGGCTTTGTCTGTGTAGCTGCTGCCCAGGCGAAGCGTATTTCGTACATGGAGTCTTCCACTCGTACTGACCCAGCTGCCCGATCACCCACCTCTGTGGTTGGCTTAGCCGTGCATCATGCAGAAAACAGTCAGCCAATCAGTGGAGAACCTCAGTGACTGGCACAAAACGCCTTGCTCTTGTTAGAGCTCCAGAGAGAAGCGTGAGAGAGGAGGTGTAAAACTTCACTCAGGTTGTTTTTGGTGCTTAAAACCACAGTTAGAACTGGTTATGGATTTTACAACATCAAAGAAAACACGGGACCTTTTAATATATGCAGGAGGATTTGGTAGCAAATTATTTTAAATGCCAAGAGTTTAATGTGATATTCAGGAATATAGAGAGACAAAAGGAGGAAGAGAGACATAGAGAGGGTGGGCTCTAGGAAGCAAAGGAGCATTTGGGTGGAATAGAGCTGTTTTAGACACAGAGTGTCATTGTTAGGAGTACCAGAGTGGATACATAGGGGAAAACTGCACCAGTTGACAGCTAGCCTGAGGTGTAGCATAAATAAGGGTTGGTTAAGCCAAGCAATGCACAGCTCGCCTCATGTGAAATAACCTAGAGGGGTTTAACAAGGATGTGGATGTGAGTTTCTGTATGTCTGTCTGCGTGTGTGCGAGGGCGAGTGGGCTTTGGATACACAAGGCATAAACAAATGAAGAAAGAGCTCCCGCGCTTAGATGTCGGGTCCCTCCCTTCAGGAAATTGTTTGCTCCCGATGCACGCTGTATACAAAAATCCACACAAATGAAGCTGCACATAAGCATACACACACAGAAGGATAATGTCTTCCCATAAGAGAAGACAAGCAAACTCAGCACCGTGATTTTGTTTTACCTCATTCATCAACCACAAACGTCCGGATGTACACACGTGTGCACGCACACACACACGCTCCCTGCCTCATCTTTGTCCCTGTCCTTTGCACCAGAGATGGCCATTATCTTGGTGTGCCCTTGTTTGAGTGTGAAACATTTTCATATGCTATGACTCATTGCTTTGAGAGTATACCAGCTGCCCAATGCCCAAGTGTGTGATCATGGCATAAAGCGTACGCAGGCAAGCGGTGGCTGGCTGGGAAGCCTCAGCAACGGACTAATTAGGCTTTTAACCGAGGAAAGGCAACAGGCTTGAACTGCAGATGGCGTGCGAGGGGAAACTGCCACAATATAGGCTTTTCTTTCTGTCAGTAATAGATGCAGTCTTTGCAATACAGTCTTTGCACATTCACTGTTTATTAAGTTGAGCTCTGGGCTGGAAAGTAGCATCGGTTAGAATTCTCTGACAGACTGTGAGATGATTGAATGACGCTTGGCCCCCCGTCTCATCTGCAATTAATGCTGACCTGCCCTCCAGTGAGGTTCCCCACTGCTCTGGAGGAGTACCTCAGCTGGCCGACAGTCGATTCCTGTGGTTGCCCTGGGCAGCCTCCAGGTGCAGATGTGTATAACTGGGTGATGTGCATAACATGTGCACAAGCTCAACCCTTCCCCAGGAATAATGAAGATCAGAATGATCTGTTTATGCTTGTCTGGGAAGCCATTATCTGATTAAGTTTAAATGCCAAACTCATGCTGCGCTGTAGTGTGATGTTGTTTCCTGCTGGAAACACCAAACAACTGTCTGTTTGTTCCAGTGATTGATTGATTAATTCCACACTGCTGTTACTTGAATCACACATTTGCTGACTCAAATCCAACCCACATAAATATGAACACGCAGTGTAGCTTTTCACAGTGAAAATTCTGCTTTATGCTAGCATCTTGCATGTGGAACAACGGGTGGTAAAAAGTAAAGTCTTGTGAAGAGCTATCATTTGTTCCTTTAAAGTGATGGATTTCCTGCTGAGAGTCAGTGTGTGTAGATCAGGGTTCTGTCAGTTTTAAAGACTGCAGCAGCAGTAGGATTGTTTAAAAAAAAACAAAAAAAAACGTAATGTTGTGCAGTAATTTGTCGTATTTTTCACTTTCACCTACATGGGCCGCATTGAAGATGTTTTTTTTTTGTTTGTTTGGAAGAAAATCCACATTTGTAACACCAGTATACTGTAACCATGACAACCAAGTAAACAGTGGTTAGGCGTGACAAGACTGGATCTGTGGACGAGATGTAAATGATTTTGTCAGTTAAGTACCACTCTAAAAGACCATGCTGACAGCCACGGTCTTATTATAACTACACTGATGAACCAAGGCATTATGACCACCCCTACCTAATGTGCCATTGGTCCTTCATGTGCACCTGAGGCATGGACTTTACAAGAGGTCTGAAGTTGCCTTCTGGTATCTAGAACCACTGGAAATTGCTGTCTGAGAGCTTGACACGTGGTGTTTTAAATCAACATTTTTTGCTTCATTGTGAGTGGTCATAATGTTTTGGCTCGTCAATGTAAATGTCTGTTTCAACCTAAATGTGTATTTTGCTGGTGGAATAAAATGAATAAGAAAAAAGACAAACAAGTCGATTTTCAAAAGAAATCCCATCTTTTCAGCATTTGTTCATGCTGTTTTTGTATCAAACATTTCCTCCCTCCATAAGAACTCCTGCCCTATCTGTACTTGTCAAAATAAACTTCACTGTCGATCAGGAGTACATGGAAGTGTAGATAAGATTAACAAAATTTCTTTGAGGTTTTTGCTCTGAGCGTGTGTCTTTGTTCTCTGTGGTCGGTAGCAAATACTTTTTCTCACTGCACTGTTGATGTCCAAATTTTCAAACATAAAGAACTTTATCTTGGCTGCCAAACAAATGCCTGAGTCCCTAATCGGTCTCCCTTCACCTTGTAACTTTGAAGACACATATTCATTGGGCCAACAGTGCTGCTGCTTATAGCACACTTAAAGTGGAGAAAAAGATAAAGCAACAGGTTGCCATTTTTTTAAACTAAAACCCTCACACTTTTTTTTTCTTTTCCATTACTAGAGTCCATCTCAGGCTGTGAAAGTTAAGAGCTTCTGAGTTGATATCCTATGACACTGTACAACCGCAGCGTTTTACATAAACCTTTTAGGGCTCAACACATCTTAAATGCCCGTCAAACGTCGGCAGCTGCATGGTTACTATATGGTTGTTGACTATATGGTTATATTTCACACTTTCATGCTGACATTTTAAAGACTTTGTCTTCTGTTTACGCCTGTTTGAAGCAGAGCCCAAACAAAACTGTACTGTAATATGAGTCGATAGATGGCGTCAGGTTCATGTGAGGCCTTATAGTCTATTTTAAAATGTAACTTATTGTGTTTTTAGACACTTCATCCAACAAACCTGAGTCACAGCTTGAGTGTATCGTCTCTAATTAAAACATCTGGACCATAATAGCATTGAAAATAGTAACAAACTACATAGACAAGCAGACATTGACCACCAGTAAACTTAAAAATTAGAGTGACACTCTTGCATTATACAGGCCATTATGCTGAGATGAGAAAATAATCCTGACGTGTCTTTCATGATAACTAGGGAGTGTACCATCATTTGCACTTTCAGTGGAAGTTGGACGCTGTGCCTTAAGTACATGGTCCAGTCAGTTTCAGAGCTAAATTCAAATGACATTAAATGATAAGACTTTTCATCTGCTGAAAACTTTTCATTTCACTTATTGTGCCTAATTTTAAATTCCAGATGAACATTCCCCTGAGGACCTGATTTGAATTTGGGGGAAAAAAGCACAAGAAATGGCCTCTGACAGTGACTCATAAGCCAAAGATTGTCTTACCCATCTCTCTGTTGGAGGCTTCTCAGAGCTAATGATTTATGGGCGACATGTCCGGGTCTAATTGGATCTTTGAAATACCTATCCCCTTTGTCTGAATGGCTTTAATGGCGAGGCATTGCTGCGCTACTTGATGGGGTCCTCCAGCTCGCCCCGCGCTCTCTCTCCCTCTCTGCTGGAAACACTGGAACCGAATGCCATGTTCACAAACAAAGAAACGCACCCCACTTGCTCTTACATTATCCTATAGAGATGCTTTCACACACCCCGACATCCACACACACACAAATGCACGCACACATCCCTGGAGAGACGTTGCCAGGCAACAGGAAGCTTCCTTTTTATTGTATTTCTCTTTTCTGAAGCTGCTATCAAAGGTGAAAGGCAGAGAAAGACGACAGAGAGATCAAATAAAAGCAATATTTCCCTTTGGTGCTGAATATTTGTTTTCTTACATGCACACTGTACTGTATGTCCATGCAAGCTCATGAAAATATGTTTTGTATGTATTAGAATGGTTTTGATGCTGTTTATATTGTGAGGATCCAAGCAGTCACACTGCCTGTAAGTGGTTATTTTTAAACATGTCCCGCACAGATATTAAGTCTTTTGATGGAGCAAAAGTGGATAAATCTTATTTACAGTTTTTTGGTTTGTCAGTATGCAATCACATAACTCGTAGCCTCACAGCTACAGCCCGAAACTTCACATTTGTTATTGTGGTCTGATACAGCTCAGTGCACACTTCACTCACAGACATCAACATAAACCCTTCTTACACATGAATGGCTGAACGCACAACTCACTGGGCTGGCAATGGTCTTCACTTTTGGTTTTGGAGTAAATGTAAGGGGATAAATAGGCCATGCAGTTGCACAAGCTTGCTTTGTGTTTTGATGATTAGTTCAGTTGTTTAAGAGATTAAAGCTTAGTCTGACTCTCGTAGGGTTACCATCTTTCGCAAACACCGTTGATCCTGGATAGCTGGTGTTGCAAATCCTTGTTTCTCAAATTCAGTGTTGTACAATACTACTGATACTTGTGGTGAAATGTGACTGTGCCAGTTTTTTTTCTGTCACTTAGTGTTTGTTATTGCTTGTGTAATTTTATACACGTGTTTATGTCCATATTAGGATCCCATAGAAGTGAGCTTATTGGTCAGTTAGCAGGCGGATATTTTGAACTTCTTCAGAGCAAGTTTTCTGTGCAGCATGGTGATTTACCCCAATTGAGACTGGGCCAACTTTATGGCTGGATAATGTCTCTGTCCTCACTCCTCCTCCTACATGAACACTCACTTCTCTGCCATGTTGGGAACAGTTTTGGTTGAGACCAGAAAGATGCTGAAAAGCTCCATAGAGCATGGGGAGCTGCAGAATTTCCATCACTATGAGTGATTTAGTTTTGGAACAATGTTTTTTAAGGGACTTTCACTCCTGTAGTGAAAAGTATAGTCTGCCTTTGCTGGGCTATCCAGCTGCAACCCCACAGACCCTCTTCAATAGTCTTATGTTATAATTTAGGCTCAGAAGAAGCTTGTATTTTTACATAAAACTCTCACCTTGTGCATCAGTGAGCAGTGTGATGTAGGAGGAGGCAGCAGAGAGATTTTCAGCATATTTGTCCTGTACTCATATGTATCAAGCCATATTAAAAAGCACTTTACTGACAATGCTGTCTTCTTAGTCACCTTCACATTTCCATTTCTAAATGAAAAGTATAATTAAAAAATAAAACCAGCCAGGAGATTGTTCTCCCATTTTCAGTTGTAAAGTAACCCTCCTGCGTCCTTGAGTCCTCACCAGACTAATAACAAGCCTCGTTGTCTCTGCATTTGTTTTCCTCATGTCCTCTGCCACGTTGCAACACAGTTGGAGAGAGATTACAGTTGTATTGGGTGCCTCCTGTCACTGTACAAATGCCTGTCATTAATTTCACAGGCAGAAGGCAATTTCAGAGAAGTGGATAAGTTCTGATAATGATGCCAGCTCTGTTGTGCTGTCAAGCTGTGGAGAGAAACATCAGGTCAAATACATTTCTTCTCCTCATTCTAACTTTGGTATCTGCTCATCTAGATTAAAAAAACAAACAAACCAAAAAAAGACTATCTTTGACCTAGAAGTTTTGTAGAGTAATCTCATTTGATTTGTCTGTTGACAGACATGAAAATACTGTATGTGTTTTTTTTTTTTTTTTTGTGAAGTTCAAGAGTTTGAAAATGAATCAAGTGACCGAGCTGTGCGTGAGAGAGGTGGATGATTGAGATAGAGTGGAAGATATAAATTGCCGTAGGATCGTTTTAACGTTGCCTCTGCCCTCTTATGTACTCATATAAATCACCTCATAAGCCCGGTGTTCATAAGGAGCTGTCGGCTGAAATCCAATGTCACTTGTAGATTTGTTTCTCCCATTCAGAGACCTGCTCTAATTCATCCCAAGCTGTGTATTCATCCAATGGGCTGTTTCATCCTCCTTCTCTCTTCTCTAATAACTCAGTGTGTGTGATTCCATTAGGGCCATGATAAATGTAAAATAGGAGCTCACCGCTGAGTGCATCGTCCCAAATTACTCTGCAGACGACGCTAGTTACAAATGGGACCAAGAGAGACAGGTTGTCTTTGAACTGTCTGTGTCACAGCGCTGTTGTTTTCACACCAAAAGCGAGGGCTTTTTCCAAAAAAAAACACGGCCTCTAAATCCACCGAGTCCTCCTCTCGCTGTCACTGGCTGATGAGATTTGTGCCTACTCAGCCCAGCAGAAAATTTTGTAAGGTTTCACATATGCTAATAAGAAAATTATATCAAGTAGTCAGGAACTGTTTTTGGTGTTGTTTTTTCTGTTTTTGCACCGTAAACCAGAGAACCAGAGCCATCTAGAAACATTTGGAACTGACAGTAAATGAGACGAAAAGCTGCCAAAATGCACTGTAGGTCTTACTATACACTTACAAGCTAAAAGATTTCACCATTTCCCTGTCTACATATCATGAAATGTATCTATGGAGTATGGAGTTAGCTTTAAATTACAGTTCTGTCAATTCACCTTAGACTTTCCCAGTGGTGCCTGACTTTTAATGAACCCACGTTAGTCTGTGTGTTAAAATGTGAAACAGTGAAATTTAATAAAAGGAGCTGTTACTTTGGCTTGTATTATCTTTTTTATCCACTTCTCAGTCCCTTCCTCCTTTAACTTCTTTTTATGCTTCCAGGCTTTTGTTCTGGAAATATGTTTCTGGGAGGTTTGTTGGGGTCACACAGTCTTTTATGTATAAGAAATAGAGTTTTAAAGTATGTATATATAATGAAGTGGAGCAAATAGCATCTTATGTGTGACAAAGTTACTTTTAAAAGTGTATTGCAGGTTGTTTTCAGCATTAATAATGCCAGGATAGTCTTGGAGAATTGTTACCAGCCTTTTTTTGACTGGACTGGTGGAGTTAGTCCATTAAGACAGTTTTTTTTTTTACATTTAATTTTTTTCTGCCGTATAGAAAATAAATTCCTAATAACAAGCAGCATCTCCTGACTTCTGAACCAGACAGAGTTAGTGTTTTTATCTGTGTTCATCTTTTTGTCTATAGTTAGTAAAAATCAAGGAGAACAGTGAGTGAGTCAGAATTATTTGGCAGTGGTTGTTTTTGTTTTTTGTTTTTTTTTTTTGCCTATTTTTTTAATCTTAGCCTTTCTTTCAGAATACTAACTCCGGGCATGTTGCCCATTTCTGTGTGTAGCACATCGATAATAAATAATCCATTACACCTCTGCAGCTTTTACAGAGACAACTGAGAAACTTGTCTCACAAATTTCACTACACGTTGAAAAGCATCTCAGTATGTCTGGTCGTCTGGCCCACTTTGCCGTGCATTTTAATTGGCTGTAAGTATGGAGAACAAGTGCGACCGCAGCAGTCAAAGTTGAATCGCTTCAGCGGTCTGTCTCTGGAGCAACAAGGCGGCTTTCCTCCAGTGCTCTGCAAATCTACAGGCCTGACAAATCCTTATTAGGGGCTCCTACTGTACATCACTACAATATGTGTGCATGGGTTTATGATTTTGCACTAGTGGCCAGGGAAGCCTATTTGACCAATTAAAGTAGGATGTATTTGCTGTATGTGTTTGTGTGTGTTTGGCTGTGTGTGCACGTGTCTGCTGTGTGGGTGTGAAAATATTTAGAATCCTCTCGACACCCAATTAGAGAGCAGCCCGACATGACCTCCAACTTCAACAGACATCAGAAAGCTCACTTGAAACAACAACTTGGAACTGCTTGACAAAATGGCCCCAGTAATGAGCGTCTGTAAACACAACTTTATTCTTGCTGATTGGTATTGAAAAGAAAGAAGACTACAGAGTGTGTGTGTGTGTGTGCGTGTGGGCGTGTGCAGAATCTATGGCTTTAATTAGCATGCATAATGAATGCACAGAGACAGGTCATTATACCAGTGGTCATCTGATATTTTGACTACCTACAGTTTGCCCAGGATATGCATGATATTTTCAAGATATATACCTTTGGTGTTCTGCCTTTTATAGCTAATATATGTTATAATCTTCCATGTCATGTTCAGTGGAACAGCTCATTTTCTGAAAACACTCACTGACTAAAGTAAAAAGTGTTGATGGTTTTGTTTCCTCCTTTGATAAATCAAAAGAGGTTTGGCACTGGCCTTCAGTTGTCACGTCAGGTCTGTACACTGAGCAATGAAAAGCTCTGTCAGGCTTCAGAAATTGTCTTAAGTTTGCTTCCGTTCTTTGAATTCAACTTTCAATCATTTGTCAAGTGACTCAATCAGAGTAGTGGCCACTTGGATTACATTTAAAACTGCTATTTTAGGTGACGTGTAATTTGTTGCAGATCATAATTTGTTACCTATGCATTCTTTCAAACTTTTATACTGTTACTAACCAAAAGGCAGAGAATTTGTGTCAGCACCCTTAAAAAATGAAACGCTGCCTTTAATGTGGTGGGAGTCTGCCACCTCCAGAGGTGATGAAACTGGAAATGAGTCAAAACTCCCCAGAACCATGGCATGAACTTCATGATCTAGACACAGAGCCAGTTCTCCTCACTGCCCACTCCAGTCCAGTCTGGAGTCTCATATCTTGATTGATCGCGCCCATGAAAACGAACAAAACTCGTGATCAAAGCAGACCCAGGAGTTCCCAAGGCCGCACTCCTCAGATCACAGAAGAGGAGCAGGTCTGCGGGAAGGAGGGAGGAATGTGGTCGGGGGTGGAGGATGAAACGGAATATGAAACAGTCAAGTGGAGATCAACTCTGCTGATCCTGCTTTTTGATCTCGATCTCCTTAATATATACGGTTCCACACGAGCAGTGTGACAGTACTTTATGTGTCTACTAGTCCTCATACACACTCCATGTATACAAACATATGCAGCCATACAGGCATACTTATTCAGATAATTTCCTTTTCACATCCATTTTCTCTCCTGCATGCACACCATGAGTCACCTCGTATCAAATTGCAGTTTGAGTCTCGGTTCTTGTGCTTAAAATGCAATTTTTTTTATGTTTACCAGAAAAAAAGGGGATTTATATGTACAATATGCAACTTTTCACCTTGAGGCAGCGTGTTGTTTGCATATCTGCATCCATAAAGTCATCACAGAAGCTGACAGTGGGCGCATCTGCAAGTGAAATGCCACATTCTGATTCACATGCAGCCCTGCTGGTTGATTGGACACACAAAGAGCAAGTCCGTAGTGTATTCAGTCTGTATTTACTGTTCATTTAATGAAAAAAAAACTTGCATTTTACAGCTAATTATATTTTACAGCTAATGTGCGTATTGATTTTTTATATTCTTTTATGGGGCTGAAATTCAAGAACCAAGGAGGCCATGCTGCTGTAATTAATCAAGTTTTATTAAATAAGCTATAATGTGATGTATGTGAGCGGCACTCGGAGGCCTCAGCATAAACACACACACAAGACAAAGCTGCGTGAAAGCTGCATGAATGGACATACCTACACATCACTGTGAACTCGCAACTTAAGCACCTGTACACACTCATACACATTCTGTATATACACAAACAAGCACACACACATACTGTACACCCGCATACGCACTGTGCCTAATTATTAGAGTGCTTAAACTTGCTGACCGACCACTTTTTCAATCAACCTGTGCGTCCCAGCAGTTCCCATTCGCCCAATCCATCAAATCTCCCTGAGCGCCACAGCATCGCAGAAGCTGCTATTGTAGCCCGGGCTCCAAGTCGATAAAAAACAGAGATGATTACAAAAGGGATTATAATTAGTTGCAAGTGATTTCGAACTGTTATTTGTCAGCTTTGTTAAGACTGCTGATCCTAGATCAGAGACTCACTCCCCTTTGATGACCACCTTCTGAAAGATGTTAAGAAGAATAAAGTTATTCCAAAGAAAAGCGGCTTTAAAGAGCTTTTTAGCCAAGTTCCATGAGAGAAAGATCAAACCAAATAAATAAATAAAAATCATTGCAGCAGTAGTAATAACATTTACACTTTTCCAGAGTAAAGACAATCATGAAAATTGAATTTTGAAAGGGTTTACTATTTACATTTACATGTAAATTGAGATACACGGTGCATTTAGATCAATATGCTGTTTCCTTGGGCTACAGATTGCAAATGAATTTTGACCCAACTTCGCTTTCAGAGTTTTCCCAGCTCACTTTGAAACAAAATCTGCGAGAACTCTTTTGGTAGACTAAGTGGCATATCAAAAGAAGCACGGCGGGGAAATAATATTATATGCTAATAGAAGACGGCTCGTGGGAGCAAAGGCTTAAGTCTGGCAGATAGAGAACTAATTTTATTTCAGAATGTGTATTAATCAAACCCAAAATCACCATCATATGACCTCAAAGGCAAAACTATATAAATCAATATTCATACATCAGCATATGTAATAACTGCAGGCCCTGCAGGACCGTTGTTGGTGGAAACATTACTAAATCAAGCATACTGAACACAAGAGGCAAAGGTCGGCTTATTGACACCATTTAAAATAATCGATGTGTTTATTGTGTTTCTGCAATGGACACCCTGGGTTAATAAACGTATGCATTCATCTGGCAATAATCGGCATAACAGACTGCAATCATTAATATGGATTGGGGTGCATGTCATGTATGAGGGCATTGGTAATAAAGTTCCCTTCAGATGGCGATGATGTATGAAACGCGTGCAAGGTGACAGTGGTTTATTGTGTGTCGTGTTCTCATAATGGGACAAAACTCTTTCGCAGAGCCTTACAGTTTTACTCAAGTTTTAAAGTGAACAGGGTGTTAAACACATTCTCTGGTAGAAAACATGGCGTGTAACCAAAAAATAACTTCCTGATTTTGAACTGAGAGTTCTTACAGTGAAATTGGACTTTCTCGTTTTCATGAATTTCATTTAATACTTAGTCGTCTCTGCAAGAGAAAAGTAAAAAAAACAAAAAAAAAACTTCCAACCAACCTTCCAACCAGATGATAAGCTATCATCATGTTCGTCACTGTGGAATTACGTTGAATTAGTGTGAAATGAGTAACTTGTGAGAGGCTTATGTGAGGGAAAAAAAAGAAGGAAAGAAAATTACAGGGAAATTCTCTATGTAGTCTTGAGAGCAAATGGTATCCCAGACCAGGTAGAGATTATGTATGCTCAACCAGTATGTCCACATGGGTAACTCAGCCAGTCCCAATGATTCAGGGGAAAACCTAATTAACCAGCAGGTTATTCTTGAGCCTCATAAATTAGGAGCCACACCATTTTCAGCAGGCACTCAGAGAGGGGCCTCAGACCTCCTGATCTTCACATCAGTCAGATGTTCTGCCTCTGAGCTACACACACGCATACCCCATTACAACGTGTGTGTGATGCAGTGCATTTCTGAAACCATCTACTCACTAAGACTTAACTTTTTTCTTTTTTGATCAAACTGCCTTATATTTTCAAACACAGCTTTGTCATGATTTAACCATGAGCGTTTGAAGCCCGTTCAGACCTTTAGAGCGCACCAACTGCCAGTCACCTAACACTCGTCTATGTAGAAAACCGACACTTACTTTAAAACTTTATTGGCTGTCAGGAGTTAGTCTACATGCACATGTGACTGAGATCGAATCTGTGAACCTTTAACCTTCCCAGATAATTCTTGCTGACCATTTGCTGTTTGACATTTGCAGGCCTAAGATCAGTTTTTCTAGCAGATTGGCAGCGCTGGCGAGTCATCCTTGAATTAGCGTGATAATTCAAATATTTATGTAATGTACCATGTCTAAATTCTGTTGTAAAATTATAAATCCTGCATGGGCTCCTGGTCAATGATCCAAGTATATGCGCAGCCCCCACCTCGCCACCTGTCATGTTTATGCCATGATGCTCACCAACTGCTAAAACGTGGATGCCATTAAAACACAAAAAGGCACAATTAAACCTCTGAACTACACTTAGTGATATGAGAGAGGCATAACAAAGCTTTATGATGTGATTATTTGGTAAGTGCCTCTGTTTGCGTGCAGGTCATGGAGCAGAGGGAAAGGGGAGCATGCTGGCACAACCCTGACAGAATGGATGAGCCCTTCGAGCGTACCCTCCCACAGGGTGTGTGTGCGTGTGGGCATGTGTGTGCATGCATGTGTCAACCGGGCTTCACAAAATGTTAGCATCAGTAGTTTGCTCTTCACTGAGGAGGGGATGTGTCCAATTTTGTCCCCAGACACCTTTGTGGGGGGTCTGGAAGTTGCGCTCCAAATAGAAGCGACTGACAAGAGCTATTAATGGAACTGTTTTGTTTATAGTTTGCATACAGATCTGGCACTTTTTTTGTCTGTTGTCAAGCTGAATTCCAAAGCTGCTTGCAAACATTTACTTTATTCTCTCATGCTCTTTTCTTTTGCCTGTTTGTCAGCATGTTTAGTTGCTGTCCCAGCTCAAATATCATTTGGAAATAATTAGTGGTGTTTGTGTTAATCTGCATGGATCATCAGCTGTGTGAGGCTTACAACGCTGCAATATTACACTGGCTGTCATAACAAAAAATATAGAGATTATATAGAGATACCGAGGACACTGTTTATCTACAACTATAAAATTCATGTATATCAGTAGGCTAAAAACAAACCAGATAAGAGTATTTTGAAGTGGCATTTGATCAGCCTAATGCATGGATATGTTTCTGTGTGTGTGTCTGTGCGACAACATGAACAGCAATGCACATAAAACTCTCATGTGAGAGTGCAATGCACTCTCACTCGCACTTGCGAGTGAGAGTTTTTGTAGTGATTAGAAATTCCTGATTCCTCCAACTCTGAGTATATTCAGAGTTTGGTCATGAAAGGTGTTTTCCCGCTCGGCTGCTTGTAATTACAGTCTGAACAATATGACAACATTGTAGCATAAGTCTCATTTTATTGTCACTTTGGGACATGTTGCCACTTTTGCTATAAAAACAAGTATCTGCTCGAGAGACTATACAAATAAAATACTGTAGTTCACATAATTGTGAAAGAGTTTCAAGCAGCATAAACAACTGATGAGGGTCGTCTCCAGTGCAACAAGCCATGCTGTCTGGAGTATTTGCCTCATGCCTTCATAGACACAGGACGTTCTTAAAATTTACTATAAGCCTGGTCTATGGCATGTCGTGTTAACCTATCAGCAAGCTAAGCTAATGAATAGAATGAAGGACACTAGTGGGCAAAGGCGTACTAATTGGCATGTGAAAACTCAGTGTACAGTTGTACAACACAATACAGGTAAATAAAAAGACACATTTATGATTTTTTAAATGTGGTCTAATAATGATCCCATTAATGAATCTGGTATGAATGAATCTTTTATCTGTCCCATCCATTCCCTTTATGTATCTCCAAATGTAGATCAAGTTGCTTGGATCAAGCCAGAAGATCGTGACAGACATTTACAGCCGTAATTAAATATATAAACCTCTTGGAAATCTATTTATTCATGTGAGCAATACATAAATGTGACGGTATTAACATTTTTAAGATATTTTTAATGTTTCATCAAAGTTACCAAGCTTCTGCTCTGAATTTGATGCAGTTTGCAAATTCCTACTCCGACTCTAAGCCTTGAAAATGTACTTTCATGCTTTTCTTCCCTTTAGGTCTTTTAACTTCAAGGGTTGCCTGCATTGTATAGTCGTGTAAAGCCTTACATTTGCTTACATTTTTTTTATGAAAACATTATTTCTCAAGCATGGTGCATACTTACCTGATGCATCACTGCAATCTCTGCTTTGTTGTTGTTTTAATTGACAACATCTGTAATCTGAACAACCTCACATCTCCAACAAATTTATCCACTTTGTTTCTGTATCTCTACTTGATAACTGGCTTGTGTTAGTGCGTGTCAGCCCCTTCTTTCTTTTTCTGCCTCACCACCTACACACCTCTGGATTAGCTTTTCGACCACGCTGACCCTGCTGAGATCAGGGTGGGAATTCAATGGCACAGCAGGGAGCTTGTGTATGTGTGTGTTTATTTGTCCCCAAGCCCGTCTGAGTGCAATATGCTCTCATATTATTTCCTGGTAGCATTTTCTGTGTTCTGGCTGTGCCTCTGAGTGTGTGTGTGTGTATGTGTGGGTTGTGCGACTCATATGTGCAGGACAAAGTGAGAGCGACTTGGTTGCTGTAGTGATTAATGGGGGAAACTTTCAGTGCTGATTCCATTCGGATAATAGTAGCCAGGCGAAAAAAGCAATCTTACTTGTCGCTCTTTTCTGCACAATTGATCCAAAAGGAAAAAAAAAGTGGAAATGTGGAAAGCTCTCAATTTCTTTTTTTGATACTGTTACACACATTCTGCAGCAGCTCTCACTCTCATAGCAGATGCATGTGAGCTCATGGGTGATAAAGAGGATAAACCAACCTCGAACTGACGCTAACTTGCAGCAGCTACTTTTATATTCCAGGCTGATTGATCTGGGCATTCAGCATCTGGCATTTCCACATTTTTTCCCTTTCTAATTAGCTGCTGATGCTGACATAATTAGTTACCACAGATGGACTGGGGATGTCAGGCTGACGCTATCTCTCTCACACAGCCTCACAGCATATTTACAACTTTGCATTGTGACACTCCTTGAAGGTGTTTAAATCTGTATGGCCTTTATTTGCTCTGGATCATGTCACAGCACGGTGAACAACAGCTGCATGAGTGAAACTTGCACTCATTGTTAAAGTCCACCTTCATCCATTTTCCCTGGCATTCATCCTGCATAAATAACAATGGAAGACTCTTTTTGTATGTAGAACACAATAGCATCAGATGAGTGTATTATCACACCTGTTATTTTCTTTCAGAATCTGGCTTATTTATGTTCACACCATCTGATTATTTGATACCACCCAAGACTTTGTTCTTCTGCTTTGTTCTCTCCAGCTCAAATTAAATACAAGCACCTTGTTTCCTACAGATGCATTCAGACTTGATGTGAAGCAAATTTTCTCCTCACCTTGAGTGTTTTTTACTAGAATGTGTCAATGAAGACGTGAGCCAGCTCACAGCATGCACCAAATGTGTGTGTGTGTGTGTGTGGTTGTACTTCCACTGCGGCTCAGACTTGGACTGAACTCTTACCAGGCTGTCATGTTCTTTGATATATTCCTGGAGACCCTTCTTTTTTATGTCCCTTTGTGTTCATAAAGTGCGGTCATACAGTTTGTACAGATTTTTGCTCAGTTTGAAACATTTTTAACTTGAACAAACATGACTAAGGCAAGGACGTATTTCCTCTGTTTCCCTTCTAAAATTGTAGCAGTAAGCTATCATACATGCATTGATCTGTGGCCTCACGTATTATCGTTGCATCCGCACGAAATAAGGTTTGAAGGAAGCGTGCTACTTCCCACAGAAAAAATAAGAGTAGCAACATGTAACTACAAATGTCAGGATGTCGCTGAAGTGTCATTTTCAACATTTTGGTTGTCAGGTTTGTAATGATCCTTCTCATGCATATCATTTCACTTCACATTAAACAAACAAATTGTTTACCCTGCAGCTGGCAGTATTCAAATAACCTTACACCAAGAATGAGTTGAAGTAGTCTCAAGTTATCTTGTTGTCAGTATGTGTCTGCTAAATATGTGCCATGGTTTTAACTTCTTTATACCATTTTCCCTTCTCTCCAAATTTGAATTGTTTACTGAGTTTTTCTTGTACTTTAAATTCTTGAGTCTTTACTTTGAGTGCTCGATTCTACCATGTTTATACAGCAACTGGCAATATTTGCTAAGAAAATGTGTATTCCTTTCTGAAATTAAAGGTTTCACGGTTATGACCGTAGTGCCTTGGCTAATAATGCTCAAATCCAAGTCTTATAAACAATTTAATTATTCTATGTATTTGACTCCTACAAAAAACGTACTTAGCCTTTTTATAACATACAAAACTAACAGAACATTTCATGATTAAACAAGATGGAACACAGGAGAACATCAGTGTTCATTTGACAGCACTGGTTTGACAAGAAGGGACAAAGAAACTGAAGCAGTAGAATAAAATCAAGCAAAAAAAAAAAAAAAAAGGAAGACATTGTAAAGTTGGAAATGTCACAGAATTCAGTGAATTATCCTCTTAGTGGGGAAACAGGAGGAGTCAAACCTACCAGGTAGCATATCTGCAGAACATGAGATTAGAAGTGGGTCAGGGTCAATGCAATTTCAGCTCAGACAGGGCTGAATGAAAATTGAAAGCACAATTCAAATACTGTAACAATGGCAAAGCCTTCATTCGCAGTAATTTGCTTTTTCGGGATTACGTGTTCTGTAAGAGCCTTTTTGCTGCTAAATCCAATTCTTGTAGTAATTGAATTGGAAGTGAAAATGACAAAAGTCTTATAATAAGCAGCCCTCACAGTAAAGTCTGTCATTCTTCGCTGGAGTGTTTCTCACCCCATCGACTTTACTGTATTAGCATCAAGGCACATGTCAGAATTGAGCTTCGACTGAGGCTGCTGATGACAAAACAAGTAAATACTGTAAATTAATAAATAAACCGTAAGCTCCTTAAAGTTGATGCCACTGACATTGCTGCAAACTTTTTTTTGGTCTCACAGTGATTCAGACAGAGAGAAAATTTTCAGCAATTGAACCTACCAAACTTGTTTTTAATGAGGACAGGGTTGACTCAATAGTAGCCAGACAATTAGAGCCATGGCAGCCAAGAACCAAGGCTCTAATTGGCTGCCTTGAGATCTGTACTGTTTTCTTGTGGTATTGTAGATCACACAAACTCTAAAAATATGGATCAAAACACTATCCAGTTCTTTCTCTTATATTTTTCATAAGGCCAAAAAGTTTTTTTTATATTGTAGCTGTAAAAATAGACTGAACAGTCATAAAAAGGCGGCGTTCTGATGTGACAGACGACGTGCACTCGTTTGTACTGCATGCCTTTGCAATTCCATGACCACTTTGTCCATAAACCCTGTTTTTATTCCTAACCGTAATATGTTTGGGTAAATAAACAAATGAGACAGGGATGTTCATCGGTTCATGCCAAGCTTCAACATCGTGGGGGGGGAATTAAATGTTTGGCCTCTAAAAATCTGCTCAGGGCTATTAGGATTTCACTGTTATCTGGAGCAGCAGACACATTATCAAGACACTGAAATATTAATTAACTTATCACAATGTATCACTGTCACTGAGCCCTAAATGCTGAGACCACTGGGAGGAAGGCTCGCATTCTGTTTTTCACTTGAATTCTGCTGACTTAAAAAACATAAATAAGTCAAACTGTGATAAGCACAGTGATTAAGCATTAAAGTAAAGGTCAGCACTGGAGGCTGCACAAACTTCTTCCACTCACATGAATACGTAACTAAAATCATCTATCTTGAAAGAAATAAAACACAAACAAAAGTTTAAAGATCACTGTGAGCAATTATTCCAAGACTTCTCTGATAAATATCATGAAAATAATAATGAAACTGTGCTATTTTTAAATGCAAGTCCCTGTACTGTGGCTCTTAACTCCTGGTTTCATCTAACATTGTCATTTTCACATACACACTCCAATTTAATAAAAAAAAAAAAAAAAAAAGAGGGAAAACAATTACAATGATAAAGCAGGGAGCAATCTGTTAACACAGTCTATAAATTCTTTCATCTAGAATCAGCTATGGCATTTGTTTTTGAAGCAAAGCTACACATGTGAGAGCCGTTACGACTATGCTGTATCCTTACAAAGACCAAATTATGTGAAGTGAATAAAATATTCCAGTGGGCTGTATGAACTGCAGAGGCTTGTCAAGTCACTTTTCAAGTTTTACATGACAGTCTTTGGCAGAGTTTAAGTCCTACAGTATTTTAAAATATCCCAAAAAAGTTTGTTTTAACTTTTCTTTTTTTTAATAAATGCTCAGTGGGGTTGAGGTCTGCTGACTATGGAAGGAAATCCTTGCAAGTCAGCTCTTCCTGAAGACTTCAAATAGGCCCGGGATGGCTTTGATGCATGTTTTTAGGCTTATGGCGTGCCGCTGCAGAATAGAGAAAAAGTCCTCTTTGGTCGGTGTGGAGTTGATCTTGTACAGCTTCATGTATTTCACTCCAGAAGTAGAGATGCTTTCTTTTACATTTTTTTTAAACCATTGCATTAACCTCCCATAAACCCTCCTTTAGTTGCAAACTATCGTGTGTATTGTGGTTCAGGCATGAGTTCTTCTGTTTGTCTTCTGAACAGGAAAAAGCAGAATTAGAAAATGACAGGGAGAAAAAAAGAGATGGGTCGAGCAGAAAGGAAAAAGTATTTAATCTTTTAGGTGTTCTATCTGTACTTTTATCTTCTCCAGGCTTTTTGTTGCCACATTTGTTCTGTTACTTGTAACTAATATTGGTTAAGCTAATACTAGTTACTGTGGGCACATTCCAGGCAGTGATTATGTTGTCACCACAGTGTAACTGACGAACAAGTTAGTTGTATAAGTATGTAATATTTAGGAGACAGGGTTGAGTATGATGACAATAGTTTCAGTTACTGATGATCTACTTTAACTAAAAGTTAGCACATTGTTGTTGACAGCAGGACTAATAGTGATTAGTAAAAATACAGCACAAAGTACACCAGGTTCAAGGGCATCACTGCAAAAAGAGCCAATTTATATCACTGTTATTCAGCTGATTTTATGCAGATCATTTCTTGGCTGCCTGGTAGAAAATGTTCTTAGGTCCTTTGCTCCAATTTGAGTTAGGTTTGTCAAAAACTTTAGGAAACTGCAGAGCCTTTGTTAAATGAAAGTATATACACAATCTGTTTTTCAAAGATCTTCAGGAGGAATGAATGGCCTTGTGACTGGATGCAACAGTCGGAACATGAGAGATGGTTAACACGTTGTTGGTTTAGGCTTTTCATGAGAATTGCTGACGGTAAGAAAACTCATCTGCTTCCATTCAGAAACCTAGATCAAGTAATCCCTGATTCAGTTAATGCATTTAAGTTCAAAGGATGTTTCACAAAAAACAATATCAGATATAAACTTTAATATGTCCTCATAATTCCCAGCAATTTTGGAAGGAACAACGTCTATATTCTGTCCTGGATTCAATGTTTTTCTCTCTTTGTGGTTCTGAAATCAACAGACTTGAGCATTTAAACAGGCATTTGATAATGCGACTCTTAGATGATATTAAATGTGACATTGAACCTGGTACCCACATATCACATTCTGCACCAGCCTTGTTCAAATCGTTCACAATTCCGCAAGTTCTTGGGACTTGTACATTTCAAACACCCGTGGGCTGTTTCTCATCCCTGTGTGAGCAGAGCCGTGTCAAGTGTGCTCACAGCCACAGCTGGGAGAAGAGACAAATGTTTCAAGTTTCCAAGAGCCCAGAAAGAGACAGTGACAGGAGGAAAGTTTTTGAATGTGGCTGACTTCCTCAGAACTGTGGACTGTATGCATATTCCTTCAGTCCCATCAAGGGAACGTGTCCTCTATCTAAAAACAGGATGTTATCTGTGTTCATGTCACCATAGAGGCAGTGATATGTGGCTTTCTCCGTTTTGAAAATTGGACTTAGTTGCTTTGGTTACACTGATGATTTTTTTTCTGGACAGTGGATCAGTACAGTTTGCTGTGTCCTCAACAATGGAATGAGAGCAATTTCTATAAAGTGACATGGAAAATCACAATGAATATTTACATATTTCTGTGCGAAACAAGTTACTGTGGGCAGTTAAGCAGTTAGTTTGAATCATAAACATTAAAAAATCACTACGGAAACATTAGTAGGGCCAACAAAATTATGGTTATGGGCAGTAAATTCAATTGAAACAAAGTGGGTGGGATTTTGATATGAAATACTTAGTTGTTGTTTTCCTTCGGTTCAGTTGTGAATGCCAACCGTGTGCAGTGAAAAGCCAAACGTGTAGAGCTTGTCCCAACCGTCTCCACCAGGTGATTTCACAGATTAGCGCTCCTTCGGTCAGAGAGGAATGAATCGATAAAATCAACTGGTGTAGTGTTGTGGTGCACTGAAAGCTTTAATGCTCTCTGCTTTCCACTGCACGCGGGTGTGGCGGAATCTTTGGCTTTTGCATCAATTGATCAATTCAGGAAAACAAAACCATCAAAAAAGTGTAATTAAATTGAAAACATGACTGCAGACCTATTTGAAATAATGTCTCGGTTCACCTGTAGCACTAAGCAACAGGTGAAGGCTGATCGATACTTCCTCCGTGTTTCACCTAAAATCGGGGGCTGTATTGCTTGTCAGTGCATTATGTAGTAAGGATGACGTATGCTGTTTTTTCAGAACACTTCTAGACAGTATGCCCTTTGCTTTTTACTTTTCTAAAGTCCTGCTGGTGAAAATGAACCCTATAAAGTTTCTGCAGGGGTTGAGCACTGAAGGACTAAATTAGGCATTAGCATTAAATCCTCAGATACCTCAGTCCCTTCAGGTTGAAGAAAAAGTCCTATACCCACAGTAATTTAACTTCTGGGGTCAATGTAGTGCCATCTTACTTTAATTTACTCCACATGTACCTGCTGCCATAAGTACTGCTCAACTTTCCTTCTCTTATCTGATCTCCCTGCAGTTCCTGTGATTAAGCACATTTACATTCAGTATGTCCTTTCATCTTTTTTCGGTACTTGTGGTTCCTCACCTGTCCACTAGCTGTCACTGTAGAGCCTTCAGCTTCAGATATCACCTGAACCCAAACCTGTGTTTCCATCTGGGCCTTGTTACCTATTCAACCTTCAAGGCAAAAGAGCAGCAGCCAGGCAGCTTTCCCCTTTTGTCAGATTGACCATTTAGCATTAGCCCCATAGATTTGTTGTTTTTTTTTTTAATTGCTGTTGAGCCGACTCAAAATCTAGATTTAAAATCTTTGATCAGACATTGAACTTGTCTCTCTGGATAATGGCTTTAACAGCCAAAAGCCCTTCAGCTATTTCAATTTAGTTTAGTCATTACCTCTCAGGGAACAGCTAGCTTTCAAGGGACTCATGAAATCCCAGTTAAATGGAAAAACCACTACATTAAAATGGGTAAAAATTGCCGGCCTATACACCTGTGATCCTTATTCACTGCTGGCCTTGGTGGATTAGTCTCAAAGCCTGAGTCAGCCAATTTGCTTGGGCCTAATTGTGTGCAGTGCTGTTTTTGAGGCCTTGTTTGTGCCACAGTTTGATGAGCATAAATCTCTGTGAATGAAGTAAAACTGTTTTATTTTTGTGCTCGTAGCACAAATAAAGTTCAGTATAATGAACAAATTGTCCTTGCAATGCAGTCTTAGTTAATCTGGGTCTGTCAGGCTTTGTTACAGCTTCTGCCTTGATTGGTCAACAAATGTTAAGTTAAGTTGGCAGAGTTGTATTAAGATAAATGCAATTCATGCGTTATATGATATGTAGGAAGTTTTGAAGGTTGGGGAATGACATAAAATACAATGGGAATACCTCAGAGTAACAATTTAAAAAATGCTGAATCGTTGGAAGGCCCAGACTGTAGATACTGAACTGAATGTAGTGGAAAAATAGGGAGGTGAGAGTTTATGGAATTTACGGATGCACATATTGAATTGTCTTGAGACTTTGCTGATTAAAAGCCAAATAGACCGAATTATCTACAAATAGTGGAATAAAAACTAATAGACTGCCACCACTGGTTGTAACTTTGTGTTAAAGCTGAATTACTTTCTGATTTCATTTGATGCAATCTGACGGTTATTTCTGAAAACAGTCAAACCGTGAATGTTTAAATTAAAATTGAAACTTGTGAAACAATTAAAAGTTGGTACTGTCCCTGAGCTTTTGGAAAGAACACTATCTTCTGCCTTTTTCTCAATCAGTCGGTCTCCCTTAATGCCTTTCCAGCCTGTGTTGCTATTCATAGCATGTGTGTCTTAGAAACTAAGGTCTCTGATCAATTAAACGTGCCTCTCAAGATAACTACATTAATTACACTGCTGTTTGCATGAGTCTCATTGCATTGCAGTGCACTTGAGACTTCAGACTGAATGGAAGGCCAGATGGAAGCGTTTTCCGAAGGGTTGAGATTCTTGGATCATTATGTATTCTTCTGGTGCTGTTATGAGATCAGTTAAGCCTTGTGAAGTGTTTAAAATCTAATCAAATACTTATTTAAATAATTTTTTGACTTTAGCAATCACCAAAATCTTGGATTTTGTGCGCAGTGATAAGGTCACGATGAGACTTGCAAGTTGGGGAACAAGCTGCAGGTTTTCCCACGTAAGTCGTTTTGAGAGAGAAAGTTGAGGAGGAGGGGAGTTAAAGAGGGAAATCCAAAGGAGGGGTCTCTCTGAACTGTATACAGACTCAGCTTTGGGAAAACAGCCTCGGCCAAAACTGCTGAGTAATGCACCAGTTGTAGGTCCCTGCAGACACACACACACGCACACACATGCATGCACACAAACATTTGAGTCAGCGCTGCCCCGCAGTCTGCATCAAAAAGCCCCTCAAGTGATAAGCTTTGGCAAGAAGAACGAGGATTCCAATGCTAATCTCCTAAACATGATTTTTCATACTGCTTTGCACAACATGCCTCCGGATTAAAGACATTCTATTAAAGAGAAGGGGCTTAACATATGGAATGGGAAGAGAAGCTTGTCTGAGCTATAGTTCAATAGTCCTTTTTTTAAGTGCATTTGCTCAACAGTATGTGCTGTGGGATGATCCCTCCAAGGACTAAAACACTGTTGGGAAAAATAGAATTTCTGAGGTTTACCAAGTTTTATGTCACCATTTACAAGCATAACTAGGTGTCACAACACTCTTGTGTACTTTAGCCAAAGTGTTATTTTATGAAAAGCAGTTTTAATTCTCTTAAGTCAGTCTGAAAATAAAACATCTTAGTAAAAAGGATAGTGAACAGTGGTGAGTAAAAATGATTTGAAGCCTATTTAGAGCATCTTCTCCCTTTTTTTTTGGACCTTGAAGTGGCCATGTTATTTCCTAAACTGGACAAACTAATTGCTCATCCTGAGAGTGTATCTTTGGCAGAGTTTATATCCAGAAAATAAGAGATCAAGAAATGCTTTGCAGTTATTATCTTCCCCTCACAGGTCAGCATGAGTTGATTCGTTTTTCTGATGCAACCAGATGTTAAATGGGCTGCAGTCAATATCTTCCATTAGAAAAAGGGCTTGTGCACTGGATTATTTGTTTTCTTCATTCAGCATAATTTGAATTAAAATATTTTTCTGCAATTTGGTGACAAGAAAAGGAAACTGGATGTTTGCTGCATTAATTATATCTGAATGAAATAAAAGTACATAGTAAAAAATACATAGTCCAAATGATGGGGAAGGTTGTCCATAATCTTTATTATGCTTTTGAATACTTAATAGAGTTTCACAGAAATTTGTTCCACTGAGAGAAGGAGACAAGGTGCAGAGTAAGATGTAACATGTTGCAGTCCAAGTAAAGACATTAGAGCATAGCACAAGCTTGAATCTCATTGACTGCAGGCCATAATACAGTGTTGGTAGGAGTGGAGAAAGGAGCTCTAAGGAGTATCAGATTACACCTACCTTTATACCTGCAGGCAACGATATGTGACAGTACGCAATAAATGCGCCAGTGCTCTTACAGTTTATAAACTCCTGCTACTACTTCTGCCCGGTATCCACATATTTCTCCGAGGCAGAGTTTCATAGGCAGTAATAATCTCTTCTGTTAAACCTCAAGGTGTAAAGCCACAAAAGCACAGTTGGTCAGTGTGTGAGAGCAAGGAGGGACAATGAAAACTTCCTGTTCATTTATTCATAATCATGGCAGTCATAAAGTTTGAAGGCTAGCTAGGATATACTGTATAGTTTACTCAGCTTGCCTTGGCCTGTGTAGGGGTGGTATGGCTTGTGTTTATGATATTTTATAATTTCCGTATAAGCATGGTTGCATGGTTTCATTTGAATGTGTTGTAAAATACATGAAAGTAAACTGATTGTTATCTTGAAAAATAGTTAACCCAACATTTCCAGTGCCTCCCAGAAACCTAAAAAGTAGCTGGACATGAGAGCAATGACAATTGGATTCTGCCTCTGAAATTTCATTGTCCCGAATCAAGAAAAAAACTTTTGAGAGAATATTAGATTTATTATCGCTACAAGGACACCGGGGAAGAAAGCATGTAATTGTCACTGAGTCACAAAGTGGGAAAAGCTGAACGTGAAATTATAACTCTTCCTGTGACTGCACAATTTCAGAGGTCGTAGAGGCCTTGCATCAATGACATGGACAAAAATATTCTCTCTAGTAATAATAGGTAAAACCTCCACTGTTGTATTCTATTGTATTCCCCTAAATTTCCAACTAGTTATTTATCAAGGTGGAACCAGTTTAAAGTATGACAGTGACACGGGGTCGATTCATATTCATGGAGTGAGAGGGTGCAGTGAAATATTAAATAGCAGAGAATATCAAGTCAGCTCTCTTGAAGAGAATGATCCGTGCAAAAGCTAACCTGCCATACACATAGTCATACTCAATGATCAGTGGTGCTCCTCTTGCCTCAAGTGATGAGTCACCCTGTTTCTAAACTGCCCTACTTCTGCTTTTCCTTCCACTCTATCCATAAGGCCTTAAAAACAAAGCAAAAAAGGAGATGATGTGGTTGGATACTTACAGAGGAAATCAAATCAGGATTTCTTTAGACAATTTTGCATGTACATGGCTGTATACACTGTAATTATTAAACCCCAGAACTTTCAGATGAGAAGATTGACAGGTTAATGTAGTGAGAGAGAAAAAGTTGGAGGGGTATTTGGAGTCACCTTTTAACCAGCCTCCAAGTATTTACTGACTATTAATTAATGTGGCTCTCAAAACCCTTTTAGTACGTTTGATTGGCAGCAGCCCAGGCCCATTTCCTTCCCATGACCACTACAAATAGTGTGGAGGCTTAAGCTGTAATTGGCATCCACACGGCCCACCAGAGAGAGGGAGCGCATAATTTCCATGACAAATTACGCAGGTTACCTCTTACCTATATGACAAGCAATTAAAGATATAGTGGTCTAATTATGAATTGCTTTCTGCTAAACATGCGTAATTGGAATTTTATGTTAACCTGTTTTATTTTAATTGGGATGTTGCCCCTGTTCAAAGAGCAAAGTAATTATTTTTGCTTCCACCTATTTACAGTAGCTCATAGATTCTGCTAAAACTTGAAATTGCTTCAATTAACCTTATCAGACTTATTTCCATCCTTGTACCTGAAATGAACTTGTTAACACCATTTTTGACAGCAACTGTTTATTGCCTCAGCGTTTAAATGTATTATCTCTATAACCTTGGATTCTTTAGTGAATGAAACAACAACAGTCCCAGACAACTACGGTACTGCATTGTTTCATACTGGTAATATTTATGCAGAACTTTAACACAAAATTGGCAACTAATGACCACAAAGCATCTGTCTGCTTTTTGATGTCAGTGCCGTTTGTGTGCTGGTGCTTCAGCTTTCATGTCCCATCTTTACAAATGTGCAGTTCACTTTGCTTTAGACACTTTCACAGTGTGCAGTCCTGAGCCAAGAATATGATGGTTTTTATTCCAACTAAACACTAAAGCAGCTGATTTCAATGACTTGTTCACTTCTTTGACTGAAGATGTTCAAATCGCTGAATACAGCAGATGTAGAGGGTAAAAAGCACAGAAACCTGCTTAAACTCAGCCCATAATGACTCATGGGTGATAAGTTCTGTTCTACATCAGTGGTACTTAATCCCTGCCCTGAGGACCTGGTACTCTTTTATATGCAGCCAGGTGCTTAATGCACTTAATTAAGTTAAGCGGAAAATCAGTAAGTGAGGAAACAGGACAAATGTACCCTCAAACAAATGCAACAGTACAACAATACAAGCTATAATTAATTGTAATACTATAGATATGGTATTCAAATGAATTGAGATAGGAGCCTTTCAGGAGGTGCAGAGCAAAGATGTCTGAGCTCCAGTAAGAACTGGCTTCCTTAGCTGATGTTAGTCCACGATGAAGGATGTCTGTAAACTGCTGGACAGTGGAAAGACTATGTGCTAGTTCACATGTCAGGGAACCTGCTGTTGCTGTGGCAACACACCGAGGAACCTGATGAAAGGCCTCCAGTTGCTAGAGGAGTTTCCCTTGTGGAGATGGAACTGTTGTTTGTCAGTTTTGTTGTTGTAGCAGTTTCTCATATAGCATATGCATAATTGCGATTGCCATTCAGGAGGATACAGACTGCAGCTCTTCTCTGGTTAAACAAGTTCTTACTCATTACCTCCACTGAACACAGCTTAGCTAATTCAGTCAGTAATTCAGTTGTGAACTGTAGATAAACTGTTATCCAATCAAAATGACTCCATGTATTCTCGAGTAAAAGAGTGGCTGTATATTTAGCCAGTATAATTACTCTGTCAGTATAATGACTCTGTCAGTGTTACTACTAAACAGTAAGGATTCTGATTTCCATCACTATGGTTTACAGCAAAGCAGTCTTGACAGACACATGATAATGACAGCTTCATAGATGTCTTTTCAGAATGTGGATGTGGGTGAAGACATGTCAATCAATATAACAATGGTTGGCATGTGATTAATCTGAAGGTGACAATAGAAATATAGGGCGAGCAGATAAAGATCAGCAGCGCAGGAAGACAGGTAAATGGACAGTTCAGCTCCCTGAAGGTGAAGTGGTATTTGTAAAAACATAATAGTAACCAAATTTGTGAAGATGCTGCAGTCAGAGTATAGGATGATATATTGTTGAAAAAATTCCACAGTTTCTTTGCTGTTTTTTAGCAGATGGAGTTTTACTCCCTAACAAGCTAGCAGACCCAAGGACAAAGTGGGTGGCCAGTGTATCATCAAATGGCAGGATACCACAACAGAGCTCCTTGGTCCTTCTGTCCTTCTGCCCACCCGTGTGTGAAGTCAGTAAACCCAGAGACAGCAGCCTTCGCCCACATGATCTACGGCCACTCTGGTTGGGTCAGCTGCTTGAGTTAGATGGGTCAGAGGGACCAGAAGGACACGGGAAACTGGGGAAGTACAGTGTCTTTATTATAAGAATATTCCATTTGGTCTTGTGTTGCGTTGCCTGCAGTTGTGTTCCACCTAGAGTCAGATGTTAAAGCTGGGTTTGGGCAGGGTTTAGGTTAACACTGAGTGAGTCATCCATTTGAAGACCCTGAAGAACAAATCTGTTTTGGTTCTGGTTCTGAGCCACATTAGACTGCCAGTAACACCAGTTACTTGCGTGTGAATTTCACTTATTAATGCCCACATTTCTTTGATCCAATATTTATTTTTATTATAATTTAGACTTTTTATATATTGCTTACAGTGTGGACTTAGACATCGAGACATTTGACAAAAATCAAACATGAAATTCCTAAAAAGAGATGGAAGTTATGGTAATGGCGGAAAAACAATACTTGCAATAATTGTCTCACCTGGAAATATTATACATACATATCACACATGCACACATTTTGATTTGCACAATTAAACACCCCAGGCTTTTCATTCAGTGTTTCCTGCTTTAAATTTAACAAGGATTTTTTTTTTCTAACTGGAGCAAATACATTAATAACTGTATTTTTAAAATCATCTTTAGGGTTTCCTTTACCAGTTTTCCCTGCTGTGAGATAATCTGAGAGTGCAATGCAATGTTATGTCCCACCATATGTGTTTGTTATTTTTTCTCTCATTAAATCTGGGTTGGGAGTAGAAGCCTGCAGTATCTCATGGTTTATTTATGGCGAAGATGTGTCGGCTCTGTTCGTCTTCAGCTCAGGCTTTTTGATCTTCTTTCATTAGAGGATGTTCAATATTTATCAGTGCAGTTTCCCATTATTCTGCCCATGGATAGGTCCAACTCTTTTACCACTTCAGAGTCGGGCAACTATCATGGCTTTCTTACAGCACACGTTTGTTAAGGAAATGATACAGTTATCCGTCTGAAATGTTCTTTCTTTTGGAAAAGAGGGTTTAGGAGCTCTTGGAAGCATTTGACCAGATGCCTGTAAGTATTATTCGAGATTCATTTTGATCTCTTTTAAGTCCAGTCCACATTTTAAACTGCTTTTACAGGACATTGTGCACCATACTAAAACTTGTGAATCACTAAGAAAAGATCAAACACTGCATTCAATGTGGCCATAGATCTGAATTCTACCCACAAATGTTTAATCATATTATTTTAAGTAGTTTTCAACATGTCCATGAGTCCTACAGTACATACATAATAACTCTGAAATTGTTTATCTATTTTAATGTCTCCTTAAAATTTGCTGAATTTCCTTTTTAAATCAGAAGTCTTCAGTTTGTAAGCATTTTTCTAAAACCATACTTTTTTAAACCAAAGTTCTGACACAGAATAAGTTTGGAGTAAAGTGCTAATCCTAGTTATATCACTTGACAAACTAGAGCAGACATTTTTGCAAATAATAGCCTGTGGTGAGTAGTACAAGGCCAGCCAATCTACTCTAACCTCACTACATCAAGATCCTGGTTCTGCTAGGGGTGTCTACGGCCCTCTTTTGTTTTCCTGATGCTGTAAGGTCACCTCTGATTGGTATGAGCTGTTGCTAGTCAGACTGCCATGTTAGCAATCAGACCCAGCTTGCCAGCCTGACAGCGGGGCTGTGTCTCTCGGCCCCGGCTGAGGTCAAGCCTTTCAGCGTGTCGCTGCAGGCCAAATGTAAAATTGCGACCCCATGGAGGAAAGTGAGTGGAGAGCTACTTTCACTGCTTTTTATGTGACATGAAAGAGTGGCCATTATGGAAAGCTAAACAAGAGCTTCTGGCTTTGTTCAGCTGTTTTTTGAATAGACAAAAGTGTGAAATGGCATGGTGGGAGTGTAATGTAAGTACAGACAATGACGCTCCAGGACTTAGTTTTGTATTTTTAGCTTCTGTAATGTGACATATTTCACAGTGAAGATGAAAATGTGGGTGGGATACAGGTATAGGAGGCACATGATGAAATCTTTCAGCTTTGATTGGACTGTTTAAAAATGGTTTTGTGAATACTGCACAGTACAGATCTACACATACAGTGCTGTAGAGGATGGTTGGCCTCCACCCACAACCTAATATTTGCCTATTTTTCTTGCACTTCGTCTTTGTGGTTTATCCATTCAGTACTCTTCAGTTCTCAGACTGTGTGTGCCACCTACTATATGTGAGTGCTGCCCTGCAGCTCTAAGTTCCGATCAAGGTCAGCCAAACTGTGGCAAACAGTGGAATATTTTGCTGCAGTGCATCTGAAGAATTTGACATTTTCTCACTGAGCTAGGATAACAATGATTTAATTTTGACTGTGAGACTGACCCTGAGATTTTTATTTCATGGCCCCAAAGACAGTAAAATGTATCACGAGGTAAATAGGAAACTTGAACTGTGTATTATACCATCCCTTCTGCTTGTGGTGTGCATGTATGTATTCTGACAGAACCATACTGGGTCTGTAATCCGAATATTGTACTACAGCACCACAATTGGTCAAAAGCTCCATAGGAATACATTCTAATTAGCCTCTTAAAATAACTGTATTTAATTTTCTTAGAACAGAAAAAAATAAAAACATCTCTGTTGTTTAAATCCATCCACCTGCCACACCAGCAGGTACACATGCAAATGATTAAATGATCTGAAGATATTTCAGTCACAGACAGACAAGGGGTCTGCTGCAAAGCCGACCGCATGGAAACATTCGGTCTTACATAATCTTAAATCATACCCCTTTGTAAAAAAAAAAAGAGCACTCCAGAGGCTTCTGTCAGATTCTAAAGGCTTACAATAACAACTTGACAAGGTACTGTAGCGTGGGTGGCAACAACAAAGGGCCGGGATGTACAGTATGCTGTGATGCATTTTATATTTCTCCTCTTCTTATAGGAATATTTCAGGCCAAATTTCAAACATTTTGAACAATCTGTGAGAGTTGCCTGAAGCACTTGTGTTTCAGAACATATTGTTCAATTATGATCAGTGGGATTTGTGATCATGTACATGGTCTCTGTACAGTGTTACTGTCTGCAACATATTGTACCAGGTAATCAGAAGATGAGCAGGGAAATGGAAAAGGCATTTCGGAAAAAAAGTCTTGCCTTAAATCTCTGTCTCACTCACCCCCCCCCCACCCCCTTCAAATGTTGAAAAGGAGTGATAGCAGTACAAAGGGAGGCTAGACAGAAAAATAGATCCAACCTCTAGCAGTGGATCTCAGATGTCTCAAAGGACTCCTTCTGGATGTTCTCACAGTAAGTCCTTTCCTTTCCGGCTAAACAGATTTGTTGATTACCCCCAGAGACATAACTGTGCACCATGCAGGAGAAATTTCCTTATCTCACATCGCACGTCAGCCACTTTTTATTGCAAGGAAATTTTCACATCTGCTTTTTGGGCCTCTGGTTTGTTCTGGAAAAAAACAAAAAATGGGTGTTAGTTATCATGAATTGCAGAGCTGGGTCTTTTCATCAACTCATCTCTCTAGATAACAACTCAACATACAATCTGACAGCAGTTCAAATACTTGGGCAAAATTGACTTTTTGGAGATAAGTGTGCAATTTCGAAGATAACTGCATTTTCAAATAGTGGATTTCTGACTTTTCTATTGCCAGATTCATTTATTCATGAAGATACAGTAGAAATGAGATTGAAATGTATTATAGTAATATAAAGTTTCTTTTTGATATGTTTTTCATGGGTCCAGTTGTGATGATGACTAATAATCAACAGCTTTGTGTCCTTAGCAGCCAAGAAAATAAAGGGAATTACAGGGGCATATCATAGGCGAACTAGTCCTTGTTTTCACTTAAGACAATTGATGATAGTTGAACTAAGTGCTCAGTCTAAGGAGGAGGAGTTTTAAAAGACATGTTGTTAGTCAGATTTTATTTTATTTTTGAGGCGGTAAATTTCATTTAGTGGTCTGCCTGAGATTTTATAGCTTTTGTGATTGAACTTCTAGTTTAGAGGAACAGCTGGTTATCAATTAACAGCTCTCATCTGGTACACAATATACTTTTGAATAGGATTTCATCGACTAAATCAGAACAGACAAGGCCCTTCTCCACCTTCATCTTCCAACCCACACACACACAAATCTGTATTGTTTTTAATATTGCCTCTCGTCCACTCAGGAAGGCAAAGAGGGGTCAGTTGGAATCTAATGAACCAGCAGTTTCATATGACAAATTGAGTCAAAAATTAAATTTAACTGTGCGAAGGCTACGATAGCTGAATGTCTACAGATGATTATGCCATTTCCCTGGTAGCCCATGAGACCTGGCTGATGTGATTGGATTTGAGGAAATGCAGATATGCATGCTGGTAGAGACACTGTTATTCACTCATATGTAACTCGAGAGAGTTCTTATTAGACTTTTTTGGTTGCTTTGCAAATATAATCTTTTAAAAATTTTAAATGTGTGTTTGTGTGTATGCATGCATGATATGTGTATATTATACACTGGAGAATTGCTTGAAAATAAGTTGATCTTGACACTGAAAAATAATCTTTGATTAAATGAAGAGGCACTAAGATGAGGCTCTTAATAAGAAGATGTGGAAGGACCCTAAAATCACAAGTAACATTGGAAAAATAATGTAAAATTAATATGCAAGCTTACATTGCTTTTTCTCCGACAAATAATTGACTCTGGTTTTCAAGTTGTGGTGATGCAAAACTAACCCATGCTGCAAAGGTAAATCAGTCACTGTTGTCATGGTAAACTGGGTAGGTACCTTGCTAGAATGGAATGGTGGGGACAGAGCTCAGAAAGGGTCAGTGAAAACATCAGGAATGGCATTCATCTCTGAGATAAAATTTCAGAGTTTAACTCTGTTATGGTGACAGTTGTTTTTTAGACACAGCTATGTTATTTGATGATTTATTGAAATGCTGAGGTTACACATCAGAAGCTCAGACATCTCTTGCCTGGGGCCTTTTTTGTAGGTTAAAGTCTTTCTAAAGCAGAGACTTAAGTCTCTAGTATACATTAGGAGGGAGTCGTCCTAGACACTCAACATTTGTCCCCACGCTTTCCGATCAATCTGACTTTGAAATGAAAGGAGGGGTCTGGAGAGAGCAATCAAATCCCCCGAGAAAGAGCTGTGGATGAGCCTGGTTCCTGTGAGGAGATGGCGCTCACTACTGAGCCACCACCCGTTGTATAAGAGTCAAACAACAAATCATTCTGCCTTCAACACCTGAGGACTCTCCTTTTATGTTGTCCTGACACAGCAGATAGGCAATCAAACAGTCATTTAGTGCAATGTGTTTTCGGAGGGGTCTCCCCTATGTATAAAAAGCTCACTGAACATTTTAAAGCACTTTAAAGAATAGGTGAACTGCCCGACCTCCACCTCCACAATTAGTTTTGCCTGATGCAGCTCTCCCTTGTATTGATCCAGACTCTCTAGTGCAGGCGGAGAGCGAGTGAATGAATGGCTTTGCCTTGCTCAGTCTTTCTGATCTCTGTAACCATGTTTGGCCTGGTGCTTTTCTACAATCACATTTAAAATTTGTCGATATACATAACATCTATCCTACATTCTGCCTCTACTTTACACTATGAGCAGTGAACATGCATTTTCCAAACTCTATAGTCCTGGCCATACCTCGCCCTTGGGCTGGTCTATTGTCTAACACACAATCTATGTTTTTCACACTCTTCTGCTTCTGCACTTCAAATCCTGCAAAGCACAGACCACTTTTGTATCCTCTCTCATGGCTGTTTTTTTTCCAGTCTGTTTAATTGCATATTTTATTCAGCGATTCTCTTCGTTATACCACAACACAGTGCAAGCGCAGCACATTATGTGTTGACTGGTGGATTTTTTACTTCACCCTTCCACCCCAGCACCTATAAAGTACTAATGCTCTTGCTGTAATGTAGCCAAGCAAAGAGTGCATTAAGTCAGAGTCATTTTGGTGGATTTTTTTCGCTGTAACAGCTCAAAGATACAAAACAAAGTTCAGTGGTACAAAAAAGCAAAAGGTAACCTGCATACATTCAGTTTGAAAGGTGTTATTGTGGGGACACTGTCTGACATTTTCTTGTTTGTGAGTCACACAATTAATAGAGAAAACGTCATTTTGTGCATGCAATTGCTGCTAAGTGCTGGGTAAATAGATCTGTTTTTCCTGTAAACTAAAGACTTTCAAAATTACTAGTTGAATTATAGGATGGTGCCATTAAATGGAAATCAACAAACACTCATCATTTTTAAATGTTGATTTCCATTTAGCAAACAATTTCTTTGGATGCGTCCTCCATGGTTTGGGTCACTTCTTTTTCAGTTCTGTCAGATGTCAAACTCTTTTCTTCCTTTAAAACTGTTATTCAGTCAGTGCCGAGTGAAGGGACATGAACAGTTTCTCATTTTATTTTTTTCTCCTCTAAACCAGTGCCTTTGAAAATGGATCGTTAAAAAAAAAAAAAAAGATTGACATAACACAAGCTTGTGACAATTAAAAACTGATGAATTCTTCTTTGAGGATTTGCATTAGTCTGCCTTACAACATTAAACGAGTCAGTTGCATTTGATGAAAATGAAACATCAGTTGTTGATTGAATGACATATTTAAACTTGGGCCACTGATTAGGAAAGTGCTGGGATGATGACGAAAGCCCTCCAATGCCATAATCACGTATGATGAGAAGGCCTCTTCAGGTGTCCAGGGGTATTATGGCTTCTTTTTATGGACTCAATAAAAGTTGGGATACAAGGCAGTGATTAAGAGGGCGCTTTAGATTTAGTGTGAGTTTTGATTTGTTTTATTCTAGCTTTAAACGTTGCTCCACGAGAGACGATCATGATCTTGTTTTCATAGCCAGATGGAGTTTTGATGGCCTGTGCTCTTCAGATTTTCAGTATCTAATTGACATCCTTAGCCAGAAGTTGTATTTATTTTTAAACGCTCTATAATCGTCCACTCAACAAGAGAACAGGGGCCATAATCACAAAGTATCTACACTTACCACCATGAGTTCCTCTAAATGGCACTAAGGTTTTTTAAATGGAGAGTTTTCTCTTCAGATTAATAAATGAAGCTGCACTGATCAACTTTTTTCTAACAGAAGAATCCTTACACTAAGACAAAGGGCAGGGTCGACTTCTGCTAGAGGGGGCATGCTTCATGAATGTAGTCCCCTGGTTGATTGATGGTTGGCCATGTGTGTCTCAAAAGCAAAAAGCTTGATTGCTCCCTTCTTTCTGCATTTTAAATTTTACATATACATGTTGATAGGCCCCAACTTCTCTACAGAGAAATGCTCAGCAAATTGCATATGCTGCTCTTGGATATAGAAACAGCAACATGCCAGGCATTGATACTTCAAATGGTAATTTTCTGATGGAAGGCTGATGGACAGGGAGGAAATTCTGTGTTCTTAGGTAGTCATTATAGCACATCCTAACCAGCAGCATCAAGAAGTCTGTTGAGGCAAGTAGTACACTGTGAAAGCTGAGTGTTCTGCAGTTTTATGTGAAGTGGAGGTTAATAACTGCATTTGGCAGAGCAAAAGAAACACCTTTACCAGGGGGCCTCTGCAGTACAAGAGGAAGAGCTTGTCCTCTGATTGATCTCCTTGACTGGAAGAATTTAAACTGCAGCTAAAGGTGTCCCAGTTCTGCTGTAGATTTTTGTTTTGTAATTATTTTGGAATTAAATTCATATTTGTCTTTTCTGCTATGATAACCCATGAAAGTTGGATTACTCACATGAGACAGTTGTCATAATTTTTGGTGCAACTTAAGCTCTGTGGAACAACCATTAGCATGTTGCACAAACAGGCAACAATGGGAAATAAAAGCCAAACTGCCTTGTTGATTGGCATTCAGGGAGATTCCTCAATTTAGTCATGACAAGTGTGTTGCAAACAAGTGGGAGAAGCGCGACAGCCAAAATGGATGTGACATTTTTTGTTATTGTTGCTGTGTGCACACATGCGTCTTTTCAGCTTGGCTGTCAGTTTTTGTTGGAGTCAGGTACGGATGACATCCTAAAACAAATCCGAACAGTCAACCAGACAATGAGATGTGTTTGGAGCTGAGCCTCTGGTGTGAATGCAGCATGTGTGATGCTTTCTTCATAACATTATTTATTTGTATGAGCTTTAATTTGACCAGCACAATACCTAGAAGACTAATGGCATCTGCTGCTCTGTAATCAGTGCTCACCGGACAAGATTAAACCAAATTTTATGGGTGTGCAGTTAATTTGATGGCACCACCGGCTAGACGTGTAATCTGATTGGAAATACTGTGCCTGGTCAGTGGGAAACAGTTAAAAATCAAATATCTAATTTGTGGTTCTGCGTGACACCAAAATAACATGCTCAAGCTTTTACAACTTATAAAAACCTCTTCACTTCTGACTGTGCTGGAAGTGTGGTAATCATGGTGCTCCACCATGTTAAAATTGATAATTTTATTCTAAGAGATTGCAGCTATTTTGTTGATTATGACCTTTTGATGATTTGATGATGTGGAAGGTGTTTTTTTTTCCTTCACTCAGTGACACGTTGATTTTATACTGGAGCTCCCTGTATTGACAGTTAAATACATCACAGGACTATGTGTGTTTTTGTGCAGTGAGTTAAAACACTTCAGGCTTCTTTACCAATTCTGGAGACAAGCCAAGGCTCCCCTGGCTATGTCGAGACCTTAACTAAATGCAGGGAGAAATCCAGCGAGGGTGAGAGAGAACTGAAAGAGAGTAAAGAGACAGGGTGAAAGGAGGAACGGAGGTGAAGTGTAAAATGACTATAATTATGCTTTGATATTAATTTACCATGTATAATTGAAATAAAGTTAGCACCACAATCTTCTCCTTTAATAGCAGCTGTACTGCTCAACTCTGGTCAATAACCTGCTAGTTATTGCCTGTCCTGAATGGAATTAAAAGTCAAGCCATCATTACGAAACTCATCTACCCATCACTTTCTATATTAGATCCAGGCTTCACACACTATGGTTTTAATTATAGCCTAGTACTTAATTCTTCCTCTGTGTACTCTTATGTGCAGCAGATACTTTAGTTAGCACAGGATCTAACTCACAGTGATGTGAGTTTGACATGACTGAAAATGAGCCGGGGTTTATTCAATTATTGTAGTTGACACAAGCAATAAAGTTGCATTTTAAAAGTGGAGAATGGTAATATAGCTAATTAGATTACAGATCCCACGGTGTTATGTAGTGAAGAGCTAATGGATGTCACAATACTAAGAGTCAAATTCCATTTGTAACTAATGAGCACTGGTTGAGCCAAAAATAACACAAAAGGTACTTTGAGATTTTGAGGCAACTGAGGCCACAGTCAGTGTTGCATACCACTGTATAACATGTCATGTCATCATCTGCCACTTATCTGGGTCCAGGCCCAGGTCGCGAGGCACCGAAGTCATACGGCACCTCCCACAGCTGGTGAGCCCATGGGAGGTGGTGCCGCCCAGAGTGGGGCTCAAACCCACGACCCCGAGTGAGTCTCGTGCTCTATCAGCTGAGCTAACCAGGCGGCCTGTATAACATGTTCAATGCAAAAGCATATGCTTGTACAAATCAAGGAGCACAAGTAGAAGAGAGTCACTGAGTCCCTCAGTGCTAATGTCAGTTACCCAAAAAATCTGACAGTGTTGGGTAATATTAGCCAAAGTACTACTTGCCATACCAGACCAAGTAAGACTGCAGCAGCCAGTGTACTGAGTGTGCTGAGGTGAGCGTTTTATTTTGTAGGAACTCAACCTTTTAGATATAATTCTAATTCTAAAAACACTTATTGTACTTTTCCTTAAGTAAATCTTTGCAGGCAGAACTTTTACTTGCAACAGTAATTTTACACTGTCGTATTTCTACTTTTACTTAAATAAAGGATCTCATTCCTTATTCCACTGCTGGTTATGAACACCAGAAATGGATAAATAGTAATCATGGAAAAATGTGTATCCATCAACAACCCTATTCATTTTTTTGACATTTTCATATGCAATGTCAGGCTCTTTGAAACCACTGAAAGTTGTTTTTGGTGGCTTTGATGGCAGTCTGTCAATCTGGATGCACAAGTTAATGATGGACAGTATAACGATGAGATTTACATGCAGTTTAGAGTGCATACATTTTGTTGCACTCAATAATAGACATATTTGAATTATGGATATGACTATAAAAGAAAAAGAAAATGCTTACATTAACAAGTTTTGCTCAACTCTTTAAGAATCTAAATGAATATAGCCTGAATTTATGTAGCCAGATAGCAGCTTTAAATTAGAAGCAATCTGGAGGGGATAATTTCACAAAAAGGAAAATGCTTGCACGCTGTAAAAATTGTGCTTATGACCATAAAGTACAGCACAGTGCCTGTAATGCACAGTGTGCAGCTGGTCAGGCAGCTTCTACAAATGACTCTGGACAACTGTGCAGTTCTCTGTGTATACGTGAGGCTTGTTTTCATTTACTGTAAATGTGTATGTAATTGTCACTGTACGTAAATGTTATGTCAGAAACATTGAGTGCACTCGAGTTGAATCTCAGCAGTCTGCAGTCAGAATGTTTGAACCATCATGAGATCATGGAGGCAAAATCAAGAATTTAACAGAGATGTTGAGTAACTTGTCACATGGCTGCAGCTAGTGGATAGTGTCCAAACCGAAATGCATTATGAAGGAAGAACTTGTTTAACATTACTACACCTCTACGCTACAAGAGACTTTAAAATCTGTCAGAAGAAGTGACTTTACTTCAGCTGCAGATGATCTGCTGTCCTCTAGGGAATAAAGCTAGAACAAAAACAGGAATGTTGGTTAACCACGCTCGCCACCAGTGAATCTAACATGAAAATTTCATTGCTCCAAGCACAGCATAGCCTGCCTGGCAGTGTTTGTTTTTCATTTTATTTTTTTGAAACATATACATTTTTTAACTTGCCCTAAGCCAATAGAATATTTAATAAATTACCAGTCTGATTTTGCTGATGCCGTGCATTTTTCAATTAATACAGAAGTTTAAAAAAGGCATTAAACTTATGCAATATGTGCATTTTTATACAGTGTCATGTTCCTCTAACTAGCACTAGTTTCAGTGTCAAAGTGAACTGTTTGGTTTTCGTTGTGTTAATTCTAAACTTAGACTGGAATACCAGTAGATTAGTGATTTATTAGAGTGGACATGGAGTCGCTTTCAAGCTTTGAGTGCATAAGATGTAGTTAGTACAGATGTAGAAGTAGTTTATTAAGGCATCAGTGTCACTGCCTGGCATGCATTTGAACACTGTAAACCGTATGAACCACTGTCAACACGAGCTACACATCTAAGTTATTATGGCTGTAATGTGGGCTGATTGTTGGAAATGTGTGACGTGCTCATGCATCACTTGGCAGAGTTGTTTTGTTCTTAAAATATCCTTGTCAGGTCTTGATTATCAGTATTAGTCCCCTCAGTCATTTCAGTCAGACAACTGCACAAATGCAGAATAATGGTATAATTCTGCTGTTTACCTTGTGACTATTAAGACAGAGGATAAAATGACTGCTGCCATTGTATGTTTCCATGATGTGATATCCTGTTTCATAGTACTGTAGACTGCTGTGTGGTCTTATGGAATCTCAGTTATTTACAATACAAACTGGAGTTTCTTTATTTATTACATCATCTTACTGGTACCTGTAGACACATGCCCAAACCATCACAGCTGCTTGATTTTATTTGTGAATGCAATTCAACATTTGGTCTGAAAGTCTGTTTTAAGAAATGTTTGACATTCTGGTACGTATACATATTGTCTTTCTGCCAAGAGTGACATGAGAAGATCGATACCACTCTCATGTCAGTAATACTGAATATGAAGCAGTTGCCTGCAGCTGCATGGCTTATCTAAGCATAAAGACTGGAAATGGGGAAAACAGGAAGCCTGTCTCTGTCCAAAGGCAACAAACTCCTCTGAAGCTCGCTTATTAAGGTGTTATATTTCGCTTGTTTGGTCTGTAGAAAAACATCATTTGGCTACTTTGTATAAAGTTAGGTGTGCCTCTCAAAGAAAAAAGCTTACAGCCATGTAACATGACATATTTCACTTTGAATACTCTGTTTTAACCATGTTTTACACTCCAGCATCAATATCAAATCCCTTAAGTTTTGTCTGTGTCCTTAAAATAAAAGGCATCGATTTTCATTGTACCTAGGCAACCTAGGCAGTTGACATGAGCTTGTTGCTGAACTGATGGAGAGTGTAAATAACAAAAATAAAATCAATATTTGCCATGCTATGGATTGCATACATATATCCATTTTTTTCTAACCTTCCCTCCAGAGGGAAAGTGACTTCAATCAAGGGCTGCCTCCGATGACATACGGATTGACAAGGCACAGTGTCAATCATGCCTGCAGGTGACGCTGTTTGCAGGAAAAAACGATAACAAATTAGCATCTGTCAGAGGTTGTCAGACAGAGTGCTACAACACTAGGTCAACAGCTGCCGGGGATGTGATTAAAGTGGCTGCCAAGTTAATGCAAAAAGCCTCAGAAAATAGACTGCGACTTAATTAGAAATGCATTACCAGCAGATCACTTCTATCCTGGATGGTGACAAAACATTTTGTAGACCATTGACAGAATTATTCTTTATTCTGTTTGAGCTACAGTATTTATTACAGCTGCTCGAAATCTGAATAACAAAAGCAGTGCTCGTCTGGCTTTGAAAGTGCACATAATTACCAGTTTTACTTTGGAAATGTGACTTGTGAAAAAAAAAAATCTTTTGTTGAATTCAGACTCTGGTTGACATATGAGATGAACCCGGTTTTGGGGATGAAACCAAACATTCACAGACAGCAGAGAGCATGGCTGTTTTGATCCTTTAAGTACTGCTTAGAAGTGACTGACAGGCAGAACAAGTACTTACTTTAATATACCTCTTTGCATGCAAGGATACATCCTTGTGCACTTTCTGTCAAACCTATACATTCACAGTTTGATGGAGAGCAGACACCATAAGTTATCAGGGGCCCTGCTGAAGCTGATGCTTATGGTGACGGATGTTAGGGGCCCACGCCTGGATGGTCACTCTGAGAGCCTTTTGTCTCGCTGTCACCGTGCATCCGTTCAGCGCCCCCTCCCCCCTCTTCTCAGTTTCTGTGTTCGGAGGTCATCAGTGGAACTGTCAGCATGCAATTTCACACAGAAAAATTGCTGTTGCAGATGGACAAGCAAATGGAGTGCTCTGCCACTAAGTCGCTCAATCAATGAGAAAATTTTGACATGCAACTGTAAGTGCAGTGATTAAATGAACATATGTCCTGATTGTCAGTATCACTTTTCCTAATGTTGAATTTTATACATGGAATATTCAAGTGCTGTGTGGATGCTGAATTTTGAGCTCAACCTTTTTCATGCTACAACATTTCTCAGATGATCTCCAGTTTCGAGCACTAATGAATGTGTGATCGATAACACAAGGAGTTGCATTTTAAGATTCTTTCTTTCTGAGATATGTAGCTATCGATTGGCTTGTAGTTTGGACACATTGAGCCGCTTGTCCACAGTGATACTTCATGGTCAAATGCTATTTTCTCTTCATATTGACTGCTTGGAAATGTTAGGCAACACCTTAAAAATCTTGCTTTCTGTCGCACACTGTAAATGATGTACAGACATCACTTAACCTTCCTCTGGTGTTAGTTTCCTGTTACCATCTCTTGTGTTAACGGGTCAGCTGTTAAATACACTAAAAACAACTATCTGTCAACCAATTTGTTTCTCATCACTTGGTTATCTTGCTAGGCTTCTTTATCCATGAAAATATTGGTTTTAATATTTTTGGTGT
>JBBMJY010000017.1:4424184-4438471 GCA_037833715.1 Toxotes lorentzi
AACTAGAGCATTTTATAATTTAGTGAAAACAATTTTTTTTGTTTTATTTTGTTGAAATAGAGGTTCCCGACAAAGTCTTAAAGCCTTGATGAAATAGACAAATTTGTATGGTTGTTTTATGCATTTAAAACCTAAAAATGGTCGGTGCCGACCCTAACACCAGACGAAGGTTAATATGTTAAAACTGTCAGATTTTATATTGATAAAGTTTAACTGTGCTTTATTCCTTTTCTTAGAGACCTCTGCGCTCTGCAAACCAGATATACAATAAGGTTTTAAAAAAAGAATCGAAACAAATCCAGGAAACTAACCAGACGGATCCTTTAAGATTAACTGACAGTTATCCAGCTGATGAATCAGAGCCATATTGACGATAACACAGTTTTGGATAAAACAAAGCTCTTATTGCAGGAAGACAAACAATAAATACAGACCTCACACTTAACTTTGCCTTCTCCCCCTCCACCTCCACTTTTAGTTTCATCTTAAGAATTCCAGTGAGAAAATATGCACACACTATGCTAAGAATATGTCGATTGCTCTGCAGTGATTCATAATAGCAGAGCGATTTTAATCTTTTGTAGTGAATTAACAAAAAAAAATGCATTAGCAGGCATTTATTATGCAAGGCAATGACTCAGAAGTAATGTGCAAAATTACTAGGACTTTGCAATCCATTATTGTGACTGATTTTCACACTGGGTGAGTAGCAAAGAGTAGAATGGAACAGAATTAGGAATAAGATCGTCTAGACTAGGCCTGTATTTAGCAGCCACATGGAAAGAAACACACACACACCTTTGAGCTATCTTTCTATGAATGTCTTTTTAGCAACAACATGTCACATCATGTCACTATTCTGCAAAAGCGGTGCTTCCGTTTTGTGATCTGATGTGCTGTGCGTGTCCATACTCCTACTGTATGTGAGTTTGTGTGCCCGCATTACACTGATTCGGTGTTCACATTTGCTCACTGTCATTTATTAGCAGAACCAGACTGCAGCTTCAACCTGCTGGAGGCAAAGAGAGCTATTTAAAGAAATCAGAGCCACACCAAGTCTCTAAATGAAGAAGAGGGCGAATGAGGACTAGAGGGAAGGAAAATGACAAGACAGGGAGGGAGAAAAAAGGAAAGAAATTAGGGAAGTCAAGAGAGAATGGGGAAAGAGATGCTGAGAGGAGATGGGAGGGGAGGAGAGGGGAGGGGAGTGTGAGCTACAGAGTGTCGCTAAGACAAGAAAGGTGCGGGGGTCACAGAGGGAGAGAGATGGAAATTTGGAAAGATGGTAGGCAAGGCTCTCACTACCAGAGTGAGCGAGCATGATGTGAAGGAAAGAAGGAAGTAAACAAGCCTCACTTTGAACTGAAGGCAGGGGAGGTGTGGAGGAGAAATAAATGGAGAGAGGGAAGGAAATGTAATATATAAAAAAAGGCATGATGGAGAAGGGAAGGAGCTACTTAAGGGATATGTGATGTCACGAAAAATGTTCAGTTCAAGTCTTACACCTATGTAAACAAAGCCGTGTGTAAATCCCAATATGCATGACCTTGTTACAGCAATATACTTATGCCTCAAACACAAATAAGTAGCAGTCTATGACGTACTCATATTTTTTTTTTCTACAGCAACAACAACAGTACTTTGATTCACCATAAATAGAAGTGATCACTGTTTTTTGAATGTGGATGACCGATAAATTACATTTCACAAGACACACATGTGTACAGTAACATGTGCCCTCAGATAAAACCTTTAGAACCAAATACAGTAGTTTTTATCATACTGTAAAATTAATTATAGAGTATATTATCTAGTTCCACATTTTTTAAAAATGTTTTTATGTGATTCAGATCATTGGAAGATCTGAAGACAGTGCCTCTGAAACAATATCAACCAAAGCATCATATGAAATGAAGTGAATTTTGCTTTATTTATTTTTTTTGCTTCACAACAACAATGTCAAAATGCTGCTTCAAAAACTGCTGGAGCCTTTGTCAGCAACATCCAAGACCTCGAGCCAGAGAAGAAATGGAGTGTTTTAGTTTTCTTTTTTGTTTTTTTTCTTGTTGAACTAAAGCTGCAATTAAGCCACGTCCGCTTGTTTTTAAAGGGGATTCAAATGATGATGTGCCTCGTTTTAGCAGCAAGATGAGAAACTGCCTCTGGTAGCTGCTCGGAGTATTCCATTGAAAGTTGTATGAGAGGACAGAGTGTGTCAATCGCATTCACTACTTATCTATGAATTGTCATGGAAGGAGGGAATGAATAGAAGCCACTGATGTGATTTTAAAAATTTCTCTCATATGTAAAGGATACTTACATGTTGTTCCTGTGCTTAGTGCAGTCTTCTAATCTGGACTTGAACTGATTTTGCCTGAAGGCAGGAAATAAGTGCCACAACTGTTTACTTTAGAGAATTGATGATTTCATTTGTTCTGATTTTTCAGACTTTTCGGTGTATTTTTTGATGTACTTTTAAACTCTGCCTCATTCTATAGGAGCATTGTTAGCACAGTCTACAAATACAGCACCGACTAATTATGCACTCATTAAGATAACAAGCGAGTACAGTGAGATTAATGAGAAAACCGCTTCAACGCTCTGCTGCCGAGTGGCCAGGGAAGGCAACTTGATGAAACTCTGGTGTGGAAAAATATGAAGCCGTCCTTAGATTTGGGAACACTTGGAGATGATCAGCAGGATTTTATGCATATTTCCATGACCTTTAGTAACCCTAATAGGAGAGAAAACTGTACGCAATTTGTTGTGCAAAAGTGAGGTGACATATAAGGTGGAAGACCTCCATTGTTTGCATTATTTCATGGTCTGATGAGTGGAAATCAGAATTACTGACCCATAGCTTTGAAAGCATACAATCAAAATCGCATTTGGTGTGCCATCTGAGAAGAATGATGGAAACTGGAAAGTTTGATAAAGTGGGACAACAACTTGTAAGTGAAATTACTTTTAAAATTTTAAACTTTGCATCACTCTGAGCCATGATGTAAATTCTACCCCGTTCTTTGTCTATGATCTTTATTATACCAGTGATAGTTATTACAGGCTGGTGCATATGAAAATAAATGCAATGATAAGGAACTGTAATTAACTTTATGTGTTATGTTAGATTACACACAATACAATACAATTATGCCACATTCAACGATAGTTCAGGGGAAGCAGTGAAAAGAGAAAAAGTGCCTATTGGATAAGAGAAAGTGAGGCAGGGAGAGTAAACCAAGACTCTGAGGCAGGGAAAATCGATGTTCTCAAGGAGGGTCAAGGGATTAGTAAAGAACCACTGACTCAGTCCTGGGAAGAAACCTTTAAATCATTAAGAAAATAAGTTGGAAAACTGAACCAAAAACATTGACAAATAGAAGTCCTTCCAAGCTGGGGTTTCCCTGACAGAAGAGGACATCCATTACAGTCAGCTGGGTTTTGATAATTATGTCCTGCTTTGTTATAAATGCTGTCCCACTTTTGACAAAATGAAATTTGTCTTTTTGGACTGCAGGGAGCGAGTGACTATGTCACATCTCCTGTGAATGTGGCACAAAACTAGATGCCTTGGATTTGTTGTAGGCTTGTAATGAACAGATATAGACACAACATAAACAGCATGTTCCAAAAAGTTGATCTTAACCTCATGTGGCCCCAGTTTACAGCAGTGTTGTGATTGTGAGTGCAAAGGGCTCTTATGCTCAGCTGCTAATTGTAAGACTCAAATGTTATTCTCAGTCATTCCACTGCACTTGAAGGCACACAAAGCCTTGTTATAACATAATTAATACACGTTGGAGGCATCATTAAGAGTCTAATTTAATCCATCTGTCTGCTGGTGCTTGCATTAGAGCCGGCTTTGGAATAATGAACATTTTGTGTGATTTAGATACATAATACTTTGATAATATTGTCCCTCTATATTCAGCTATTAGCATATCTTAAGTTGCCCTTAAACACATTTCAAGATATGGCTGAACTGAAGTTTGTGAGTTCTCTTCAAAATGATGTTAAGCACTTAAGGGTTGGACACACACACAGACACATAAACACACAGACACACACACACACACATACACGCAAACAACCTTCAAGAAACCAACAATCCCCCACACAAGCAGCCGTAATAGGGCAGGATAGAAGGATTAGAGGGACAATCTTGAAAGGGTTTTTTAAATGGCACCCATAGGGCTGCCCAACTGAGAGTTACAAAGGGATTATGGGAGTCCTCTGGATTTGTCCAAACAGGATGACTTATGTGGAGGGGTACAGTGATCCTGTTAACTAGAACTCTTGGTCCTCTCTTGATTTGTTCTGTCAGTCTAAATCTAAATGTCAATTGATTTTCTAAAAAAACAAATTAATAATACATGACAACAACACTATAATACCTCAGAGTTCTCACTGCTCTGCATTATTTTTTCCGATTCCTGACATAAATTTATTCATATGTTGTTGCAGTACTTAAACTATACCCTCCAGTCATTGGCTCATATTCTGCTTCATCCCAGCTGCTGGTTTCTCTTGCACCTGGCATTACCAGGTGTTGTGTATCCATATTGTGACAAGGTCTGTGTGAGCTGGATGTTATATTCACCTATCTGTGTAACGTCTCTCCATGCATTCCTATTTACCATTCTGTCACCAGACTCATTATCATTAATATCACAACCTTTTGCAATGTTTACCTTCAGCAGTTGAAGGCGAATACCTCTGGTGAAGCCTTTCTAAGACACCTCTGTGCATTTGTATCTTCTTTCAAAGTAATACATTTATTTCTATATGTATATATGGAATACATTTTAAATCGGCATTGCTCCTGTGTAAGAAATGGACCCGTACGGCTTTCACGCTTTGCTGAGGTCGCCACATGCATCCCTGAACCACCTTCAGGCAGTGAGATTGCATTCTGTTCTACATGTAGAGGTCCAATAATGCTGCATTTCCATGTGAATCAGTGGTGTTCAGTTATGATGCACATTACTATAGTCTGGCAATAGGTTTAATACAGTATGAATTATTCCCTTCTACATAGGTAATTAGCAGAATATTTTCTGCCTTAATCTGCCATCATAACAGCAGCAGGTGGTAATGGAAAAACATGGAGTACAAAAAAAAATACTTTAAGAAGGAACAATTTTGAAGAAGGTATAGTTTACTGAAGGATGGGACACAAGCAAAAATGAACCACATTAATCCTAATGGGATGTGACAGAGGCGTAAATAACTTCCTCTGTGTCCTCAAATGACTCGTTGGATCTGATCTTAGTGATATTCCTGAGATAAAAGAAGCCTGACTGAACTAGTTTAGTAATATGCAGATTGAAATTCAGAGAATTGAAATAAATGCCACATTTCTTGGATACAGGCATTACATGGCCAGATAAGGGAGCTCAGGGATTGGGACAGATGATAAAAATTTCTGTCTAATAAATGTTCAGCTGGAGAAAAACATCAACTCTGCATGCTGATGTCAAGGAGAAAAATGTGGATTATGTGGATGTGGTTTTGTCAGCAAGGTTTGGTCAAAGACGCACCCTCAAATACAGGTATTATTCTGGTTTTAGTCAACCTAGCTGCATGTGTTGAATAGACATGGTCTTTTTTTCTGCCACAGTATTACATTGCAAACTTAACAAGCACCAAGGGGCTCATTTCATTGTTTATTCCTTCCCAAGGACAATCCCAAATGATGATATTATCCATAAAGTGCTTCACAGTCTGTGTTTGATCTGTGTCACAGTGAATAAATTGCCTGTAATAGTTTGTGTATTGTCTCAGTGATAGTCCTCCACATGCACGAGTTCTCACACATGAGCACACAAACTTGGGTAATCCCATGAGGGAAATTAGTAAAAGCGTACATGTTGAAACACAGGGGCAAGCATGCCAAGGACAGCGTTTAGCTGTGTTGTTTTACATTGCATGAAGGTAATTAATTTGACGATGGCGAACACACTGTTCTCGTTGTTTTTAATAATATATCTGCAATTCAAATGCATATAGTGAGATTGTCACTAAATGAGGACCTTCTTCCACTACTAAATTATGTTCTCACAGTGTCTGTGATGCACTTTTTAGCTTATTAATTTTCTTGGAAAAAGATCATGCTGATTGCATGCTGAAGATCTGAAAGAATTATCCCCATGGGATAATATTAACATTGATATCACTATGTCTGCTAACATGATAACAATAATTATGCACATATCCTTATTTTACTGCTTTTTTTCAGTAACAGCTAGGTCAAGGGAGGCGTTCTAAAACTTTTGACCTGTAGTGTATTACAACATGTGACCACCTGCAATTAAAATGGCATCCCACAATCAATGGCACAGGATCTACTAGTTTCTGGAGTCATTCTCAGACCCTCTTACTGTGATTACAGAACAGCTAAGCTGTAGCTTAATTAGAGCTGTTCACTCCTTTCAACCACATGCTGAAGTGAGCATTTAGAGTGCTACAAGATTTCCCACCGTCTTGGGAGCCCTAGATTCTAATAACAGGGTATGTGTCAGTTATGATGAACCTACAGCTGTGGTACCACTGATTAAGTGATATATTTACCATATGGGTAAGTGTTATTTAATGTCATCCAATGGATATCTCTCCTAGAGAGGCCTTAGTTGAGAAATGAAAAGGATAATGAGGACTTTGCTGCCTGTAGTTTGAGTACAAGCTGCAGTATGTATGCCGTTTACTGCCATTTCCTCCTTGTTTAGTTCAGTTTAGTCTAAAATAGGAAAACATCATTATTATGCATTTGACCATTATTTAAAGAGCCTAAATGTGATTTATAATTAGAGTACAACTTGCAAAGTGTGACATTTGAATTTATAATCTTGCCAGAATGTTGCACAATCTCATCTTGGAGCAAAGCAAATAAATGCACTTCAGAGAAATTTGTTTTGGACAGTATGTTGCACATAAATAGAAACAACAAATACGAATGCCTAAACAATTTACAGAGTGATATTTCCTCTCTGCTTTGCATGCTGAGCAAATGTTTAACCATGCATTGCAAATACAAGCAAAGCTTGTTTTTACTAATGAAACATTGTTATAAAACATTGTAAAGCCCAGCCGACAGTGCCTCGAAGAAGCTGCTTCCATTCAAATAGGGAAGATTCAGGACTGGGTGAAGAGCTGTGTGATCCATAATTCACAGCATTTTACTGAATTATCCAAGTCGTCTCAGGCAGGCATGGCAGGTGAGCTTTTTTATTTTTTTAGATTCACTGCAACAGGGATGAAGATGTCTTGATTGGGGATGGAAGAACATGTCTTTATAAAGATAAATGAAATATGATTATTCTTAATTCAGCATGCTTTAACAAGTGTGGCTCTAAATTCAGAAGAGCAGCCAGTATATATGTATGTGTGTGTGTTTATGTGTGTGTGTATGTGTATGTGTATGCGAAGCAGTATTAGTTTTCAAAGATGTGTCTCCAAAAGTATTTTATTTATTTGTTTTAGAGCTGCAGTGATCAGTTTATGAATCTGTAATTCAAGTGAAATTCAGAACCCAGTCATCCTGTGATCTGAAGTGAGTAAATTTCTCTCAATGCCAGCATGTTCACCAACACACCTGCTCAGTACCAAAGGAATAAATGGTCTAAAGGTTTTACTGTGCACCTGTGTTAATCTAATGTTGATGCTTGTGGAAACAGGAAACCATCATCGGGTTGGTACTTAATAGAGGAAATGGAGAAACATACAAATGGTGATATTCAACAGGAGAACTACAGTAAAAAGACATACAGCTTCAATAATGCTCACAGTGAACTGAAGGACATGCAGCCTACAGCGCTCTCAGCCTACCCAGTGTCTGGGGACACGATAGTTTCCATGATCGAAGGATGTGATTCCGGCAGCGTCGTACACGCTCACTTTGGGTTATCTGCCATTATTAGAGACGGTGACTCGCATGACCTTTTCATTACAGCTGAACATAGTGGATGTTGGCAGGGATGGTTGCACACCAACCAGCTGCAGTATGAAACTCCCAGAAAAACACAGAAATCCAACACAAAGCCACGTTTTTTTACACCTACAGTAGAAAACCGTATACATCCAGAGCAGGTTATATACAGTATCGTCTGTGAGCTGACATAATGCTGTGCTATACCTCTTACTAAAAAGTACTGATCCTTTGCCACCAGCTGGAATGGGTCGTCACCCGTTAAATGCCAACTGCATCATGTCCTTTACGGCGTTTTACCTTTCATATTTAAAGTCTAGTCAGTTTAGATTCAGTGTGATGACACAACCAGAGGGAGCACTCAAATCAATACAAATGTAATTTAGATAAACTGACAGGTAAGCCTTCCCTTCCAGCCGCCATTGTGGTGTGCATATTGTGCATTTCTGCACCTCAGTGCGTCTTTACATTCAATATCTGATGAGTGATGATGCACAAAGTAGTTTAAGCCAACTGGAGGCAAAAGAAAGTGATGAAAAGGTTTCTAAGAGCCTTTTGGTGCTGCGAAATACAATAGTGTGAGGTTAGAAAGAAAAGAGCAGTATTTTTTCCTCTTTTGTTGCTTCTAATCGTCTTTGCTATTACATTCCCTAATAAATCTTTTGTCTGTGATGCTGGTCCGAGCACATTTAATTCAGAGCTGTTTAAAGTGACTGCGTCAGTAGCTCTCAAATGGTGATCACATATTGTGCATCAGTAATTTTATCATGCTTGAGTGTTGCGAGTTGTTTGTCTCTGATATTAGACCTTTAAAAACGTCACGTCTATCTTAGGCCTCAGTATTCTCATTTGTATGAGAAATATTTTTTTTCCAATCCAGCAGCACATTTATAATATTTCATTCATAATAATATTTCATGAAGATTGGATTGCAATTTGTTATTGGTGTTGCAGTATAATATTCATCACTGGTGGTTTATTAGGGTTTAATGCTATGTAGGCTGTAAAAGTTTACCACTTGTAATTCTGTAAACAAATTAGAGAGGACAGCTCATTTGTTTGACGATGTCTCGTGTAGGTTAGGGTACTATACTATTTTACACTTTTACAGTACCTATTAATCTCTCCATCATTTATCTTTCATAAGCAGTGGATGCCTTGGGCCTGTCCTTCATATGTGGATTTGTGAGTTATGAGTTCTGAGTCTGAGTCTGGATGTTTTGGCTTTTCAGAGCTGGTTTAAAATTCCTCTGGAGCTGTTGTTAGAGCAAAAGTCAGTGTAGCAGTAAGTGCAAACCTGTTGACAGTTTCCTGGGTCGCGACCACGATATTTTAGGTTTAAACCCATATGTTAACAGATTTTCAGATATAAATGCGTTGTTTTCTTAGTTTTATAATGAGAGAGTGTTGATATAGTTATGATTGCATGAGAACATGCAGGTTGCTACCTATACTTATACATTATAAAAAATAACATAGTAAAAGTTTGAACTCTAAAAGAGAACCAAACCCAACGTACTGTGAGAGATAAAAATAGAAAAATAAAAGATGCTGACTGTTAAAAGACCAATGGAGCCGGAACATATGGCATTTAATTTGACATTAAAATGGGGATCTTTCATTTGAACACTAAAGCTTATGGCATGATTAACTGCAGAGGAATTCACTTCGCTGAAAATTGTTACTGCAATAAAAGCTGATTTTTGGGAGATTTTAATAAACTTTAATTTTCATAATAGGCTCATGATCATAACTCAAAAGTCATGGCATTGCTTGCCTATGGGGGAGAAGCTCATTACTCGTGGTCTGACAACATTTACTGATATCATACTGAGTTTAACAGCGATAAAAGTGTGGAATCATTGGAAATATAAAACAAAAAGAAATCTGTAAAAATACTAGAACACATATCAAATGAGACTCATGTCCATCAATTTTTGCCCCAGTGCCTGAGGGGAGAGTTCCCACCTCACCTACCACATGGAACTGCAACCGCTGGCTCAGCAATCACACATCACATGAATTCTGATCATGGTTTCAACTCTCTACTCATTTTGCCTTCATTTCAAAATAAGAGCACAGTGTTACTTAAGGTAACATCAGCCAAATTAGCTGAATGACAATTAGCAAGATTATTTTCGACTGCAAACAGCATGTTAAGGTGAATTAATTCATCCACATTTGAAGGACAAGACCTCTGTTCTTGATCAGTTGTCCTGGTGGGGGAGTTTGCTGGTGCTCTGCAGTGGATGTTATGTTTGGGTATAGTGTTGTCCTATTGTGGTGGCTGGTGGCAGTGCAGGTTTATGTGATTGAGAGGCAAGAACTGGGCTTTGGGACCATCTGTGTGGCATTCAGCAGTTTGTACTGTCCTCAGCTCAGTGTCGCAAGGAGCCCTTTATGTAGCGAAGCAGATACTAAATTTCTATTTCACAAATCAATAAATACAGTTAATACCTTTTATTAAATTCCTTCAAACTCTTCACTACATATATTATATGAGTCTGGACAGACATGGATGTAAACTGCAACCTGATTGGTTGGTGAAGACAAACAACCACAAGGCGGTAAATCTAGTTTTTTGTCAAGTCCATAAATATTCCCTGTTTTCTTGTTGAGCTGACTCCATCCTCAGAATTTCACTGCTGGAAACGAATAAGATAATTAGAAACTTTCAGTCTCTGTAGAGGTCTTCCCCCCATAACCTTTAGTGACAGAACAATTTGGACTGAAACATTGAACACAGCCAAGACCAAATTATAGCAACAGCACTAGAAGCCAATAACCAATTTTCAACTTGTAACGCCGCAGCTTTGTTCTCAAACTCATCAAATGGTAATTAAGCTTTTCCCACCGGGGTTCACGGTTAAGTTTGAGCAGACTAGACAACAGAGCACACAAGTGCAAAGAACTCCACACAACAGAAAATATATGTACAAACAGGAAAGTTCCTTTTTAAAGATTTTTTTATTCAAACTACTTTTTATCCATGCCAGCATCACTGTTTTCCCCAACCCTCCCTGTGAAAGTCGTTTAACTTTCCCCTTGGAAAAAGCTCACTCAGCTGTAACATTAAGTTTCCCAAGTTTCTATTACTCCACCTTAGAAGTAGTTCAAGTAAAGGGACGTGAAGCGATCCAGTGACAGACACTGTCAGAGACTCACAAGACCTTCAATCTTAAGATATCAAGCTCTGGTAGGGAGTGAGACTTGATAAATGAAAAGAAGTAGAACAAAAGTGCAAAAAGCACCTCATGTCGACAGCTGATACAGACACTGAGACAGTAATGGGGGTTTGACATCGGGCTGATGGGCACCCAGCCTAGTACGACTGAAAGGCTGTCCCATATGCCTACCGTGGATATCGCAGGCGGCAGCCACCTCTCCTGGGAGCGTGGAAATCCTCACTACGACAAACTACTGACAGGAACCAGGTTGGGCATGAAACGCCATGCAGACGAGTCTCACAAGTCTGGATTCAGTGATGTGGATTCCACAACAAGGAAAATATAGTTTGCAGGTTTTTGTTTTGTATCAAACTTCTGCAGAAGCACAAATGATTAATGTCTTTGTGTTTTAACTGTGTTATCTGGCACATTTTATATCTGGTTTCTGTGAGATCTTTGGGTTTTGGACTGAACAAAACATTTAAAGATGTCAACCTGAGCTCTTGAAAACTGGGACGGACATTTTTTACCACTGTTTGACATTTTATTTACATTTTATTTGGAAATAATTGTCAGGTTAGTGAATTATGAAAAGAGGCTGCAGTTTTATTTATTTTCCTTTTAAAGATTGATTAACAACAGGGTGAGCACTACAAAATGAAGCTTTTCACGTTAATTTCTCTGGTGTGTTTGCTCTTCTGTTCTCGTGTCTGTCCCTGATCTCATTCTACAATGACCATCTTTTTATCTGGAGAATATAAAACCAAGCTTTCTTTACAATCACAATACATCAATAACTTTAAAAGCCTTATGACTGCATTTTCCGCTGATAGATATGGTATCTCTGGAATTGAGCCCCATGACCACCAGATATTTAGGTTTGTACAAAAAATAAATAAATAAAAGAAGTCATAATTGTTTCCTGTTTGGATGGAATAACTACCAGAGCCTAGGGTGAAGGTATCAGTTAAACAACCCCTCTTACTGCATTTGTCACACTGGTCCTTTAATAACATCAAAGCAGTCTGACGTTATCCCCAGAAAATCTGTCTGATCCTCTTGGATCAGACATTTGAGCAGCTCTATGATGAAAAGACTAGAAACTGACAAAGGCTGCTTGTTGATGTGACACAGTTTTTAGTCTTTTGTAGGCTTTCAGTAGACAGCATCTGCCCTGCTGTTTCAAAACTTAACAACGCATTGTATCCACAGTTTAACAGGCTGAATGTCTAACTTTTCTTTCAACTTGTTACTTTACCCCTGGGGTATATCTTCTTTGGCCTAATGTCTCAAACTTTGAACTATCTCTGCAATCATTTCTTTCATCTCCCTGCGTTTTGCCCAATATGCTGAGGCACAATTAGGCAGACAAGAACTAATTTATACTCGGTGGTGACAAATGGTCAGTGAATCGTAAAACAGTATAATTACCTTTCAAAAAATATGGCGGACCTCATTTAACTGACGTTAATTAGTCAAACTGTTTGAAACTACAGTTAAAATCCTTCCAACTGTGAATGGTCAGACAAGTCCTACTTATAATTAGGCTCTCTGCTTTTGTAGATATTATCTTTAGGCCCAACATGTTGATAGGAGTATTATCTAGGGACTGGTTCCCACTTTTTCAGTGTGTGCACAGATCGTGGACATTTTAAAGTATATTTTATCATATTTTTGCTGCAATGCGGAGCAGGCTGGTCAAGACCAGTGAAGTCCTTTTTAGTGATGGGCTCCTTATTGATAAAATGAACATGCTGCAGCCACAGCGCAGGCAGATCTCATTTGTATTTTAAATACCAGCAGATCATTTAGATATGAAAGATTGTTTGAATGTGTACAGTGAACGTGTACTTTTTTCTCTTGAGCTGCAAACACCATTAGTGGTTTCACATAGTCCCTTTGGGTCCCATATCATGTCATAATCTGTCAAAGACCTAGTATTTGATGCCGTTGCACTCAGACTACCAGCAAGACGCCCATGTAATTGGCCATGTCGTATATTTCCTATGTTGCACAGGATATCTGCAGTTTGCATCCAGACCAAAGAAGCAAAGAGAATCTACTCAGAGATTTTTCCCACATTTTACTTTTGAAGCATCAAGTTTTTTTCCCTGAGATTGTAAAAGAACTCTTGACTTATTACACAGCAGTTTTCATATTTCTTTAGTCCCCCAGCACTGATGGGACTAATTTCTGTGTCTGCTGTGATTACCCCTCAGTTGGCATCCATTACGTGTGCATGACTCTCATCCCGAGCCAAGTCATCCTTTCCTTACACCCAGCCCCCCCATTACAGGGCCACTGAAATCCATTCCCCGCTCACAGTTAAATCACGCGCTGCAGGTTTCCAAATGTGCTGCACGCTTGCAGAGGCAAACCACCATCCATCATCTACATCAGCAGCTGTGAAATGCAGATATTTTTTTTTATTTCCCCATTTTTGCTTGCTCTGTACACAAATGATGTGTGTAAATATGGCAGTGGGACTTAATGAATTGATGGTCCAGGATGTTCAAATGAATATGCCCCCTTAGTAGCTGCACTCTTAATGTAGAGGTCATTAAACTGTTCAACCAGCCCCTTCTTCTATTTATCAGGGTTGGATTCAGTCAAATTAAAGCACTGGGCTGGCACTAAAAAGCATTTGAAGGGGTTAGTTGAATTTAGCAAAGAGACAAGGGAAGATTGCGGAGAGATCGGCTACAGTGGAAGTGCTCTTGAGCAAGGCAGCAAAACCCAGTAGCTTCTGTGAATCACAATAATATAAATGTGAGTCTGTAAAGGGAAGTGAGTTTTTGTATGATTCCCTTTTATGTACAGCTAAACAGACTAAATGTGTGTCTTGGTGTATGTGTGTCCACCAGGCAAGTTACCTTGCTTCTTCAACTTTGTCCCTGTTAGTTATTTATGAGCATTGTGGCAGTGAAATGGTCCAAATTTACTCCAATCAATGCCCCGTCACAGAAATGTCTCGCTGGAGCCGTCGTGCTGAGAATAATTTTCCCTCCTGCTTTACATAAATGTTGTGCCTTTTTAGCAAGAGCTGGCTGAGACCTTGAAGCAATTTAGACAATTTTAGATTACTTTGTTTGGTTCTCTCTCTTGCTTTTTGTGTTTGTTTGTGTGCGTGTGTGTGTGTGTGTGTGTGTGTGTGTGTGTGTGTGTGTGTGTGTGTGTGTGTGTGTGTGTGTGTGTG
>JBBMJY010000017.1:4442057-4471768 GCA_037833715.1 Toxotes lorentzi
TGTGTGTGTGTGTGTGTGTGTGTGTGTGTGTGTGTGTGTGTGTGTGTGTGTGTGTGTGTGTGTGTGTGCTTATGCATGTTGAAGTGGGATAAAAAAGTCTGACATTGTCAAGGAGTAAGATGATGATTATCTGTCCTTTGGGAAAAAAAATCTAAACCCAGTAATGTATTATTAATCAGGATTTTTACTGAATCATGCCTCCATTATCCGCAATACACTTCTCCCCTGCTAAGTATAAATAACTAATTACAACTTAATATCCATTTACTTAAACATGGCCTCAGTATTATATACGGTACCTATGTGTGTGTGTGCATCAGCATGAATCCTCTTGATTTCATTGGCTCCATTAGAGGAATGAGGCTATGGGCGAGCAAGATAGCCCTCGTTAGGGAGGCAGTTAGAAAAAGGCAGAGAGAGAGGGAGGAAGGAGGGAGAGCGAGGCGGTTCTTGTGACATGGCAGAGGGCCAGGGTCGGTGACGGCTGACTAATGACTTTCACTGAGGGTGTCAGCCTCAGATTTATGTCCCCTCCCTTGCCCGGATCCACTCTCAGTATCTTAAAGCAAGAGTTATTCATGAACTATACGGGCACGTACACAGGCAAAAAAGGCGCACGCATCCTCCGAGATTTAGAGCTGGAGCTGTTTGCCAAAGCGAATGTGCACACACGACCGATGATGTAGCAGTAAATAAAATGCTGGGCAAACTACAAGCTCCAGACGGTGATCATCATAAGGCATCAAGACCACAAATATAAATAAATGTCAGTTAGAGATGCAGCAAAGTATTAATTTATGTCCCACCCCCCCCAAAAGTGTTGTAGAGATTGCCCTGTTGACGCTGACCTTTAAATGATGAGAACATAGACACAGTATCATCCAGGAGCTATGTGGTTTGGTCTGCTTGTAAAAGGACACCAACATTACCTAAAGGAGTGCTAAAAAGCTGATAGCAGTTTAATATATGCCACTGTAGTTAAATTCTGACTGCTAAGATATAATTTCAGCCTGTATTTGCATATTTGCATACTATTGTTTTAATTTCAGTTTCAAAAAGAGTCTGTGCTCACTCTGCAAGGCTGTGCTCACTATAGGCACATTGGTACTTTGAGCTAAATACTAACATCAGTATGCTAACATGCTTGCAAAGGTTTTAGCATTTAGCATTTTCTAACAAATAATTATTAGTCTCCTGTGGTTTAACCTCACTTAAATATGATTTATTGCCACTTTGGAGAGGTATATTTGAGCTGGGATCTTGCAGGAGCCTACATTTCCCGAAATAGCTTTTTACCACTTTACTGTTGTTATTATAGATCTCTATTGCAATTAAGAGAAAGTTGAGGAAACTTGAGAAATTACACAGCCATTATACAGCTGGTTTTACAGGTTGAGTAGTACTCTTTGTGACAAATAAATTGACCTTTAAATCGGTGGCATGCCCCTTTAAATAACATATTTCTTTGGTTTTCAAAGGTTAAAACAATTGGCCACTAACTGGAAATCTGGGGTCAGTTCCCTGCAGTGAAGTTTGCTCTGGTGAACACCATAGGTACTGTTAGTGGGTGGGATGTCAGCGTGGGATCATATATCCTTCTCACAGCACCACTGTATCTTCTTCTGGTTTGTTCTGATGATAAGCCACCTTGTGTCATCACGTATGTAGTCCTAAATTTTTGGTGTGTTCCCGCTATGTTCCTGCACCTGACAATAATCCCTGGCCTACTGTACATGCAGAAGCTAATTTTAAAACACGTTATGAAACACCCGTAAATAACAGGTTTTTGTAAAGGTGAGATAATCACTTAATTTGCATACAGTGGCAGAGTCAAACAGGTCGTGGTGCTAGCTAGCAACGTGCAGAGGTGCCTTTGAGCATCAACAGGGGGCTAGACAGAGAGAATTTCACATGTCACACATGGCGGATGCTTATAATCCAAATTGCTTTGCTGTGCCCTGAGTGCATAAGGGTGCAGAGAGTGTGAATGAGATGGTGGGGGGGGCGTAGAGAAAAGAAGGGAGGTGTTGGTAAAGACATGATGAGTCAATTATCCGAACTGTGTGTGTGTGTGTGTGCATGCACGTACCGGGTGGTCCACGGAGCCCTCTCTTGCTGATGGCCTTGTGTGTTATCCACGCAAGTTAAATGCCAAAGCGGTAATCAAAGTGGAATAGTCTCATCGCCAGCTTAATCCAGACTGGCACCAAGAAGCAGGCAATCTAAATGTTTTCACTTGGTGATGATCAATCGCACAGAGGTTTGGTTTGGGCCTGTCAAAGACACACATACACAGATTTGCACAGAGTCATTCATACTAGAAGATTAACTCCGATATGGACACGCACACATACACACGGACAGATTTGTGAACATTTCCACAGAGTGATTATCAAGCGCATAAGGACATTTGAAAGTAGGGAGCTGGAGAGCCCAGCCGGTTAGTGAGTATTTGGCAAGCAAGGTAGGGGAACCGCGATTATAGTGCTATTTCTCCATCGACCCCCAGATGGCTAATTGAGAAGGTTTAATGCTACCATCACTTGCAAGAAAAGAGGGGGGAAATATCCTGCTAGGTATGAAACAAAATAGATAGCATGTGCTACTTTTGATTTGTTCCTGTTAGATATTATGTCATTGTGTTTATTTTTTATTTTGCGTTTATTTTGCATTCCGGTCTCATAATACTGAATCACTGAATAATCAGTTAGTATTAACTATATTTAGTTAATATTATTAACTAACTATTATTAGTTAGCAGAGTGTGTTTTTTTCACTTGTGAGTCCACCTGTAGTAAGAGAACATGACCTGCTGGCTTTTTTTTTCACCCCTTTGTTGTTTCATAATCATCCTACACAAGTACATGCAATATTCTGTAGTGACCTTTTTGTCTGTTGTGCTACTTAACATTTCTTCATCTACTTTTTTCTCCATTATACTTTATCTAACTTTTCAACCCTTTATCCTTTACTTGTAACAAACTCCTTTATCCGTCTAAGTCATCATTTATTGATTCATTTTAGTGAACAAATTCTCTGCTTGCTGGCTAACTGGTTTTCATGCACTCTCAGGTGTTCAGGTATAAGTAACATGATTTTTTTTCAAATTAGTTAAGCTACACCACACTCTGTACATGTGCCTCCCAGCAACGGCAGAAGTAACCCCCTGGGGTGCAGGTACCTCTGGCTTGGAATCACTGCTCTGTGGCACTTAGTGTCAATGGCCAGCAGTTGAGATTTAACCAGTGGTAAATAACTTTTCGCTCCCTGCTGCTCTTCGTGACAACTTGCCAGTCGCCTTAAGGGTTTTCTTAGATCTTCCAAGGTTTCAGTGGCGAGAACTCCAACACAGGACCAAATGAAAGAGCATAGCAAGTCCTTGAGGCCTCCGGGCCTCTATTTTGTGACGGTCAGTGTCAACATTTTTCTTTTTCATTTTTCCCAGATGGTGTGATAACAACCAGTATCACAGAGTAAAAATTGATGGATTTTATTCATTAATATCTCTGAAAGTATGAACTCAATATTGGCTGTTTGGGGAAAAAAACATTGCGTCACAATATAACAACACTCTGAACTGTAAAGCAAAATTATTGGATTTTTTCTTTTTTCTTCAGTACAGTAGTTACGCTATTGATACGACACAATAACCAAGCTAATCTAATAATTATGCTTATTGGTGGGAAAATTATTGAAAATGTGTCACATTAACAGTATGGGCCCCGTACTCCTCAGTTAGCTTATTAAACCTCAAACACCCATTTCCTTGGTGCTAATTAGGCGTAAATTACAAGAAATGGGTTTCTTTAGTGTCAACACAATTTTGTGGAAGAAGCAATTACATCCCGAACAAAGTGTAATATCTTTTAATCTACACATCTTTTAAAGAGAATTATTTTAAGTCCAAACACATTTTATATTTGTGTATTTATATACCAAGTATATATATATATATATATATATATATATATAAGCACTTTTGATATGAACATTGATGCTACATCCCATATATAGAAGATCAGATGGAATGAAATTAGCACTGCATTGCTTTCAGTGGCTGTTCCACAGTTGCCTATAGACACTTACTACCAACAGAGTTTTGTTCATTTTTCTCAGCCAGGCCCCGCTCGCAGCGTTTCTTTGTGAAAGGTTCAAAATCTGCCCATCAGCTGTGTTTAAAAATAGCCAATTCACATGTTCAATGAAACTAGTGAATAGTGTTGGCTGCAAGCATACAAGCTGCTTCGCCAGTAGGTGTTATCATGTGTGTAATATCAAATCATTTATTGTGGCTGAGCGAAAATCTTGAGGATTTTTAGAATATTCCTTAGAGATAGATATGCATAAGATGGCTAGATAACAAGCATTTTCTTCCAAACTCAATCCACTTTTTTACAGTATTTTCACCAAAATAGCCTGAATATAACTTATTATTGAATATAACTTTTTTTTTGAACTACCTGGGACTTTTTAAAGGAAAATGTGAGTTTCATGGATGGAACCAAATTAATCTGTAGAGCCTCTCCGTTTTTCTACTTTGAAAGAGTACGACTATGAACACAGGGTTGAGTACACAATGATCAGAATTCAGTGGGACAGAACGAACTCTGTGACTCCATCTGTCTTGCCATTTGTATTAAGACCTTAAATCCTTGTTCCCTTCTTTGTACGACGCAGTGAGGCTGTAAAAAGGCTGTGCTGCTGCTTTATCGCCAGTTGTTTTACTCTTCCTAAAAGTTAGTGTTACTCAGCTGATTTCAGATGACTCGCATTAGACAGCTGTGGACTGACATTGTGCAAAGATGTTAAATAACCCACTGATCCATTGTCTATTACCCAAAGAAATGTTTACTTTATGCAACACAGAGGCTGCCAATCAGTTCATCTGATTAGTAACAGCTATTGGTTCGACAGGACGTTCAGATGCTTGTGTGGCCAGAAGGTGCGTGGGCTGGGCCTACACAGCCATGATGTGCTTAATTTGAGAACTAGACATGGCAGATTGACTTGGGTCAAGGGCAGAACCAAAGTACCTTTGCTGCACCAGCGTTGTTGTAACTCCAGGCCCAAACAAACACTTAGACTCACATACTCTCACGCACTAGCGCAGGAACTCGCAGTGCAGGTTGCACACGCGCAAGCTCCCAATAAGCACATACCCTGCTGTGAGCCTTCATGGCTCAACTCTTCCTGCGAATTCTGTCACGTCGGTGTGTTGAAGTGTTGCTGCAGGAAGCATAAAAGGGGAATCACCAGTCGTCTTGCAGTAAATGTGACAGAGCCGAAACACAAACTCACACACTCGCAAATGCACACAGGAACACACGGCGAAGCTCACACTCAGCTGTAAGAGAGATATGACACATTATTAAACCCTCGCGGTGGTTTACTGAGCCCCACCATTATCTACAGCTTGTATTGTTCCAGTTCCTACTCAGTGGATCAGTGTACTGGTAGCCGTGGGGTTTACAGACGGAAAACTGCTATATGTTAATTCAGCAGTGCATACAGTATATGTGCAATGAAAATCTATTCACATTGATTGAGAATGAGGGTACAAAGTCCCTATTTGCTGCATCTACCTGATACTGAATGTTTTTTTCATATCCAAAAAAAGAGCAGACTGGTCAGTATGACATGAACTCATGTGAACAGTGTTTAAGTAATTAAATGATCTAAACATTGAGTCAAATTAAATCAATCAAGTCAAAAAATACTGGAAATACCCTGTAAAACACTCACCATGTGTAAGTTTCAGTGGCAGAATATAAGATTAATTGTTGTTTTAAGTATTCATCATTCATCTCAGAGTAGAAAATCAGGCCTAACTGTCAGAAAACCTCTGACTGACACATGTTTGGGCCTACTTTTAGATTTAGGAGTAAAACTTTCTTAACTTTCAAAAACATTACTTGGTAATTTTTGGGGACTGACCTTGTGTAGGATTCGAATGAAGACACACGCTGCCCCTGCAGAAACTCAGGTCCTTGCAGGCTTGTAGTTTTCAGTTAAAAATGCAGCTTTGCTACGGTGTTGATTTGGGTCTGTCTCAACCAACAATTGTGGCAGTGATAAAATCATCTTTGATCAGTCGGGTGAGCAGATGTGTTCACATTATAATTCCCAAGATGTGGTCACATTTTTACCCCATTTGTCAGGCACATAGTGATGTCACTTGAGTCAGCATCGATTAGGTCAAATTTTAAATCTGAAAAGAATAAATGTCATCATAATTTCGTAAAAGTCTATCACTATCATACTCTCTCTCAGGTGTAGTCCTTCATCCTGTTTGAGGTACTGAATGCCAAAGAAGCTTTCTGAGTAACTGCTCTGAGGTAGTGTTTGACTACTAGTATTAACTTTCAGGAACAATAAGTCTGTAAAAAGTCCCAGAAAAAGAATAAAGGGCCTTAGAGTTGATTTAAAGCCATGGATTTCATGATGTTACGCAATCTATACCATTTGACCATAGTACAAAACCGATGTCACTTGAACATGTCCTCCTCCGTCCTTCTACTCAGAAACTTGTCCCAGAGTGTCCCCAGGGCCTGCGAGTCCTGACAGAGATTAATCTGTGTTTGTGTCTGTGTTTGTGTGCGTCTAAGTGTGTCTGCTGAAGTTAACGCTGTCTGTCTCTGAAAGAACCCCTGGTCCCATGAGTAACCAAACTGACGCACACACACACACACACACACACACACACACACACACACACACACACACACAAAACCATACACTCATCATCCCCCCTCCTTCCCCACACACACACACACACACACACAGATATTCTGAAGGCATGAGTAACCAGGGTTGGAAGCATCAGGGGATGACCTTGCATCTAAAACTGAAAGCCCCTCTTCACAAATGATTTGTATCTAAAAGCTACACTCGTCCTCCTTTACACCCATGATTCCTCTTCAGGCGTCTTTGAGGAGACTCAACTTTGACTTGGACTTCCTTTACACTCTTCCTCTTGAAATTTCTCCCCAGAGACATGTTGCATAACAATTGGCTTTAGTCACCAAAGTGTCTTAAGTCTGAAATATTTTGCAATGTGGGTTGTTTTGTTATCATAGACTTTGGGTGATAATGAATTGATGGCAGCGACTTATCAGGCCTCAGTTCTGCAATTGAGGGTGAAAGAGCTTGTCTTACTGTTACTGTTTGCTACTCTGTCGGAAGATGACAATGACGCAGCAGAGTCTCTGTTCAATGTGTTGTGATCACTTGTGTTTCAGCTATGATTTACTGACGTCAGTCTCACTAAGATTAATGGTTTTTTGCTGTTTTTCTAAGCAATGAAAAACATTGGACTCGTGGGCGTTTGTGCACTTAAGATAGACTCTTCAAGGCTGAATATGTTCCTTGAGGCTGATATAAGGATGCAGTCTGGAAGGTGACTGAGTGAAATTTACTTCTATTTTCCAGGATATCATTGTTACTGCCATATGGGAAAATGGTATAACCTTCGAGGATGTAACTGACTGCAATTTTCCCATCAATTTTTTTTTGTCTTAGGATTTTTAATCTACCTCTGCATTTGCAGTCTAATGGTTTACCCAGCAGGTGTTATGCCTCTCTTCTCTCAGCAGGTCAAAATAAATCCTTGCTTTCGTGACATGCTCCAGCATTTGAGCAGAATGTGTGTAGACATCCTTCAGCAGATATCACTGATCAGGGGTTGGAGAGACACTGATCTAAATATCTTCACCGCTGGTGGTGGTTTGCAAACTCTTTGCCATGTCATTTCCCCCATTTTTCCTCCAGCTCAGTGTTATGGCATCAGATAAACTGCCTTTTGGCTAATCTATTGCTACCCTGTTGCACAACATGGCATTTTTGCGTCACAAGCCTTTCTGATGCAGCTTTAGTGCTGCTCTAAAATGCTACAAACACTCACTGTAATTCACATTTTCAATCATATTACCAGCTTCAATCAAAAAAGAGGAATGCAACCCCATTAACTAGAATGCAATATTCATCTGACCTGTTTCAGTCAATGTTGTACATGTAGCACATGGACTATTGTGATCTTGAATAGTCCTACTTGAGTAAAAGCACAATACAAAATCTTAGAAATTAGGCCTTATTGAGCACAACATTGGCATCAATATTGCCTCTCACTAGACTTCAAAATCTCACCCACAGGACTGAGAGATGAAAATGTAAAAAAAAAAATGGTCTTCATTAGCAGCTCTACTCAGAAAACCACTGCAGCATTTTCTTCCTTTCATCTCTTTGGTGTCCTTTAGTACAACATGATCACAGATCAGTCTCTACTCTGACAGATCAACTCCTTTAATATACGTTAAGTTCATTAAGGCTGTCGTGTTCAATGTCTTAAGATCTAAGTTTAGAAAATCTTACTTTAAAAAAAAAATTCACGCCTACAATTTGATAAATTCGTGGGGGTGTTTTTCACCAAAAATAGATAACTGTGTGGCAAGTTGGCACACAGGCAGCAAAGCTGACAAATTAAACATGAAGTAGCAGGTTCATTCCACAGCGCTGACCGCAGGGTGCTATCCAGCTGTGAGATGTTTCACACCAGCTGGCAAGTATTTCATCTGCGATGCCCACCATCAAAGTGGTAGCTGACAAGCCCTGATTAAGGCACTGGAATTTGCTGCACTGTGGGTAAACCTGCTCTAACCAGTGCAATAAAAAAATTGCAGCCATGTTTGTACCATATGTGCAAAGCAGGAAACATTCAGTGTTGAATTTGGCACCTGATTTTGTTTTAGTCTTTTTACAGAAATGTCAGGTTTTAGTCATATTTTAGTCATTTGACTGTTGCTGTTTTATTATTGTGAATCACTGATTGGGTTTAGCTTGAGACGTGGAGCTAAGACTATTGATTCCAACCAAAACATATAGTTGAAGATTTAGATGGTGGGCAGCAAACATTAATCCTGTACTCATTTGTACCAGTAATGAGGAAAGAGAAAAGAGAGTCACATTAACATTACGTGCAGATCTGCAGCCCTTGGTAATGTTTGTAATGTTTTGTGTTGCTGCTTCTTGCTTATTTTTCAGTGGAATTGGGGATGCAGTTAGTCCATGAATCAGTTTCCTTTTTCCCTCAAAGAACGGCAAATTTTGCTAACATCACTGGCAGAGAAATAATGTTGCTATAATGTGAGATAAGCAGCTAATTCAGCTTCTGAAGAGAGAGTTTTTTTTTTACCAATGCAGCGCAAACAATCAGTCAGTGTGAGTTTCCAGGAGCATGCAGGTCGCTGAGTAATAATGCACTTAGTTCATTAGCCCATTTGTCTGTCTGTTTTCCAGTACTGTTTGGTCATTGTTTACGGATGAACATACATTTTGTCGCAGTGTTCAGTTTCAGAGGTTACTCTTTATGTCGTCTTAGTTTTGTTCTCATGGTGAAAAAAGAGGTTGTCAAAAATATTTTTCATGACGGGGTTCATTTACACAATTGAACCTGGAAACACAAAAACAGATTTCCTCGTCTATCAAGATCTGAAACAAATGATCTGGAGACCTCAAGTCCAAGGATATAATGCCTTGAGTATGCAAAGGTCTGAACCGAGTCAAGCGAGGACAGCAGGAATGATGCTCTTAATGCTTGTTTGTTGTGTTTGTTTTGTGTTGCCAGAGCCTGAAAAACGAGCAGTCGGGATTCTATTAAGCCAAATTAAATTGACCGTAATAAAGTTAGTGTGACGTATGTTTTAGTAATGATTAAAGGGGGTTATGATGGATGACTACTGCAGAAGTACTCATACTGGACTGATGCTACATTTTGGACTGTCTCATGATTCAAAAGCCTGAAAGCAATTCCTTACATTTTCTGGTGACACTAGACAATGGAGCCTGTGAAAACGCCCAGATGTCTGTTCACGACCATAATCAATTTGAAATTGAAACTTGAGATCTCAAAACAGCATTCATCATTTAAAAGAAAGCACACAGTGACATACGTGGAAGTATATTTATCCTTGCTGGTATTACACTCAGTGCTTGAATAAAGATGCTTTATTCAGAGGAGCTCTCTGTGCTCACGTCTAGCCTAATTTGTTCTCCTGCAATAGATCTGTGCATATCAGAGTGACACGACAACCTCTGCCAGCCAGAGATAAACTTATAATAGAGACGTGAAACAAGTGCGTCCACAAGAATGAACAGGTGGAAGGAATCACCTCACCCAACTGTAATGTACACTGGCAGTGTTTTCTGTTGTATGATATTTGAATTTATTCCTTTTTGGTAAAAATACCAACATGACTTAGTTCTTTAGTTCTGTGTTTATGCTTCATGTACCTTTTTTTAAACTGAAAAGAAGTGAAAAACAGAATAAGCATGTGTCACCCAGTCAGAATATAAAGCTTTTATGTTTATCGCAGGTAACCATGGTAAGTCTTTAGTTTGAATTCTCTGGTGCTTTAATATTTAGCATCACGAAATCAAAGGAGTTTTGCTGCTTGATTAGTTTCTCCTGTTGAATTATGAACACAAAAGGATTTTTTTCTAATCTCTGAGCTGAAATCTTAGATCAATGGCGTAAACGCTTAAATCCTGTTTATTCATCCAGTTAGAGAGAATAAAGAAACCTTTAAAGATTCAACCATTTGCAAAATGCAGATTCCTCTGAGATCATAGCTTTTCTAAGCCAGGCCGTGGTTTGTGGTGCACACAAAGCCTCAAGGATATATGACAGGACTCTGTTAGATAAAACAGAAACAGAGTACCAAAGAGGGCTAGGATAATGGGGGAAAAATAGGGTCTGATACTGAACAAAGGGTTAATAAAAAGTGCTGTCTTCATTGATTTGCAGAATATTTTCTCAGGCATGATGTCTGCTACTCTAAAGGTCAGATGAGAAAAAGATAAAAGTGCAACCTGGAACATCTCCCCCAACTCAAAGCTAGACAGGGTATTATTGATTTGAAGCAAAAGGAGCTGAAAACAAGAGTGAACATAAGCCTGGATCATAATCTAGTAAAGATTTTTCACGTCTCAACACTCAGATGGGCAGCCCCCTCAATTTAGTGTCATTGAGTCGTTTTCTCCAATTACTGTCACGTTTTGAGAAAACTCAGGACCCCAAGCACGACAGAATCAACGATGGCAGGTAAAGAATCTTCACTGCAACATTCAGACAAAGGCAAACAAATCCGACCGCCAACGGTACAAAGAGGTGGAAGGCAGAGTCATAGTCAAGCAAGCAGGTAAAGCAGATAAGGAAAGAAAGGTCTGGAGAGCTTGGCAGTCAGCACATAGACAATTTGACAATTGGTGGGACGGCGCCCCTCTGCCCCGCTTCCTGCCTAGGGAAGCGGGGCAGAGGGGCGTAGCTTGATCTGAAATGACATGAGCGTTAGTGGCAAAAAAAACACGGAACTGGCAGTAGATAAATGGAATGTGAGAACTGTGACACTGAAGGTTCTTTCATGTTCCTTTTGGCGTGATGCACCATTTCCAAAGTTTACTCTCTGACTTTAAGACGAAGAGAGGAGAAAAGAATCAATCTTGAAGAGAATCCACCTTGCTCACAGTAAAACCTTGAGTCTTCAAAAAGTCAGCTCCTCAAAATGCTGCTTTGATGCCTGGTTTTCGTAAACTTTAAAGGGACAAAAATGAGTGGAGCTTCTGCAGTTAAGTTACAACTGAAACACAGCGGTGACAGGTACGAGCTCTGCGTTCATAGGCATAAACTTTTAATGGGTCTCTAGGCTTATAGTCACAGTGACTCTTGTTTGTGTGCGTTCAACCAATTAGTTCGGTAGTGAAAAGTTACCTGACCTTTTTGAAGACAGCACTTGATGCAAAATAGCAAAATATATTATGTAGAGAATCAATAATGGTTGTAGCTTGTAACCTGAGTTCTATCATCACAGGCTTTTTATTTATTCATTTATTTTTATTATCTGCCCTGCCAATTGGGAATTTAAGTGCATATCCCCTTCATCACTTAAGCTTTGGTTTCTCAGACACATAGATACTGAGATGGTAAAACAATGATGATTGACTGCTCTGCTATTGCCAGTCTAGACTTAAGAGTTTAGTGTGGAAAGCCAGCGAGCAGTAGTATAACACAGCTAGTCTCCATACTGACTTCCAACCTGCATGAATTTTTTTTTTTGTTTTTTTTTTTTTTTTTCATTTTATTATGCTTTAGCGTTCATTTGGAGTCATGTTTCCAGGCACCTGACAGTTTCGACTTTCCTCTCAGCTCTGTTTTGGTCACTATGGGAAATACATGTCTCTTTAGCAGCTAATTGTTCCACCATGTTCACCATAGCTAGTTGTTGACTTTGTCTGTCTGCTGTTTGGTGCTGCATAAGTGGGATACAGTTGATTTAATAGACCTTTTGCTGCAGGTTGTAAAGCCAAAACACTGAGCTGAAAGATACTAAAATCCTCTGTAATCTGAGGGGGACTGCAGATTTGGGTGATAATTCTCTGTGGGTTCAAATAACACCTTGCACATTACACATCCAGTCATTTCATCCATTGCTAATATAAGATATTGATTAGTTTAGCTTTAATGACAAGGGGCTCAGCAAACCCACACATATCAAACAAAATGCAGTTCAAACATGATGTTGAAGCTGGAGCAGATGACTTGTTTTCAGTAGTCCAGTGAAGCCATTCTAGACCTTGTTGTCGCATCATATCACTTAAGAAAACTGGAAAGGTGGCATGAATGCTGCCATTTTATAATTTCATCCGTCACAGAGTTGAAAAGGCTCCTGTTTGGTAAATCACCTACTGCACATTTAAATTTTGGTTCCATTAGAGCCCCATTAAAGGGAGCAGCCTGCGTGAAATAGAAATTTAGAAATAAGTGACATGTCACAACTTCATTTAACATTACTCACTGTCCACTCTGCTGTCTGGAGATCAGTTAGATAATAGGTCCCATATGAATGGTCAGTCCATAATTACACTCCTCCGCCCTCATTTTGTTTCTTCCTCCGACCCTCCACATGCATCTTTGTGGCAAGGCAAATGTCACTAAATGCCAGGCCAGGCCTACCATTCCAAAAGCCAAATGTTATTTCATCTGTTATGTCAATTTCCACTCAGCCTGACCAGCTGGTCTCTGGGTTGGCTCTTTTTAACCTCAGTGACAGGAATATGAGATTGACCCTTCAGCCTGTGCTGTGCTTTAGTATGTCAGACATGACCAATAGATTCTGGGGTGGGGGGGTCAGTTAAGAGGATCCAAGCCATGTCTTCAAATAATATTTTTATCAGATTTTCTGAAACGAGAATTTTCCATTATGGATCAGTAGGTTTTCACATTATACTTATTATTGTGTCTAATGCCCTCACCCACTCCAGATACTTGTTCATGTTGCAGCCTTTAACAGCCTGTGTCTCGCTGTCAGTCATTTGGACATTTTAGAAGAGGCACTCAAGAAAACGAGACAGCTTGTTATTGCCTTTAAAGTGTCCCCTTTTGTTCATTACAAGGCTGATTCATCACAAACACGTGTGACATATTTTGCACAGTCTTTTACAAATACTGCACAGCCATAAACAGTTTGTCACAGTCTCTTTTGAAACTTCTGGATTGGAAGTTCCTGACAGTTTTCACATCTGAAGTTGTCCATTGAGTGATGGCATCAGGAGGACAATGAACCTTTGTTGTGTTAATTAAATCTTTATGAAATGAAGCAGATGAAGAATAAGAAAGGCCCCAAGCCTCAGTCAGGGATATTGTTGGAATAAGAATATTGCTTCCACATAATTAGGTTTAATATTGCACTTAGAGGAGTGAATACAGCTTTATGAGAATTCAAATCTAAACAAAGCATCGCAATCAAATATTGAAACAAAGACAGTATTGCCAAGGAGTATGGAAAATGATGAATCCTGTCCAAGGTAAAAAAAAAAGAAAACGGGACTGTTGCAGATTATGGGTGAAATGTGCCTCCAGAAAGAAGACTTCTCTGGGAGCAGATAGCTGTATTGCATGCCCTGTTAGTTAGCTATGAAGTGAAAATGAGCATCCTACTCTGTGGGATTCAGCCTGACAAGTATGTGCAAATGGAGTGAATCTCCTCAAGTATACCCTGGGTAACACTTCCCTCGCTTTCTCCAATCTCTCCTTCTTTCCTTCTCCCACAGTGACACTCAACATCTGTAGCCACTGTGACACAATCTGCAAGTAATCCATAACCATAAATCCGATGACATCTCATCAGGGTGGCGGTGGGGAGGTTTACATCCCCGCCAACACAGGAGCAATATCACTGTCCACTAGCCAAGCATTTCCAGCAACTCCAGAACCTTGAAATTAGAACAACTGAGCAGTGGATATCATCTCCAGACACATTTTTTTTCTCCTCTCTGACACACATTCACAGACACTGGGTTGGACGTACTGTATTTATCATTTTGTCGGCTAATACACCAGGCTAATTTGGCATTTTGTTAAAAATCCTATACAGGCTGGTCAATGTCAGTAGCCACCAATATTCTGAAGGTTCTTCCGTCTCCACTGAGATCAATTTCAGCATGATGAAGGGATGTATACCACAGCTGCTTCTAAGGTTACTGCCTGTAATTTTGTGATGAAACATCCTCATCCTGCCTAAACGAGAGACTATATAACATATGAAAGAGGAAATTACACATTTTCCTTATTACTGAATGAATTACTGAAATGAAAAGTAACCAGTAACTGGAATAGCTGTCAAGTAAAAGTAGATAATAGGTAAATTTCCAACTCAAATTTGTAGTATATATGAAACAGCTTGAAAAGGAAATAATACATTCCTATAATGGAAACGTTAAGAGCAAGGCTGCGTGACATTTTCTCTCTTACAAATGAAAAGTTAAGTTCATAAGGAATAAAATACACCATTACTCAATTCTGAGGTTTTGCAGCTGCAGCCTTTCTTAGTCTGGTATGACCAGTAGCGTATTGTAATTAATGTTAGAAAACTTTAGGTATTTAGATGCTGTGTAACTGACATGACCAAGTTGGTTTAGTGACCTTATGTTTTCCTCTACTTATGCTGCTATTAGGCTACATTTTAGCATGTGGCACTGACTTGTAATTATAACATATGGCCATTATAACATATGCTGTTTTTCCCTAAATTGGCATTTTGTTTGAGCTGAGCAAACTTATGCCTAATACGAGAGGACATTTTTGGCAATGCTGCAATGGCCCCATTAGTCTGCTCTGTCAACTCACAAGCATCACACACACTGTGAAACATAATGGTGACTTTTTTACGCCCAAAAGAACGAAATAATGGGAGGAAATGCTGAATATTTACAATTTTAGGGTGATAGAAGATGGAAAACTTGCTTTAACCAGCTTTAACAGGATAATATTAACACTTGTCTTAAAAACTCTGTAGGCCTACTCATCAAATGCTAATGCACTCAACAGTGAGGTGAAGCACATTAAACATATCAGGGATAATGAAAGCTTTAGCTTTATGCCATTTTCCTTATTTCAGTTTCCACTTTTAATGCATCAATGTGCTTTTAATGCCTTTGAGACCGCATGCTTAGATAGACTATTGATTTCATTTATTTCTATCTAGATTGTAGTAGTCATTTTACTTTTTCATTGCTGCACACAGCGAGTTGTACTGTAAAGTCCATTAATCAAGTAAAATATCTGGCAAAAACAGAGAGTTCGTTTCTCCATAAAACTCCCACTCTTATATTTCCCATTGTCCAGTAATGTCTTTTAAGTCTCCATGATATCATCAAGTTCATGCTGTATCTTGCTCCAAGGCTATCCTTATGGTAAAAAGCCTGCGATAACCATCCTTTTTATGTCTGATGCTGCCAAGTTGTCACCATCTATGAAATAACACCACTATTAGCAGCTAATGGTGAGCTCTCAAAGACAGATTTCGAGTAAAGACACTATTAATTCTCCAAGGGTCAAATACAATAATTGTATGTGTGTGTGGGTGTGTGTGTGTGTGTGTGTGTAGCTTGAGTGTGTGTGTGAGATTGTATAATGGTGCCATTGAATCACAACTGAGGTCAGCAGAGACTCCTGAGCAACAGAGACTCTTGTGCTAAAGACATCAGTTCAAAAGATTAGCACGTAGATGGATTGTTTGGAATGCCTGTGATTAGAGCTTGTTATGGTAATTTATGATGGGATAACAAAATATCTCAGGGAAGCTGCTGAACTAAGATGGTTAATATTTAATGTCAAACACTGGCTGATGTGGAAAAATTGGCAAAAAAAAGTAAAGTTTTTAAGAAGTGAAGTTGGCTATAAACATGTTATGTCCCCAAGACACTGGGCTGGGGAATGCATGTTAGAATGCTTGTATATTAGTTTTTAGTGGGGTGTTAACCATAAATAATTTTCCTAGTGTGCAAAAGTGATTTATAATATCAGGTAAAAACCTAATAGGAGGGTGGGGGATTGTACTAAAACACATATGCTGGTTTGTTAACAGATGGTTCACAGGGAGCTGTGCTGTTTTGGGGGCAACTAACATGAGGTGATGACAGCTTTTGCACTCATGCAGAGTTCTGAAAGGGTTTTTATCGGAGCAAAATATCATAACAGTTCGCTGCCGAGAAGCGAGGCACTAATTACTAGTTCAAGGCCTGAGTCTATCACGAGGGGGAAATTCTAAAGGCACTGTCTGACATGAGCATTTCAAGACAGATTGTTTGATCGCTTGTTAATGCAAAATCTTGGCAGATTGGAGTTTTAGTTAGACAGATATTTGACTGGAGCAAAGCTGCACTGGAGGTGGGAGTTATGTTTTTGCTTCAAATGAATGCACAAAAATGTACACATCAAAAATAATGCAAGCTTTCCTAAGCTTTCTTGTTACGTAGTTAATAATCCAAGTTTAAGAGTCCGAATTCCCCTAAACTGTACAGCCTTCCAGGTGTGTTCACTGACCTGCTGACCAACGAGTTAATAAAGTACATGGGTATAAAATGAATTCATTACTGAGCAAAAGGGCATTTTTTGATGTTTCTTCTTGAAATGTTTGCAGTGGAAAAAGCAAGCAATTTAATATAAAATCCTCTTGTGAGGATATTTCACCTTTTTAGAGCAAAGGAAATAATCTGCAGACTAACTGATAACAAAAGTAATTGCTAGCTGCAGCCCTGGATGGATTGGAGCTGTTGGAAAATATTAACTGGTGTTGAACTTGAAGTTGCAGATTGTTTTTTTGTTTTTTTTTATGGGGGCATTTGGGGGCAGGTAGTAAACAATGAGCTGCATCCATGAAATGTTTGTATAACTAATACTCTAATCTCTAAAGTCTGATTCCTCCTCCCCCCAAAGACATTGTTCTGTTCACTGTGACTGTAAAGGAGTTTTGGATTTTGAATACAGCTCCAGGCCTCAGCATGGTGACTGACCTGCTGTGCCTTGTACTAACACTGGCTTGTCTAATAGCAGCTGAATATGGCGGATGATCTGAATAATGTGGCTCCAAGTACAGTGCACAAGAGGTGCAAAGCAGCCTGGGAGATGAATTGGCTCTTTGTAGACTGGTTCAATGATCGCCCAAATGTTTTATTGAGTAAAATGTTTTGACCAATGATATATGAACCATGAATATGTATTGAACGCATTGTCTGATGAATAGGTTAACAATGTTTAGACTCAGCTGAGGATTTTCACTCTGCATAGCATGATATCATTGGGGAGGCACAATGAAGGGGAAAAAATAAATTGGAAGAGCAGAATTAGAAGCGAATCTATTACTATGCATCAATACAAAGCGATCTGGGGCTTAGGGTGTTTTTAAATGCAGAAAAAACGGTTTGGGCTGAGAAAAACATGGAAGAGGTCACAGAAGATGTCTGATTATGTTTAGCCTGTATACAGCATTTCGATTGGCCTGAAATTGCCCAGCAGGCTGAAATTAAATCAAACATCCACAAATAAAACATGGTTTTGGTTCAAGTAAACACAGGCCAACAACTAGAGTGCTCCCAACTAAACAAAGTGCACTCCTCTAGTTTTGAATCTATTTGGCTATTTGGAATAAGACCCTGGACAAAATATCAAGGCAAATGGGTTCAAACTTATGTAATTCAAAAAACTTCAGCAAGAAATTTACTGAACAGGGACAATTATCTGCTGTTGTCAAGTCAAACTCACAAAAGAGAAAAAATGCATGAGAATATACAAAAACATACATCTTTACCATGTCATGGGCAAGATGCATGAGCTGTGTGTTTCCAGGGCTAAAGCTGTGTACAGTGTGTTGATTCATAAAGCTACAGATGAACACCTGTCTGCTTCTCAATGAAAACAGCAAAGAAGAAGGGTCATGTCTCTGAATCTCATTGGTGCACCACAGCACTTATCCTTCCACATGGCCTAAAGACACGGCTGTGCTATATTTAACTCACATCGTGTCAATAATTCATGAATCACAAGATGTACCTGTAAACGATCATCGGCAGTGCTGCCATTTCTCTCTCATGGTCATCATCAAATGTCAATAAGATAATCAATAGTAGCACTCCTAGTAGATGACTGTTCTTTTATTGAAACTGACCTCAAAGAGCCTCACAACTGAGGATAAAATGGAATACAACACACTGAGGGACAGGGCCAATCTGGGCAACCTCTAGGATAAAAGGTGTAGCAAAGGTAGAGCAAGCAAATATAAAACATGTTTTCCTTATTTATGTGCTTAACGTGTGGAAATGGCATATGCATGGTCTTCGTGTGTATGCATTGTTTATATAAATAGCCCCAGGACAGCACGGACATATAGAAAATGTCCTTTGTACAGTCAGCTATTTATTTTTGCATTTTCATAAAGTTGGGGAACTCAGAAGAGACCAAGATCTCCTAACTCCAGATCCTGCATTTCCTATAATATAACTCATTAGCAGCTGTCATGAGTTCCTGTCAGCCTCTTAAATGCACTCTTCTTTTAAAACCCATATCTCCAGTCCATAACACAGGCTATGTGTGAAGGATTTTAAATCTCAAACCTGAGTTTCATATTTAATAGCTTTTGTGGCACTGCTGCTGAATTGTGTTCATCCAGAACAAAGCATCATGCATCATGAGCGCATACCAAAGCCCCTTGTCATCGTGCTAATCCTTTTCTTAACATGTATTCTCTCATAGTCGATCTACACGGAGGTTGAGTCCCTGTAGGTGTTTCTGTTTTATTTGTCCAGTTAGCCATGTTATCTTTTTTTTGTTTAAGACTGTGGAAAAAGTGGCCATTATGTGCAACTTACAAGTTCACCCCTGTGTTCCACTATATTATCTCCTATACGCACTGGGGTTTTTCCTGTAGTTTTAAATGTGGGCAGAATTAATGCCAACAGTAGTTGTTCTGGAGTTGAGTCAGTTGATTTGTGTTTTATGCAACTTGAAGCCTTAAACTGTACGTACGAAAGGAGAAGTGATACTTTTTAAACTCACCTGAACAACCTTGAAACTTCAGTAGTTTACTTGCCCAAAATATTTGAATTGAATTGTTGTTGAACTGGTTACACGAGCAATCACTCATTGTGTTAAATCGATCAGAGCATTTATTCATGTGCGCAGTGGGCGCTGTGTCAACCGGATTAAAACGAGGAAATGTCACAGTATAAAATCGCCAAGCACGAATGTTGCGTGGGTGCAGTTTGAATTTTAATGAATTTTAATGGCATTCATTTGCCTGTTAAAGTGGGTGTCAACTTTGCCAAATATTGGCTATACTGTGTGTCATTTTGAGGTGAAACTTCTGACTGATATGCTCTTGGTCAACTTTGCCTTGTGAAAGAACCATTCCACAAATTTTCAGCATGGCCCCTTTTTCTTTTTTTGTTTCTTAACAAAATGTGTGTAAATATATGAAACACAACCAAATACCACTGTGGCACAGGCAGGTTTACAGAAAAAAAATGGAACAAAGTTACAAAACAGAATTTCTAGGAAACAGTAAAACACACCTGTGCATGTAAGTTGTTGCCATGGTTGTTCTCTGTGGCTCAGCGTGACACATGTTGACCCATTCCCAGTGTGGGCCTTTTTAATTTCTACCTGTTCTACCTGTTATGTTTGGTCTGTTCTTTCATATTTACATATTTCAGTTGCCAGTCATATTCCAACACATCTGTTATAAATACTCCTGCAACAGATCAATTCTCAGATCAATTAAGTGTTTTTCTTCTTACATTTTTACTGGTGCTCAGCTATATCTGCACACATGACAGCTGAGATGCTGTTGTAAGTCATAAATAGCCATCCTCTCCTCAGTATGATGGTGGAGTGAGCGAGGATGTCTTATTTGGTGGATGAAATTCCTCCATCCGCATCTGTAGCTCCGAGCGAGGGAAAAATGCAGGTCAGGGAACTGGGGAGCCACGATAGGTGAATGGAATGTGCCCTGTACACACTTTTCGTACAGTAGCTGTACAGCAGATAACTGCTATAATATCTGAATCATGAAATCAGAATGTCAAAACTGAAATAAATCATTAGCTCAGTTTCCAACATCATAGAGGACAAGTCATTTTCAGTGTGTTTCTGTATTTGACTGTGTTACTCAAGTTGCCTGATTTATTTCAGTCTTATTTCTTTGCCTTTTTTTATGCTACATTTTCTATCTTGCTCTGACCTCTGAGGGTCAACATAAAAACAGGCAACAGTACAATGGTAAAGGATGTGTTGTAAGAGTACAATCAATTATCATGACAGCCAGGGATCTAATAGCTGAATGTAGAATATTCTGAGAACAATGTTACCTGTAAAGGAAGGATCAGACTATTAGTTTGGAGAGTTTAATATAATGTAGTGATGCTCTGTGAAGACCTTGACAGACTTCAGGTCCCTCTGTAACAGAGCAGAAAATGAGACTGAGACTGGGTGGTGGTGTTGTGGGGAAGAAAGTGACAGACACAGAAACCACTCAATGTCAAATCTTCAGTAATATGCGTCATTGACATGGATTAAAAGTAAACTACGCAGTGGGGGGCCGGAGCCATTACTGTAATGATGAAAGCAGACTAGCACTGGCTTTTCAGTAAGGGAGAGTGTGCACTTTTTACCTCCGGACTTCATTAAAAGGAGATTCACCGGGCTTAGCTTGGAACAGCAGTGCTGCCAGGGGCTTGGGGGAAAGGGCAATGGGAGTGCAGGGACTCTGCTGTGCATGTGTAGCTGCACGTGTGCGTGACAATCAGTATGCATGGGCTTAGAGGAGTGCATCCACGAATCAGCCCATGCATGTATGGTTTTTTGTGTGTGTTGTGTATCTGTTCACACGCTTCTTGCCCACGCTTTGGTTTGCAGAGTGTTTATCATGCAGTGGCCTCCCACTCCCCTCACCTTGCTGGCCAAAGATGAAAGACGTTCCTCCGATGAGGGCTAATGGGGCACAAGCTATTCCTTATCTCCCCTCGTGGCCTTGGGATTAGCATTGATAACTAATGAGTGAAACAGCATTTTGTTTTTGGAGTTTTAATTAGCGGCGTCAATTCAGCGAAAGCTAAGGTGTTTCAAGGTCACCTATAGGCCAGTAAACGTTCATCCCTCACACACACAGAGCAAATACAGAGGCAATGTAACATCACTGAACATTTTATTGATATTTGACAAGCAACATAATCTACAGCCACCAGACACATCAACAACAGCAATTTGTTTCCATGGGAATGACAGAAGGATGTAACAAGGGAAAGAAAGATTAATAAGATTTCTGCCTTACCTTAAATGAACTCGACTGCATTTAATCCAGTCACTGGCAATTAACCATTCAGGGGTTACTGGCAAGGTCTCAAATCACCAACTCACCGATAGTTGGCAGTCCATCGAGATGTGCACTTTTTACAGCTGCTGGTTCCACATTAGCATGAGATAAGCTTATCTTCCAGCAGAACACGCTGTGGTCCTCAGGTAGCACCATGAGCACCGAGGGAGCAGCTTAGGTACTCATTGTTCCTCCTGCTCAACTAGCTAATGCTGAACTGACCCAGTGACCTAGCACCAGCAGCACCTGGCACACAACCCATCATTTGATATCAGGACAGAGGGCGACTGTAAAAAAAATTAGCTCTGTGGAAAACATTGATTTCTCCAAATTAAGTGGGTGAATATTCACCAGTTTACATACAGCTCTTGTCTTTACCCAGCTCTTATCTGGTGTCCTCAGATGTAATCTCGATGGAGAGCTGACAAGCTGGATGGCTAATATCCTGACTGGGAAGCCTCAGCATGTCCACATGGAGAACACAATGTCAGAGTTGTTCCATCAGTGCCCACCCCGCAGGGCAGTGTACTAACATCTTAATTCTGGTTTGGGAATACAAGGTTTGGCTAAATTGACTACTTGTAAACAACTCAGTGGTCTGACTTGGGACTCGCCCTCTTAAAAAGGGGTTGTTATTCACGTGTGCTGTGGTCTGCCTGGCCCTTTTATGGCTGACTTGATCAGGGCAGTGATACAGCAGTCCACAGTCTATCTTTTACTCTTTTTAGTGACAGTGAACAGACATTAAAATAAGATAAATGCTGTTTTTAACATTTTTTCTCTCCATGTAAACTGTTCATTAAGGTATTACAGTTATCTTGGTTTTACCATTAATATTAATATCTGACAATGTAAATGTATTCCCTTCGAAGTTTCAAGTTTTTCTCTCTCAGGCTGAAGTTGGACTAAACTGTCAAACTGCCATTCTCTCATCCTGACAAATTCTTCACCGGGATGGAGACAGAGTAGATGAGAAAGGTGTTTCATATCATTAAACTGTCACTTCTCACAGACAATATTTCCAATTGCAAATGTAATACTACAAATCACATTTAGCACCACCTATACCAGTTCTGATACATTTATGGCTTCATTTAAAAGAAAATTTAAAAGAAAAAAAGTCATTTTAAAATCGTCTGGTATAAAGGCAGTGATTACAACAAATCAGATGAACAGAGCCAGTCTGCGCGCTGTCTTCACTGTGGACTGTGTGGCCTTGTGTAGGTTTTTTTATTGTGTTTGGTCATAAACAAAAATATTATACCAGTTGAAATTCTGACCTGATGGAAGGTCAAAATTTCAAGATGGAAGATAGAAGGCCAGTGAGAAAACAGGATGGGGAAATAATGGAGATTTGGTGTAAAATGAGGGTGGTCCATTAGTTTGAGGACTTTTATTGTTGGTGCTGTACCTGAAGCACAATGGCTGAAAAGAAAAAAAGAGCCTTATTTTTAAACTGTGTAGATTTATCAGGTTTTATTTACTGTTTGGAGGAAACTGCAGAACAGTAAATTATTTCACAAGCTTGCTAGCCGGTTGATCTCTGTGCAGATCTCTTCTGTAAGTTAGCTTTCTTATTTACTGGTTCAATACATGTCAGTGTGACAAAAAAAATAAACACCTTACACAATACACCCCTGTAATGTTTTCACTCTAGAGCATTTAATAGAATTGGGATGCCTGGGCTGCAGTATTAGTTTTTAGCCTTGAAAGCACTAACACAACAGGCCAAATTAGAGCAATTAGCCTTGACAGTCACATTTATTAGCCATTTAGTCTTAGGAAAAAACTGTGTCATACCCATCACACATTAACGGTTTTGTGTGCAACGAACAATCTGTTGGAGGTAATCTAGTCTTAGATAAAAAACTGTATGCCTCAGGGTGAGCCGGTTTATATTCCACAGAAGAGATCATACGATCAAAGAGTTCATCCGGTATGCCTGTGGAATAGGAGCAATGTCAGTCAGCTCAAAGGCACCAGGTCAGCTAACAGGCACAGGGTGGCTATATGTGCAATACTGCATCTACTAGGTGTCCTTGATTTTATAATGAGACAGTTTGAGAACATAAAATTATTCATAGCTGGTGGGTGGACCTCATTATTGACATTGTGAGCAATGCAAATGACTGTAGCTCAAGCATCATGAATATCAGAGACAAATGTGGAATGTTAACACACATTTTATGGCTCTATCAGTAACAGAGAAGAAACTGTTTGAACTATTAATGCAAGAAATATGTCTGTAAAAGTAAGCATAGCAGTAGCTACCAATATTACTACTTCTATTCCTTTTCTAGTTCTGTTTCACAATTAATAAAGTCTATTAGGTTCTAACAAGCTATCTGTTAATCTATTAAGCAGACACTGCAGTATTTTCAATTTTTGACAATAACATCTTTGCATTTCTGCTAAAACAACTGCAGGGCCCAGAAGTCCCAACACAAAAATACAGGATTGATCTTGTGAAAGGTCCAAAACACTCTCTGCAATTGTAGCTGCATTTACAAAAGACATGGAAAAAAAGCTATTAAGGATTTATTGACTGACTGATTAGTGAGAAAAGCACACATGTTGGGATAAATCTGCTGAACAGCCTTCTTAAAAATGTTCCTTTGCCAATGAGGTTTCAACTCAAGCGAGGTTGTCCCTGTTTGTGTTTCTCTTCTGTCAGTAATCGTGGCTTATCGTCAGAGGAGCTGAGACATTTAGCCTGGTTTTATTGCTTATCATTTATTCTTTTAATTTTTTAAGAGGAATGATGACATTTCTCCTCTAATAAGTAACTTAGTCCCACTTTAAAGAGACGAGAATCATGTTGTACAAGGCCACTTTCAACACCCTTATAGACAAAGGTCGTATCTATCATGAATACCCACTTAATTCTGCATTCAGTAAGAGTTTATATGATGTCTCAGTATGTTTCACCTTGTGTACAAAACTCAAGATCAGTAGTAAAAAGATTTTTTTTTTTTTTTAAAAAGTTGAGACTGGATGTGAATGAGCTGGAAGGAAAGAAAGATTGAAAAGGTCTTCTTCGACTTCTCACCTCCTCTATTTATGTTGCAGCTCCCAGTGTCAGCTTCCTGGAAGGTATTGAGGTGTTTTGGTTTATTCCTCCAGTCATGAGAACTTTTTAAAACAAAAAAAAAGGTGCTATTTCATTATAAAGGTGTACCCTGAAGCCCACTGCAGGGCCAGTAATGGCCTTAAAGAAAGCTCTGATCCAAATCTTCCTCTTTCTGCCTTTCTGTATCTCAGTCTTTTCTGAGAATGCTTCCTTCAAATCGCACCCACGTTTTATTTATTTCTTTATTTTTTTACACCAGCTTTTCATTCCCTCATGCACATCATCCACCGCAGCTACACGGTCTTGCTATTCTCCCGGAGTTGTCGTTCATCATCCTCCCCTGTTTCCTCAAGCTGAGTTTTAAACTTATCTGCCAGCCGAGCTGATGCTGAGCAGCTCGTTTCTCAGCTGGAGTGATAACTATCTTTTGCATGCGTGCCACAAGCAGACCTGAAAACCCTCCCTGTGTCGCTCCCCGGGGCCAACAGAGTGTTATTGATTCCAAAGTTTTCTTGATTAATTCAGGTAGAGCTGTAACAGGAGGAGCGCCAGGCTTGTTGTTGTTTGTTGTCATCAAAGTTATGTCCACTTTCACACACAAACACACGGAGAGAGCTCTGTCCAGAATACTAAGCTCCGTGACAACAAATTGTTATGTAGGATTTGGATTTGGATTCACCCGAGCTTACACAACTGCAGAGCTGGCTCAGGCCAAAATACTGTGGTCTGTGTGATTTGCTGTGCTCCACAAAAGGCATTTGCAATTTCTTTTTTTTTTTTTTTTTGTTATTGTTTAAGACAACTGCAAATAGATTTTTCATTTTTATGAAAGCATGATTTCAGTGTTTGATAGCTTTGGATCGTACTCATGAAAAATGGATTATTTAGCTTATTTAGAGGCATATGTTTTGTTTTTGTTTTTTTTTAAGTGAACCACTTTCACGTTTGGCAGCGGTTCAAGTATGCCAGGAAGGCATGAAGACCCAGTTCTTGAACAAGAAATGAGAAACTGATTCCATATTGAGCTCTACAAACACATATACAGTGTAAATGAAGAAATAGTTACACAAACAGCTTCTCAACCACAACAAAACATCCAGTAGTCCAGCCTTTGTTTAATATGTGATGTTCCAGCATAACACAGACATACTTCTTACTTCCCCTTGTGAATTATTTATAGTTGCACTTCTCCGGACATGGGCTTGGGTGAATATTTGATGCAACTTATTTGCCCCTTGTAATAGGTTTGACTTAAGTCTGACTCGGACGTCCTCAAAGGGACCCCTTGCCAATTGGACAGCTAACCTTTGTCTTTCGAAAGTGTGAAGCTCAGGGCACAGAAGGAATGAAAGGTCTTACTCCATTTGCAGTGGCTAAAATGCACTGTGCAGCACTGCTGATGCAAAACATCCTGTTCAGGCCACGGTGGAACACTGCTGTGTGCTCTGTTTCTTAAATATCCTTATTTCTGTTCCCACGATTATGTTGTTAAAACAAGAATTTCCATGTTCTGTACCCAGCTGTGCAATTAAAGGCACAGTAAATGGCCTTCCATGTTGTTATCTGTTAAATACAAATTGGGTGTATTGTTTACCATTTTCAAAGGGAATAAAGTTTTGGTGTTAAGTTGGTAGAGACAGAAGTGGAGTGGAATATGTCCCAGAGGCAGGTGAATCAGAGGTTATAGCCAAGTTAATTTTGTTAACAAAGTACGTTTTCCTGCTGTAAATTAGAGTACAATAAAATAAGTAGAGTAGAACAGAATAAGAAATGGCTTTACTGAACAATGTATGCACAAAGACACCATCAGAAGCTGTCGTTTCTTTTTTTTAGCCACACCAGCAGCATGTCTGCATGGATGACAGCGTCAATTGGCTGGTTTTTGGGTCCACAACTTTGTTCCAGACTGAAATATCTCAGCAACTATTGGATGGATTAACATATAATCTTCTGCATACATTCATTCTCCCCAGAGGATGAATGCTACTGACTTTGGTAATCCTTCGACTTTTCCTCTGGCATCACTGTGAGGCATTTTAGACATTCGTGACTTGTGAAAATCCATTTAAGGCCTGCAATTACAAGCCAAAATGAGTATTTTAGCACACTTTAAAGTTGGCAGGGATGTTTCCATAGTACCTCTATGAAAGTCTGTGTCAAATGTAGTGAACCAAGCTTACTCAGTTTCATATATTCAAATGTTCAGTATATTATATAGACAGTGAAGCAGTGACCTGTTAAGAGCTTAACTCCACACAAGCTCATTGCAGTCAAGTGTGAAAGTGTGTGACATTAATACTGTACTGTACCTCGGCTGATAAAGGTTTAAAGGCCTGTGTATATACTGTACAAATATAAATTCACAGAAAATAGACTTGTAAGTTTGTTATGAATTTGCATACAGTCCAGTGTGGTGTAGATGGGGAGTGTTGGTGTGTGAAGTGTTTTCGATTTTTTTTTTTTCTTTTGCTATATGCGAATGCTATAATAACGATTTTTGTTTACATAGCAAAGTGCTTGACTGTGTGTGGGTGGAGTGGTCTGATTAAGGGTGGAGAAATATGAATTCTGTAGTTAAATTTCTGATCTTTCAGAAAAAAGGAAAGGTGTTTCCTGTATATCCCTCTCCTGTAGTAGCATCCATACAAAGCACTGTTATAACTTACTCAGGCAGTATTGAGTGACAAACTGATCATTTTTAATAACTATTTCCAGATTTTCCACTTCATCATTGCACATGTCTGCTGCACGAACACTGCATTTTGCAAAGCAGCTTTGGTGGAAATCGTAATGCTGAGGGGAGAAGAAACCACATTCATTCATCTTTCAAACTGCGGGGGCTAACATAATCCACCCGTGGAGACGACTTCAGGAGCATTGTGTTCCAGCGCTCTCAGCGAGTGCCTGAAGAGAATGGAGACAGTGCATCACATGGAGAATGTCAAGTTTCGAATGTGTGCACATTGAAAGCTTTGAACCAAGTTACTGTCAGGGGACATGTACAAATGCTGTAATTGTTGCTTGGAATCTTTATTACGGACTATCCAGAAGTTTTCTGTTTGTCAGAGAGGTTTACTTTGAGCCAAAACAAAAACATATTCTGTCCCTGAAGCCTGAATGACCTGCTGCTATGTTGTTTTTATTTTTTACCTCCTCCATTAATCTTTCTACATGTCACCTTTAATCTTAATCCTCAAATTGTACCTGTTTTGAACAACTCTCTCCTTATATGAAGTGTTCTCCTCTTGAAAGAACATTTTGCAGTTAAATATATTTTTTGTATTTATCCAAATAGCACTTTATGTTCTCCACTCTGCTGTGTTCTTTCAGAAATGGTGACTCATCAGCTGTTTTGTGTTATGTTTTTCATTTTATTTATTCATTTATTCTGTAAAGAGCGCCGACATAGCTACATCTTTTTTTCCATTTATTTATTTGCTTGATTTTTGTCCTAATGGAGATCCACAGTGATGGAGTGGGTGAGGACATGGATGGAAAATCATCTGTGGATGAACTTCACTTAATACAATCACAGGGGCGTAAAATGCAACATTTTTTGGGAACAAAAAAGCATTTGTACATCATTCTTTGCCAGAACCTTGACCAGCTTACAGCAGCAAATGAGTGGTTGAGCATCAATTTATTGGATGTTGTGCAAATTTCAATTTATCTGGCTACAAAAACTAAACAACCAAAATAATTTTACCAAATGCAGGAGATGAAAAGTAATGTTGTTGATAATAATAATCCCTTATTCTTGAGCATAGATGTGGAAATTTTCATAATGCCTATCAGGTGTTTCATAACTCATCTACTTCTATAGTCCCCTTTCTACTGGGTCATTAATGTGTAGTGCAGTGTTTGTGGAAGGGTAGAGTTGTGTAGCATTTAGTTTGAAGGACATCAGGGTTTCAGAATCTGACACTGACACCTTGCTTACATTTTGTCAAACTGGTACCATTGAAAGTATGTTAAATTAGCTGTTAGTCACTTCTGTCTGCAATGTACCCACGGCTGTAAGTCTAAGTCCTGCTGTATCTAAAATATGTGCAACTTGTCTGTGTGTTTTGATGTGACCAAGTCAGGACCCAGAGAAGTGTGAGGGTTTTAAAGTGCCTTAATTGCCTCCATGGGCTGTGTGTTACAGCTGCTGCAGGTCCTGCTGGTCAGGTTGGTGAATGGGCCACACTACATAGAGGTAGTTGATCACGGTTCTCATACGGGTTGTTTTGGAAGGTGCTGACAAATGACATGTTACATGGAGGACTTATTTGAATGTAATCCCATGTCACCAAAACCTTGATAGTGTTGCCTACACCTTTATCTAAATTTCCCTTACATTGCAGTCATTTGTAATATCTTTTGTAATTCCTTTCTCACATATCATCTGTGCATGTTTTTATTAGTTAAATCAGTAGAAAACCAAGTTTATTCTGAATGATTTGTATTTGAGAACAAAAATAGCATAACAGGCTTAGTCTTTGCTCATAAATCCAAATACTACTTTTACACACAGTGAACAGTGAGGCAGATGAGAGGGAGAGTAATCCCTGGTAACCTATTTGAAATCCAGGCCAAAACAACAGCCTTTTGCAGATAAAAGTCTGCTTGATCCCCTCACAAACATGACCCTGGACTTGAATGTCTGAACTCATTCTCCGTGTGATTGATAAATACAAGTGAAACTGTTGCATCATTTCACTGTGAAGAAACTATTTATTTTGACCCTGAGAGGAAGACATGATTAAGGTCCAACATTCTCCCAAGCTGAACAGACTGAGCTTATTATCAGCTCATGCTCGCCGAAGCTTGTGCGCACATACATGCGGATATCCACACACACACACACACACACACACACACACACACACACACACACACACACACACACACACACACGCGCACACCCCGCCCCCTCTCTCTCCCCCACACACACAAAAAACACA
>JBBMJY010000017.1:4471868-4510594 GCA_037833715.1 Toxotes lorentzi
ATGTGTGTATATACACACACACACACACACACACACACACACACACACACACACACACACACACACACACACACACAATTGACACTGCTTTATCAGTGCAGTAGTGGTCCAGCCCACTTCACTTTCATTAACACCCTAATTAACTTTTCATGAAGTCCATTTCCTGCTTGTTTAATTAACTGATCATCCCCCTGTTGGCCAACTCAAGCCAGACCTGAGGGGAATGAGGTGGAGCCAACCAAAACAAAACTTCTGAGTTCATATACAGACCCATACTGGCTCCTAGTTGAAGTTTCTGCTTCCTAACCTGACCCTACCTGATTTTATAATGAAGTGTGTTTTGTGTAACATTCATAATTTAGCCCCTCAAGCTGTGCAGCTTCTCTCCAACGCTGAGAAGTAATGAAGTTTTTATAATTCATGGCACCGCAACGACACGTCAAAGCTGGCAAGTTTGTGGTAAAAGTATCATTTATACCTTCGCCTTGAACATGGTCTAGGGGAATGAGTGTGTGTCTGTGTGAGTGTATCACATTTTGTCTCCTTCGCCTGTTCAATCTTGCAGACACTCCTGTCTCATGTGCACCTGTAATGGACTTAAATCATACAAGTGGAGACCTATTAGATTAACCCATATTATCTATCATCACCCTTTTCTGTCTTATGGAGAACACACGTGCAATTTACGCCCTAGCAGCCATTAGAGCCACAATGCGACCCTGTGTCTTTCTCCAGGATGAGAAAGACCTTCAGGAGCCAGCAAAGTGTGAAAATTAAAAAGCCCCCCCGCTTTACCTTCCTTTTGTTAGCTATGCTGGGGTTTTTAATCAGATATGGCCGATGGGAAATACAGAGCTCCTTCACGCCAATCCTCCCGCCTCGTCGTGATGGCAGGCGTTTCCATGGTAACACGAGGAGAGACGTCAGTAAGCGGCAGGAGTCGCTGTAATTATGATTGATCTCAGGGAGATCTATGGGAGGAAGAGAGGCGCTACCGACCAACCTCTGGCTGCAATCTGGCTAACCTCCCCGAAGAGAACGACACTGACAGAGAGAGAGAGGGAGAGAAAGAGAGATGGAGCTATCGAGTGACATTAATGGCATCTATCATTAGTTGTATCTATTATTAGTTGTATTCGCGATTATAAAGTGTGTGTTGTATAAAACCTTGTGTGGCTGTATATAAAATATGTGGTTGCATCTTTAGTTTGTCCATGTCCGTTGAATTTTCCCTCCCTTCCCTAAACATTTATGTTAAGCCAAGCAGAAGTAAATGGGTATTACAAGTGTATAGACTGAGTCTGTATTCACTAACATTTCTGGCATTTCTAGCAGCTTTATCTTGCACTTTGCTTCTCAGTCAGTTTTCATTTGAGATGAATATTTTGACACAACCACTGTAAACTGAAAAGTAAAAACAAAATCTTATGTGCTGTTACACTTACCCATTATTGGAAATATATATAAAATTAAAGCTCCTAATTATTATTATTATTTTTTTAAGTAATTAGTAACTAAAGCTGCAAATAATTTCAGTGGATATTTGTCTCTGGAATGTAGTAGAGTACAAATAGAAAGCAACAAATAGTACTGGAGTACTTAAGTAAATGTACTTGGTTACTTTCCACCATTGAAATTCTACTGGCTTCATCCTCTGGGATCTCTGGGAACTGTACCAGATTTCATAGTTTGGTGTTTCAGTCAGGATCACAGTGGTGGACCAACAGACTGATGGATTCATAAACTGTGAGAGTAAATGAGTCACTATAAAAGCATGCGAAAATAACCTTGTGTGTCCCTTTGCGTGCTCGTGTTTAATTTCTGTTGTGTGTGTTTGTGTCCTTGCACGTTTACACAGAGTGAAGTCAGGTTGCCTCCTGAAACCCAGAGCCAAGCTTTCTAAATAATCTTAATTGGACCCACAGCAACAAAGAGCCTTTTGGGCACAAAATATCAACTTGTAGCAACTAATGACTTCATGTGTTACCAAAGTGGCAGCACCATGTGTTCACCTGCACTAAAGTACGGAATATCACTGAGTAACTGCCTAATCAAAGACTCATCTCTCATGCTGTTTTAAGGCATACATTCAACGTGAATTTTACATGGACGGAGACTAATGTAGAGGTGGTCCGACTCATTAGTCAGACCCCCCACTGACTGACATCACGGTGAAACATAGACCTCATTACCTTCGAAAATCAGCATGGATCGGAGCCACACCTCTGTGTGAAGGAGAAAGTGCGCTCTGCGTAAAAGTAAATTATCAGAAGCTGCAATGATGTTAAATAAGTGCTGACATGGTTCTAGTGTGGCAGATGGCCATCAAAAAAACAAAAAAAGTATGTCATCAGAACTGATTTACAAAATTGGCAATCAAAATGGTGAGTGAGTCTTTGATCCCATGAGTCTTAGTTGTTATAAACTTAACTTAGGAGAACAGATGGTTGCTCAGACTAGCGCTGGGGTAGCTACTCTCAAAATTTAATATGAGTGTAGCTGTGCTCTGTTCTAATCTTTGTCCTGTCTGGTCTAAATGCAAACAATATGAAAGCCAAGACAATCAATGTTCATTTTGCATTTACACTTCAGGCATAATACAATGCAAGACCACATAGCATGTGATACACAATATTTCAGTCATTAAAATGAGGACAAAGATATTCTGCAGGGGCAACGAAGCACTGTAACCTCTATAAATTACCACATTCATTTAGCAAATAGTATTACAGTAAACGAATGAGCTCAATAATGAGACGTTGGCAGCCTCCATCAGTCTCCTCACTACATTTGACACTGCATACCACAAGGTTGAGCTTCTACGAGACATCTGACTGATAGCTGGAGGCTGACTGCAACAAAGTGGTAGCTGAAATATGCAACAATATTCTAATTTTAAATTTGAGCTAGAACCTGAGAAGCCATAACAATTGTACTTTGAACTAGTTAACATCAGATTGACTGAGCTTTATAGTGTATTAACTTATTGTTTTGGTTTACGGGCCCCTGACTTTACTGCCTTGGTTCTCTCTCATGGCTCTCATCAAGAAGCCTTTATTTATTAAAGAGCTCTGTCTCTTGGATGCTTTCCCCACCATTTAATCTGATACACAGCCTAGGTTTGACAGTGGTTTGGAAGCTAAGTGAACATAATGTTTTTTCATTCATATTTTTTCCTCACCCTCATCCACAGCATGATTAAGAAGTCCAAAGATCTAGAAGTTCATGAACCCCCATGTGAAGTGCACAATGGACTGTCAAGGCAGAATGACTCTCTCCTCCAGCCATTCAAAATCACCAGGGAGGGTGATTAAGACTAAAACGGTAGAGAATCAGTCCAAAGCGTTCAAATCTCCCCAGTTGTTAAAGCCTTGTGTTGCTTAGGCCTAAACTGTTGATAACACATTCCCAGTCTTTCAGAATGCTCTCAGTTCAGTGTGAATGCATGTATCGGAGGCATTCGTGTGTGTGGTGTTGTTCTGGGACGAGCGTGTACAAGGTTGAGAGGCAGTCATCACAGTATACCCACTACAATTAACTAGACTACACCACTCGGTATATAGTACATGAAATTGACTTTTAAATGCCATATATCCATACCTGGCCTCGTTTATTTATTCATTTCATTTAGTACGAATTCCATATGTAAATAATTAAACTCCTAAAATCTAGTGTGAGTGCAAGTGCAGGTGTGTGTGTGTGTGTGTGTGTGTGTGTGTGTGTGTGTGTGTGTGTGTGTGTGTGTGTGTGTGTGTGTGTGTGTAAACATTGCGTGTGTTATTGATATCATGCTCTGACTGTCAGGCCAGGGGAGCAGATCTGACATGTGATGAATTGTTAGCATCTGCACTCAATTTTATCCAGCCTATGGGCATCGTTTTTAGTCAATATTAACTCTCAGTGTGTGTGTGTGTGTGTCTGTGTGTCTGTGTGTGTGTGTGCGTGCATGTGTGTGTCTGTTGTGGGAATAAGAGAATCCCATGATCCTTAGTTTCATCAGTGACCCTGATAAGTTAAGAAACGTGCTGTGTCTCCCTGGATTCGGGTGTACACGTGAATTATGTAGAATGACTACAGGCCGTGGAATTTAACAGGTCAGCTTCATTATCATCATGTTTTCTGTGGATTGATTTTCTTCATATTACAACATATAATGTATATAAACATGCTTCCTGTGCCTCTCAGTCTCTATTAAACTGCTCATTGTGTGATATAAATTCTTTTGACTTAATTAAAGAGATAAAATATTTTATAAACACATATTCCAAATGTAAGCTTTAAACTTTACTTAAAGGTTAAAGTTGATCCAGTAATCTATAGTTGCTTTTCAGGGATTTGACCTGTATAAGTGTAAAATGGATTTCACTTCAAAAGATGCCCATGAGGGACCAGGATACACTCTCAGCTCTGACTGCAGGTCTTTGCGGGGCATGTGCCAATGCTTTTGGAGCGTGTATTTCTATGATAACATTTCCTGCACAGTGGGATCATTTTTCAGAGGACACATTTTGCTTTTGTGAATTTAACATACCCAACTCATGAGAAGAGTGAGGGAGTGGTGATCTGGGTCTGTCTCCAGGGCGCTGAGCCGGCCAGAGCCCGAGGTTACATGCCAGGTCACTGGAGTGTGAGGCAAAACCTGTAAGCGCACAGAACCGACACTAAAAGCGAGCTGCGCCTGCACGTGTTTTTGTGTTGTATCTGTTTGTCACTGCAGTCTTTGCTGCGTCTATCTCTCTGTATCTGGGTCTGAATCTAGAAATTATCAAACGCAAGCCAGAGATGTATGTACATTGTGGAAGAAGAGTGTGCCTGCATAATCACTGACTTGGGCATGAAGCAAGGCTCTGCTGCCTCCATGCACTGGAAGCAGGTGCTCTGCCCACTGCTTCATATCAAAAAGACTTGGCCCAGCAGTGGAGACGTGTAGTGAGCAGCCAAGCGGGGCAGGAGAGGTCCAGCTCTTTAAAATCAGCTTAAAAAGCTTCCAGTCTTGCAAAGAATTTGCTTTAAGCCTAGTTTATTTAACCATTTTAACTAGAGTATAAAGTGAATCTTAATTTATATTCTGGCCTTTAAAGTAACTGTATATCTGAAATATGCCTAAAGGAGTTCAGCTAGACAAAAGATTAGAGCCGGCGCTGCTGTGGAGGCAGGAATTATCTCATTGGTTGAGTTAAACCGCAGTGGGTAAAGTTAAAGAGCCGTCATTTTCTCTCTGTCTATGCAGCATCAAATAATGTGGCCATCCTTACTTATGTAAATTAAGTAATTAACAGATCCTACTTTGAGCTAGCCATACTAAGTCTTAGTGTACACACCCTGAGCTCCATTTGCATGTTATTGTAGCTGTGTTGGAACAAGTATTCGTACTTCGTTACTGTACTGTATTTTTTTACGTATCTGTACTTTACTTAAGTAAAAATAATAATGCATTCTTCTGATTTTACTCCATTACATTTTGCAGCAATTATCTGCACTTTCTACTCCACTACATTTCTACAATTTATGCCGTTACTCGTTACATGTTATGAACATAATTTCCTCAAAATATTGCATGAAAAAGATAAACTGATTGCGTTGAGGCGTTGTTTGCCATTGCCAACCAATCAGGTGGCTCTATTACAGATGATGGCAGAGCGTGCATTTGGTAGCAGCACGAGCGGTGGACTGGCCTGATTCCGGCAAGAAGAAACGACATGCAACATCAACATGAACCCAACATCGGCTGAGCGTGAGCCTGAGCCCTCCAGCTCTGAATTAGACAGCCATCTTTTGCCCTATTTAAGCAGGTATTGTATAGTTGCTTGTGAGCAGTGACATAGGCAGAAGCATAAATCAGTATATCTACGTGCGGCTTTGGACTTTGGACCGGCCTGAGATTGGAGGGTCGTGGGTTCGATCCCTCGACCAAGCGCAAAAGAAACGGATATGGTGGTGTTGAAGGAGGCGCAGAGAGTAATTTCCCCAGGAGGGATCAATAAAGTAATTTAAAAAAGAAAGGGACAGCCCCAACACTGAGACAACCCACTGCGTGAGTACTTCTACTTTAAAAAAATACTTTAAAGTAAATTTAAAAGTAAGTACTTTTACCTAAGTAAGATTCTTGATGTAGTACTTCCACTCACTTGAGTAAATGTTTTGCGGGATATTTGTACTGTTACTTAAGTACTAAACTTCAGTACTTCCTCCACCACTGCTGTGTTTTGACGTGTTGCTTGACACACAGCATGAAGGGTGGTGACACTCACTTGAATGGTGACATATGAGGAGGCAGGTATGATCCTGAATCTCAGGCAGCAGCACGTAGTGGAGATACTCCAGGTCAACTTCAGAATGTTTCCTGCCCTGTCAAACTCATTATATTAGGTTATGGTGCAGATTATAGTGTTTGCATTATCTGATAACCTGCTTGAACATCATATTATGGTGATGAAAGAGGAAAATGCCAGCAAAATATCATTTATTGTTTGATGTGTAGGTCAGTATATGTAGTGTTTATACAAAATGCAGCTCATAGACGTTTCATTATTGCTTTATCAGAGAAACCCTCAGGATCAGTCTGACCGAGCACTGACAGCTCTGACAGCTTTAAAGGTTTTGTGCTTGGGCATTTAAAGCACTTTTTTCTTTATTTTTTTTAACTGCATCACTTACAGGCTTGTTAAAATGCCAACAACTTGCTGGATTTCAGCAGGATACAGTGAAATCCCAGGTGTCACAATTGCAGAGCACAGGCGTCACAGATAGACATTTACTCACATACACACACATACACAGTGGCCTGGAGACTGTAACCAGAGCTGAGGAAACACGACAGGTTTTACTGTTTTTTGTATTGTTTGTGTTGAATTGTCCAAAATGTCTACCTGCTCCTCACCCTGAACTGTCAGTATTTCACCTGTGATGAAAATGCAGACAGTTATATACAGATGTTTACCCAGTGGTCTGACCAGTCAATGGCTCAGCAGTGTTCACATAAAGAGCAAAGATCCAGCCCATGAATAGGATGGACAGGTAACTGTTCAGCACGTCCACCTCCCCATGTAGGGGGAGATGTTTCCTTTAAACACATTTCTTTACTGCTATCACCAACCTGTCCACTGTTTGGAGTGAAATGCTTCACTTGCTGCTCACATCATGTGAGTGATACGTCCGTCTTCCCTTGCTGGCAATGGAGTGAATCGCTGTTCGGTTTGTTAGCGGTAATGTGGACACAACAGGTGTTTTGATTGTGTCTGAGAGGTTACAGTTGCGGTTTTATCTGTCCCATTAATCTGCCATGTTGAGTACCATCTGTTAAATGGGCTTTTTTTCCACTATAATGAGTTTTAAAAAAAGATAAGGGGACCTCCAATAACCATAAGTATAAAACGCTCTAAAACTGGTTGAAGATTTATTGAGTAGCTTTCAGTGTAATACTGTGTGTAGAAAAATCATTTGCTAATCATCAAGGAGACCAACCAGCGGCGTGCCTGGACTAATTTAATTGGACTTTGTACTTGTTGTGAAAGCTTTTGGATTCTCTGGACTGTGCGTTATATTGATCTGTTTATACAATACGAACGTGCATCGACCTAATATGCTTATAGGAAGAGTCAGAATCAGAAAAAAGTTTTATTGATCCCCACAGGGAAATTGCTTTGTTACAACTCCTCTGGTCAAACTGAGTGAAAGTAGGAAGACTCTTGTCTTGAAGTCATAAAAACCAAAAGATTACTGAACCTTTATTCAAATTGCTTGATGTTGTCTTCACTATCAACAGTCAACAGTGGAAAACACAAACAGCCTGAGCTGACTAGTTAAACTTTTTGCAGCCTCTACATAGTTTCTCCATAACCCCAGTGTGTATTTTTCAATGTGTCAGCTACAGTATAGTTGCCATAGACCCTAGTGGCCATAGACCCTTAGCACCAAAGAAAATTCTTGAAAATATTATTAAAATTTGTATTTCCACACACAATCACCACTGTTCATACTGTAGAGTCAAGTGACATTATGTAATTCCCAGCATACCTCCACCCACCTTCAACCTGAGCCAAAAGAACTGCTAGAATAACCGGGAACACCTGTGGGGGCTGTGCAGAGCCTTTAATAACATTCAGTAAAGTTCAGTTGCTGGTCTTCGGGCACCCAAGGCCCTTCCTCAGACTTGGTAGACATTTGGGCCTCCGTGTAGTTTGAATAAAATATTGTAACAGTGTTAGACTGAATTTAACTCTTTTTTTGGTGCATGTTACAGTTTATGATTGGAAAGAACACATGTATTTAACAGTGGTATATGTGTTATGAGGCTGCAAGATGATATGAATCCAACAACAATCAGAAAATAATCTCGTCGAATGATTCTTCAACTTCCCTCTTCCGAAGAGTAAACCCTATTAAGTTTGACCAAATACCAGTCGCTTTCTATATTTGGACGCCCTGGTGCTTTTTCCTCCTCCTGTTATCATCTCACAGCCACGCTTCTAAATAATATTATGCTCAGCCTGTCGAAAATGGACTTAATGGAACCATTCATATTGAAATTTATTCTAGCGTTCACCTACTCTAACTAGGTCTGGAGGCTTTCCTGCATCTTGTGGATTTAGTCGGTTAGTGGAGCAGAGAGTGAGGAAATGAGGCTATTTGCATCAAGAACATTGCAAACTTTTCTCACTCAATGACAGGGTCGGGGTAAAAAGACTCCTCTGGCTAAATATAGCCACACAGTCTTGTGTGTTCTCGTTGACCTACACAGCTCTTTCATCCCCTAACAAGCTTGAGAGGAACAAGCTGCATAATAAAATCATAATGCTATTAAACTTGGGGAAGTTGGAGCCATTACGCACGGCCAAATTACTCTTATTAACCCCCAACAGCAAGGATTAATCACTGTACAAGTGAAACTTTGCTCATGTGCATGGCCACACACATACACAAGTGTGCTCACACACTGTTAAGGGCACACACAGTGTAATAGTTGCGAGGTGTGGTGATTAGTCTTGTCATTTAGATGGAAAAGATCATAATGATTTCGTAATTTTGACCTTGGCTGGAGGCTTGATTATACACATGGTCCTAATGTGCTGAGGCAAATGATGATTGATATCAATAATGACTCCTGCCAATCATTGTTCATAATACCTTCAGGAGGCAGGTGGCGGAAATCTTATTTAGCTAACCAAGCTGGATGAGGAAAACACGCTGAGCGAAACGCTGTCACGCTCAAACTTCTGCAAGAATTCCAGTTCAAACAGACTCGTATTTATTTGTCCTTCAGTAAGACTGGCTGCATTCTGTCCTTCTCCAAGAAAAATTGTTTGACTTTTGTCTTCATTTGCAATCAATTTCACAGGCTATGTCAATAGATTCTGCTTTTTCATTTACAACGGGACCGCAATTGAAAGAATCTGCACAGTTGTGTATAGCTTTGAAATGATTGCTCTGCACATCTCTCTGGATCTATCCACAATCACACACAGATTTACCAGTGATGTATTGGCTTTCCAAAATACACAGTTTTAGTCTTCTTTTTCCCCCCATATCTGTTTCCCTAAATCTCCTACACAAACACATGCAGGCTGCTACAAAACAAAAAAAATAAAAAATAGACTGTGGTTCTAGTGCTCACCCCTGTTCTCCTGTGACATGCATCCCCACCACGCCTCTCCTTATTTCTCCGGAGCACTCAGGTGGAAAAGCATTTCATTTGCTAAACAAAGTGGATAGCTGCCACAACACAGGGGTGTAATGGAGAGTGATGGGTGGCCCCCATACCGGGAACCATGGGACAAAGCATAATTACTCCTCCTGTCAACATCACAGCATCCATCACTTACTGCTGTCGCTCGCTAAAGGCTCTTTGCTACGGCGCTTCCAGCCACACTAGGAGTGTGTGTGTGTGTGAGGGGTGTGTAGTCATATTTGTGTGTCTGCAAAAGATTGTCTGTGTTTGATTATTTGTGGGCATATGTGTGTGTCTCTGTCTTAAGCGTGTGTGTTTGTTTGTGTGCAGCTACCCAAGCGAAACCTCGGAGGCACTCATCTGGATGCCAGTGTTGATAAAAGCTGCGCAACAAATCAGCGTGTGACTTCTTGAACTTACTAAGTAGGAAAAAAAAGGTTTTTGGAAGGAGAGCAGCATATATTTTAAGATGCTGATTACTTTACTCAAAGCGTGACTGTGAACCACGCAACAACAACAACAACAAGGAGAATCCATTTTGTAGTGCGTACCGAGCGAAATGCCCCAGTCATCAGAATAAATTTCACATGAAGATGTGTGTTTGTCTTCTCAACCCAGAGCTTAAAAAGCTCTCTTTTGTAAAAGCACACAAACACCAATGGAGGAGCTCTAGTGGGCTTCATTTTCGGGTCGGAATACATTATTGATGGATAAGAGAGAAAGCTTGCAAGAAAGTTTTGTGCTTGGGTTACTGGAATATTTACAGAGAGTAAAGCAGGAGCAGGTCTGACGTGTAATGTACATGATGACCATTAACTGGGAATTTAGTGAAATTAAAAAAGCCAGGCTGTGATTTTCAAGTAAAAGTAAAATTTGATTCAAATTAGTTTTTGAAGTTTAAAAAGATTGTACATATTTTGTACATTGTGTTAACAACCCTGAACAAATCTGAGGAACCACAGTGAATGAACCACAGTGAATATGTTTGTGATCTATTTTTCATATACCTTCGTCATGATTTCCTGGTCTGTGCTGTAGCGTTCCAGCCTTCTTGTGCTCTTTTCACCCTCTCATTTTGAACTCTTGTCTGCTGGCTGTACTTTTTTAGATGCACTTCCCTTTTGCCAACCACAGCCTTGCTTTCTGACCAAATAAGCCTTCCATTTACCTCACCTGTTCTGCTACAGAGTCATAAAACAGCATTCATTGAGTGTTTAAAGCACTAATTCAAGTTTGTGAAGAATCAGATTTTATTTTAAAGCATCTCTTGTGTCATAACAAACTTTGAAAAATTTGTAGAAATAGATAGTACATGTCATGAATTGGCAAATGAATTTGTTTTGCACCAAATTCAAGTAGCAGCAGCAATTACCCACTGACTCTGACACAGATATAATGGGAGGAGGCTGTATTTTACAGTCTGCTGAGCCTAAATTACATCACTTTAACTGCATCATTTATGTCAGCGAGCAATAATCAAATACATGTTTCTTTCTATTACGTACAGTATCTGGCATCTCAGCAGCTCAGAACAAGACGAGGTTATTTCGAGTCCCAAACCCAAAGATAGATGAAAGACTGTTTGTGTATATTTCATCTCTGTCACAGTCCAGCATTTAGGTGTCCCAGGCAAATCTACCTTCCATTTCTTTAATAAGGCTTACTCCTGTCGTTTCTTTCATGTTTATATACTAATGCCACTCCTCTTCAGTGTTATTCATTGTGTTTAAACCAGATCTGCCAGCCTCTCTGGTTGGCTTCTCTTTGCATTTTCTATTTAAAAAGTGTGACACTGTTGCAAACCTGCGAATTAGACTTTTTTTTTTTAGATTTTTTTTTTGCTGTGCATGTGTGCTCCTCTTCTGGTCCATCCCTCTTGAATTGAACCGGCTACAGACACAATACACAGATTGTCTTCCAACTGTGCAAGAGCTACTGGCTTCCTTTGCTCAGGGCTATGTAAGTGGCAGCAGCTGAAGGATAGTTTGCCGGCATCATTTCAAACCTCTCTGTGATCTTGGATCCTAAAAATGATTTTCCGACACTCTGGCGGTGGTAATGCATTCATGGTAACATTTGCTCGCAATATTTGGTTATTTTTCCTTGTTCGTTCAGCATACTGCAAGCAGATGTGGTTGCATATTCCCCCTCATTATGAAATGCAGATGACATTATATTGTTGTTTCCTTGTTTCTGTCACATTCACAGGCTGAGGAAAATCTGTTGAGACCTGCACAGCTGGTGTACCGCGGTACATATTCTCTGTTTGTGCAGTGTCTTCACTTTTCATTTACCGAAAAGAGCACTGTGTCACTGTTTTCATTTTTATGTCCTGTCTTATGACTCCTACATTCCTCAGGTCAAACAGTAACAGTATTAGAATATAGGTCACATTATGACCAGTGTATTAAAAGAAACGTGGCTCGACTCAGCTGTTTTTCAGAGCATTCTGTATGAAGTGAATCAACAAATCTCAGCTAAGAAAAAAAGACAGAGGAATCCTACCTTGACGTGATTTTGAAAGACACAGTTATTGATGCAGTGTCAGGTGTCAGTTGAGAAACACTTGTCTTATTTTCTGGCATCAGAGAGAAGATGTTTAACAATGTGTTCAGCATTTAGAAATAACCTCTGTTTGAGAAGCACCTGTTAAAGTATATCTTTTGTTTTCTCTTAGCATAGTATATGTACTGCACATATAGTACATTAGGCTCAGTTAGGGGTTAGTACAGAAGAAACAACAGAAAAACAACATGTTCCGAGTCTGTCTCCAGGCTTTTGTCAGAGTCAAGGTGGTTAGTTACTCCCGGCTTCATGACTGTCCTCCATCTCTCAAAGCAATTTGAAGCAACCATGAGAACAGAGCAATTATCCTCTCCTTTCTCCTGGCTGTAGAAATGAAGGATTGACTCATCTAGACTGTCTCAAGGGGTCCATAGCTGTCCGGGCTGGAGACACCTTCTCGCCAATAGTCACCTTTCCCCCGCAGTCATTAAATCTTGCTGAGTCGCCCACAACTTGCTTTGCTGGGACACCCACAGAAGTACGAGTCTTCAGTAAAGGTCAATAGCCAGTTTACCTCAAATGTGTTGGCATTGGCACGTATTTTTATTTTCTTTCTTATCAGCTGCTTCAAAGTTGTGAAAGCTATGGAACTTTATAGTTCTTTTCAGTTATATTCTTCAGATTTCCTCGTTCAGTGTATCTCCCTTCACCTCCTGGCCATAAGAGTTCACCTCTCATAAGGATTTTTAGCATAAAGACTAAAAGGACATCCTCAGCATTCCACACACACTTCCTGTGCCGTGTTCTGACATTGATGGCATGCTGACATTCTCACAGTGACGTTTTGCGGATTGTGGCTAGATTGTATTAGCTAACATGTCAAAATCAGCTTAAAGTCCCCTAAAAAATATGCCATCACCTTTCTGAAGCATCTATAGTCAGAGCTCAACACCTAAACCATCTGTCAGAAGTCATAAAAAAGACGTGTGACTAATAAACCTAAGGCGGCAGTTTGGATACTGTCAAATTCCTTGGTGATGCACGTTTGAATGGCTGTAATTTATTTGTTCAGCAGTTTTGCATATTATGGGATTTGCATGCAAATGAGCGCCTAAGTTCACGAGCCATGGAGCATGACTGTCCTTACGAGCAGCAGTACTGAAGCAGGACAACGAGAGAAGCAACAATCATTATCTTAAGTATTAAAAATCATGACATTGCACAGCGTAAACCCTGAGCCCAATTGTTCTTTGCTTAAGAAGGTGTTGGGCATAAAAATAAAGCCACATGGATCCCTGCAGGGGCTTAACAACTGGTTCAGTAGTAACAGTACGGACCAAAGATAATGCCCTTGTAAGACTGAAAAAGTCTTCACCCCATTGCCTTTCTTTAAACTGTAGATGACTCAAAACACGTTGAGCCGAAGATTATCTGATCACTGGCTCTTATAACACGTTCCAGCTGTGCCTGGTGGAGAAGAGGGGACAGGGAGAAAATCTTTAACCTCATTAGATACAGAGGGATCAACAGCGCTGTGGGAAATTGCTCAATCAAACCAAAAGGAGGCTTTCACCGGCCCTCTATTTTCCCTGCGAGTGTTATGAATTAAAGAAGTGACACTTTGTAATTTCTTGTTTGTTATTTGCAAAAGCTAAGACAATTTCCAACCCAGATGTTCAATCAAACGTGCCATTGTCTAGAAATCGAGTGGCCCATAGCGAAAGTCTGCAAAATGCCCAATATGCTAAATGCTGCTACTCAATCAGTGCCAATCCACAGAACTCAGCACAGTGAGCAATTGTGCAAAGTGGTAGAGGCAGCAACAGCAGAGGCCTCGTTCTCCTTCCGCTTCCTCCTCGACAAGTGTTTCATAGTCCCTCAGATCTTGTCCCAGCCAAACGGAGGAGTGCATCAATTGCTCTGCTGAATTTCCATCCATCTTTGTGGATGATTTCCCCCGTGGTCTCTCTTGTCGAGAACAGGGAGGGTGGGTGTTTCTTTTTTTTTTTTTTTCCTGCGCCGTCTCTCTGCTCTGTCGCCTCGTCTGAAAAGAGTCTTCCCAAAGTGTGATTGAGCGCTGAGTTAAGTGGTCGACGGCAGAGAGGTTTCTTGGCTCCTTTGCCTTATGAGGTGAGATAGGGCACAGATGCCAATTTCTGCACAGGCAAGCAGATGCACTCCGCACCAGGGATGCTTTCCTTTCAATTAGTCCCAGCAATCAATGCAATCTGTGTTTGGTAATCTGCTGCACTGTCATTCCAGTGGGGGAAAAACACTCTGAAAAAGAAACACAACAGAAGAAGACCGGGGAGTGGGAGAAAAGTAACTGGGAGAATGAGCAACCGAACAAAACTATGGAAATAACTGTTCTGAAATGAATTGAAATGTTTTGCGATTGATCTCTCCTTGCTCAATGTAGTAAACTGCACTGTTCCCAAAGTTTTTCCATCACCATATGGTGCTGCAGGTCAAAACAAACACTGAGGGAGAATTAATTCATTTCAGTGTCATTATGAGTAAGAAGAGGCATCAGGAATGCAGTATATGGACACATTATTAGATCTAGAGCTAGCAAGGTTAAGAAAATACGATTAAATAAAAAGCTTTTGATTCATGTAGAGGTGAAGCATCTCTTTCTGGATACTGGCACCAGATTTGGTGCAGCCGTTTGGGTGAAATGTCTCAACAACTATTCTGTGGATTGTGTTGAAATTTGGTACTTTAAAAAGGTCCATTGCGTTTGTTTATCCTATGTGACTTAGACAACCCTGTGATTCTACCAGATTTAAGTGGTATTAAAAGTCCTACATTTCCAAGGGCCAAACATAGCTGGTGTGTGCAGAGGTTTAAAACTGAAAATGATTCTGAAGTGGGTGATAAGAACCTGTTGATACCAAAGGGACAAGCAGTTCTTAGCTAGGGCTTTAGCACACTTCTTGAGTAAATAAAAGTGTTCTGAAAAACACCTTTGCAGAGCAGAGATGGTACATGCTGGTCTTATTGCAGTGGAAAAAGAAGATAACCACTCTCAGAGGGTATGGTAGGAACCTAGTAATTTCATGGGAAATGATACAGGCATTCACAATATGTCAGAAAAGTACTTTGACGTAAGCAGTTACTTAAATTTAGCAAGTCTACACTTATAACAGGATATACACTGTTACAGAAGTGTATGTTGATTTTAAGAAGCAGGATAAATACAGAATATGGTATGAAAGCTCTTACACAGTTCATCTGGAAAACAAAACACCACAAATATCAGCATTCTGAGGAACACTTTGCAGTATTCTACCTCATCGATCATTCTGCAACACGCTTTCACAAGACTAAAATCCTGATTATCACAAATCCGAAACCAAACACTGCACAGCATGTTTAGCATGTTTTTCAATTCGCTTTTACAGCTGCAGAATGTCAGCTTATGTAAGAGATGACGAGTTCTTTCTTCGCAATTAAAGAGCAAAAATAAAAGAGCTAATTCTACCCACGGATTTATCAGTCTCATCATACATATGCTGGATCATCAGACTAATGTACAGTGATCATTTCATGTGAGCAGACACAGGAGATGTACTAGTTTCACAGGGTCACCCTCATTTCTCTGCCTTAAATCATATCACTTCATTCCTACTTCACGCTGTGAAGTAGGAATGAAGTGATATGGTAAATTAAATGGAAAGTGTTTGTCGATGCTATTAATCTAAAACAATACAGATAATCTCACACTCGGGGTGTCAGCTTGCTCATTTATTATGTTTGTGTAGTTGGTTTTAATTGATCTTTTCACGCAAACAGCACAAACTCCGCCAACTCTTTCTCTCGCGTCTTCACCTGCGCCATCCTCAGGTGAGATAGTTGGGTAACTTACTTGTGTTTTCTTTTTCATTATGCTGTAACAAAGTATTCCTCAAGCTTATTGCAGCCAAGAACTCCACATTATTGCAGATTCAGTAATTGCTCCCCTTGGATTATTGCTAATTTAGAAATTACACGCGCACTATTGAGATCATGCAGGTTTTATTTTATACACAGTGTATACTGTTTAATGCAGTGCACTGAATCAAATATTGAAGAAGATTGAGCTATTTTTCCTTTTGGGAGTGTTCTTTGTGAACCATCCTCATTATATGAAACTTAAATAATTTGAGAAGCTTCTGCATATCCTGCATGCATTTATTATTCAAGGACGCCCACTCGCATACTGTTCTAATGAACGGTGCATACATTGTTGTTGATTCCATTTATGCTACATTAAATATGTCCACTCCTGCCCAGACATTGCAAAGGGTTGCTTCTCTATACTTGGTTGCAACATGGTTTCTATTAAGATTAATGGAGTTTAGCATTGCCACATGGTAACTGCATGATTCATTCTCATGGCTCTGTGCAGGAGGAACACCTCCCTTATTTGCATAACAGGTAGCCAGCTTGCTAGAATGTGATGGGAAATCCATTTTGCTTACTCTCCAGGTATAAACCAGCAAACAAATCAATTAAAGTGTGAGAGCATGCTTAGGGGCACTTAGCGCCTTTGTCAGGCTCAGAAGTTGCATTACATGACATTTGCATGCATGGAGCATGACAATGCATCCCTTGTGCCAAACATACATTACAGGTAGTCCAAGTTAGTGTTATGTTTTTATGTTTGTCACACCAAATCGAATTGCGATTTAGCTCAGTTCATGACCGATTCGTTTGAAATTAAAAAAAAAAAACAAGGAAAGGCTAATATATGACCAGAGGAACTGTAAGGGCATACAGGATCATGAAAGGCTGGATCAGCCTCTTATCGGGCCCTGGGGCAACACTTGGCTGTTGGGCCCCTAATAGGTCAAACCTCCCACCCCCCGTGTGTTTTCACACTTTATATGTTGAACTTGTCGGGGCTGTACTTTTTCCTGTTGCTTTATTTAGACGACCAGTTTCAGTGTCACTTAGGCTTCCATTACCACAGGGGACAAACCCTAGAGGAGTATGTGTCATGGTGAGACGGATGCATTTACACACACAAGATGCATGAAATGTTGTGTAGGTGAAAGTGTAGATGGATTCATAAATAACTTGACAACTGATACACAGTGAATTGGGGTCATTTGGTTGATAATCCAGCGTTAGTATTATGGCACTGAGTGGAATCAGTAAGTCACACTGTGCATGATGTTTCTAGCAGATTAAAAACACTGATCAGACTCTGTTGTAAAGGTCATCTTACACACATTCATGTGCCTCATTCCTGCGCCTGTGAAATGTCAATCAAAATGTGCAGCCTTAGTTCATGTTGACTCATCTGCTCTTCAGTGAGCATTTTCAGGGAGAATGAAGGCAGAGAGCTCAGACTGATTTGTCAAACCTTTGGCATTTGAGGCTGGAAAAAGCTGTGACTGTGTTGATGAGAATTTCAAATTGGAATATACACAATCGAAAACAGACACACACAGTTACACATTCATATTTATTATTTATATCGCTGTCATTGTCTCTTTGTTCTCATTATGCTAACAGCCATCCCAAGTCCCCGGTGCTGAGAACTGAACCTCTCAAAGCTTAAAACACCTGTCAAAATTTGGCTAGTAAAAAATGCACCACAGTACATTACAGCTGCACGACCAGATCACACTAAGATGTCTGCGTTTTTTAGACGTATGTCTCCAACCCGCATTTAACATGCTCCTCAAGGGCAACCTCTGTCACCGCCTTCTGTCTGTGCTCTCTCCCTCACTCTCAGCTTGAAGCCAACATGAGAAACACCGGACCAAAACAGAAAGACAGTTTTAAGTTGTGTAGAATAGTTTTCTTTCCCCACTTCCCTGCAGATTCTTCATTTATAAACTTCTGAGATCAATTTGATAAGCATCTCACATTGAGTGCACCTAAGATGCATGATGATAAGCAAAAACTGCCATTTCGTTTGATCCATTCTGTGAGGTGAAAAGCAAATATAGAGTGCAGATAGTTTCATTTGACTTCATAATTCTCTTGGCCACTGGTTGCACAAGGACATATTTAGGCACCCATTACATCAGTTCAGTTATTTCTCAGAAAGACTTTATTGTGGTCGGCAGTGCCATGGGCAGCAGGTGAAGAGGATCAGGGAAGGACTCACTCAGTTTAAGGCATCTCTGATGAGCAAGTTATCAAAATTACCTTCATTTTTCACTACTGCTTTGCAAGCTCTGCATATTGCCAGCCTTTTATTAAGTTGTCATGTTTGTAATAAACCCCAAAATGGGCCAATACGTCTTATTTATATATGTTTGTTGAGTTTCATTTTCTGTCAACTGAGTAGAGTTTTTTTGAGTGAGGGCTTGGCGTACACAGTGATGTAAACTTTCTCTCAGCTGGCACTGGCAGACAGAACATATATAGAGATGAATCTGACGACTACATGAAAGTTTTAGGCACTAAAATAAAGCAGGTGCATCATCTAGGGCATCTATTTGCGAGGGACCTGTATGAAATTGGCCGTCATTCCCTCCTAAATGTCACATTTTCCTATTTGAATCAGTGCAGCCGCCTCAGATGTGGTGCCTGTGTGAATTGTCACACACCCACCTGTTTGCCCAAATGATGTTCTGGAGTCAGGTATATTCCTCTACCTGCAGAGAGTGATGAATGAAGAAATGAAGACAAAACATAAACAGCAGTGACTGGCTGGGTTGGTAAACATGAGCATCTTGTGAGCAGTTTTCTGACGTAACATTAGAGGCTTCCTGGAAACTGAAGTTGGGTTTACTGTGGTGCTTGCTGACATTTAAAGTTGCCAGTACCCTGTGTAGCTTTAATCGTGTTGGCTGTGGAAAAATGGGAAGTGTTTAGCAAAAGTTACGATTTTGCTTGCTACTATTCTACTATTCTAAGCTGCTATCATCAATATTTCCACGACCACATGTATCTGAAAGAGATATTTAGAGGTCATGAATCTATAGATATCACTCGATCCTGCAGTTGTCTTCAGCTCTGTGGAGATTTTGACTGCTTTGGTTTTTGGGTCTGCAGCTTTACTGTTTTGGTGTTTTTTTCTGTGGACTTCTTTCTGTGACAGTATCTCAGTTCCCCTTGTTCAGTTATTGAGGGTTTAAAGTCAATTGAATTCCTGCTTGTGTTCCTTCCTCACCATCTTGCAGTGTGGTCTGGGTGCTTTATTTATTAAAAATACCAAAGTGAAAATGAAACAATGATAGTATAAAAATGATATTGTGAAGCATCCTTATACTGTGCAAAAGTGCTGAAGAGAGGAGACTGTGCATTAACATTAGTTCAATGTGTCATCTGTAGAGATCGCCGTGGCACTGCCCCTGGTGCAGATATAAGGAGGTAATTGACAAAGAAATGAATTAATGGTTAAGTATATAGATTTATTAATGGACAAATTGTTTATTCTAAGTAAACTACAAACCAAATTACTTTATATTATATTCACTACTATACTATATTCACTTTTAATTCAAATTGCTGCTTTGGCCTGGTTTTGGTCATTAGGCAGAAATGTATGCATAAGAGCCTTTTTATAAATCGTGTCTCCTTGAATCATATTCAAGCCATCTCTCCAAGGCCCGGAGTTCAAATGAAGGTCTCACACTGATAGAGCCAAGTCGCTTCTCCTCTGGTACACGGTCCTGAGAGGCAGCCGCTGTACTTCATAAACAGTCTGGGAGCTCGCCACTATCCTCTGATATCCTGTCTAGGGAGGCAGCCAGACAGCAAATGAAAACGCATTATAGCACATCTTCATGTCTCATGGTCTGCAATGACTAGAGTCAATGTGAAAGGAATATTTAGTTCAGAATGTATCAGCAGGTACAGCACTTTTTTCCTCCTCGTTCTTTATTTCCAGGAGGAGCAGAGTGACAGGAATTCATAAGTAGTTGCACTTCAGCCTTCACCTGTGAAAACACACATTTATGCCAGATGCAGGCAGGATAAATGAGACTGTCAGTGGTTATCTGGGGTTAATCTCCCTCATTTTAATAAGGTCTTTGATGTGTGACTTGAAAACAAAACATGCCTGATAGAGGGACAAGGCCGTGTCCTTGTCATTTTCATCAAGTATCTAAGATCAGCACATTTTCTCATTAGTACTCTTGCACTGTCATCCATTAAAATAACTATAAACTGCCAGTAGATTTTTTTTTTTTCTTAATAATCTACTCGGTGGTACTGCCAAAACCTTCATCATTACCACTTCAAAAGTATTCAGCCCTGCAGGGCTCTAACCTCATCATGACCTGGTGAAAATACTGTATTCAAACCTAACTTTGGAAATTTGGTATGTCAGCAACGGGAGTCGCTCCAGACTCAAACCAGGGACAGGAGGGTGCAAACACTCGGCATTCAGCCGACAGGGAAACTGGCTGAAATCAGAGACTTCAAGGGAGAGATAAGACCAGCAGATAGGAGGACTGGAGGCAATGTAAGGTGAAAGCAAGTGGATGCTTTTCATTGAGACTCAGCACAAAATAAAGGAGTGGCAGACTTACTGAGAGAGAGGCTGTTGATTTAATAGACTTACACAAACACTGCAAGACTTCTGAAATATTAAGAAAGAAATATCAATGGGAACTTTGCAGTTTTCCCTTTTGCTCACTTCACCCTTCTTATGCAAATATAAATTTTTTGTAAAGGATAAACCAACTTTTCTTTTTTAGATTTTTTGGTATGGAATTGAAATCTGAAAAGTTGGAAGCTTGTTTTGAGGCAAACGAGTCTCATCTTCCACCATGGATTCAACACTGAGGCGAGATACTGCAGGCAAAAACATCCATTTTTCATGCACTGGTTAATTTTGAGATTTTAGGCTATTTTTAGGTTCCACAACATGTTCCATTCTTTCAGTGGAAATAAAATGTCCAAACTGCACATTTATGTGTTTACTTTGCTACACTTTGTCTATTTGCATCTGTAGATTTCTCCTAAATTCACCAAGTTAGCAATGTAACACAAAATGCAGTACTAACACCATACTCTGCACCATGTGGTCACAGCTATCAATGTAAATCTCTCTCTCACCTGCACAATCTTACTGCATCCAAACATAGTCATTTCCCAGTATCACCCACAATGTTGTAAATAGTGGTTTCCAATAAAAATGAATGGTGTTTTATAATGCATATCTTTAAAGCCTGTTTCCTCAAAATGAGTTTTTTCTCATACACTGAGCCAGAAATCTCTTCTTCAGTGGCAGTTACTTACACCAAACATCTCAGTTTTATTACTGTCTATATTCTGAAACCTTTTACAGAGGGGTTTGTTCAGATATCATTCACAGCCTGATTTGAATAACATTTTATTCCTAAAAATATGGCCAAAATGGATTTTTTTATGGCTGTTGACAGTATTTTCTGATTTATGGGATGATAAAAAGAGACATCCAAAAACCTTACTGTAAAAACGTTTGGCTCTAATATGTAAACAAAATAAAAGAATAGAATTTTGAACCTGGCTTTGTTCAATATTCTATTCTGGAAATATATGCAAATCCATGCATATTTAATTAAATAGTGCCCCATGTGCATATTTACACATAAAATCTCAGAGAACTTGTGATACAAAAAACTAATTGTGTTAATGTAAGTAATCAGCTGGGCAAGTTTCAAGGTATCTATTAGTTTTTACCCCATGTACCTGTAGTGTTTTGCTTTTAAAGCCTGGCCAACATTTAAAATGGTGAAATCCAAAGACATTACCATGATCAGTGGGCTCTGCCACAGGGGCAGTTAATCAAGTACAGTACAGTTGAACTTTGGTGGATGGCACAGTGCAGAGAAAATAGAGAGAAGCTAGGAGAGCTATTGAGACAGAGTAGCAGCAGAATGCTGCAGTCCTGCCATAGATGAAGAGAGGGCCACAGTGTGGAAATGTGATCAGGTTTCTGTATTACCTGAGTGTATAAGAAGAAGTACATTTTGTACTGTTCATGCAAGAAAAAATGTTTAAATCAAAGACTACATTTGTTTTTCTCTGTGGCTTTCAATGTGATAATATGTCCTTTGCTGTGGTTATATGATTGATAAAGTCGTGTACTGTGCACAGGCAGGGGGAGGATTTATTTTCCAGCAGGCGGATTTGAAGTCAGAACAGGGCGTGATGACTTGCATGCAGCTCGATCCACAGACCTCAAACCCACTGGACATCTGTGGGAACACTTGAAAAGTGAAACAGTGAAACTTTAGTATTTTAAAGTTATATTTCTGTTTTGTTTTTTTGTTTTTGTTTTTGTTTTTTTGTATGTGTCTGCTTTTAGACAAATTGATCCCGTTGTACATTTCCTCTTTTAAGTAACTGAGATTAGCAGCAGGATTGAAGAGAAAAAAAAAACGTGAGATTAAGAAAAAGAAAAACCCTTCCGTGGCTGAATCTTGAGAAACTCTGTGTCAGTCTCTTACACACACTGACTTGTCAGGCAGATTATGGCCCCTCTGCAGTTGGATGGTGAAACAGTATCCACTCACTCTCTCTACTCACACGCACACACACTGTGCTGTAAGGAGAACTATCACGCCTCTGCAGCTTGCTGCTAGTTACCTAGTACAGAGGCATTAGTGCCAGTCTCCTTCTGTGTGTGTATATACTTGTGTGTATTATGAGTTTATTCAGGCACTCTTCAGTAGCTCCATCATGGTCAGTAATAGTCTTTGACTGTTACAACATCCCAGGTTTTAAATTAAGCACAGTGAATTTATAGGCTAATATATTAAAATAAAAAGTTAAGGGTCCTTTGTTTCCCATCAGTGTCTATTATGGATGACAGGGACACCTCTGAACTGTGGACCTGAGCATAAAATCGTGGTTGAATATATATATTCATATATTTAAAACTCCTTTTTATATGAGTTTGATTTATTTTACCAGACACTTCCGTGGTTTAAAAGTGCTCATGTAGCTTGAAAGAGAAGATAAATCAAGCAGTTCACGTGGTAAGTATTTAATAGCCACTTTTCCCAGGTTGAGTCCTGCACTAAAGATGTTTCATAACTTGTTCTATTATCTTTGTTTCTGTGTGATTTGACCGTACAGAGAGGACTTAACACCACTAGAGTGCCATGGCGCTGAAGTCCAGGCCAGTGCCAGCTGTGTGAGGTGTGGAGGATTATGCTCCCTGACAGAAAATCCCAAACATTCCCGAATAATATTTGAAGACATGTGCTTATCACACATTAGCTAGCAGTTTTCACACTGAAAAACCACTAGCTGAGGTCCTGAAAACTTCTTCCTACGGTTCTGTTTGACCCCTATGTCATTTTCGTTTCTGGATCAGTCTGTCTCAAGGAAATAATAAAGTGGAATGTTTTCCTGATAATATTATGCTTAGTGAACAGATGTGATTTCTTCTCTCTCAACTGCAGATTTTGTCTTTATCAAAAGGAGGTGGAAGTATTCTTTCAGCAGGGAAATGTGGACACACTTCCCCCTAATTCATATGCTCAGCGGTGATGAAATACTCCATTCGGATTTGAAATTCATATCTCATCCCCTAGCTGGGTCTCACCCTCCCCTCTTTGCCCAAACCTGTGTGAATTCCACTCATACATCTTAAACCAAATATTCACTTCACACTAGTTGTAGTCATTGCAGACCATGAGACATAAAGATTTGCTGTAATGTGTTTTCATTTGGTGTGTGGTTGGCTCTCTTGACAGGATATCAGAGCAGAGTGGCTGACTCCCAGACTGTTTATGAGGATGCAGTCTCTTCCTCTCAGGACTGTTATTTTAGGTTGAGGGCCATTCAGAAGAAAATAACAATGCCTTTCTGGCTTATTTGCATCGGCACAGGGCCAGTACTCATATCACTGGCTGTTTCCTGCAGAAAACAGTCATAAAAAACAAATAAAAAGAAAAACAGCTTGCAGCTGTTAGTCCTGATGTTCACACTGCAAAAAAATCTCCATAGTTTCAAGTCATTTTCCATTTCTCTCTTTTTTTATATATATATATTTTGTGTGTGTGTGTGTGTGTGTGTGTGTGTGTGTGTGTGTGTGTGTGTGTGTGTGTGTGTGTGAATGTGTGTCTGACCTCCCCACCTTTTGCACCAGTATATCTGGCTGAGTGCTGAGCACATGATTGCAGTTACCTGGGCAGCAGATTGATTGATATAAGTTTGATTTTGTTTGTGTTTACTTTGTGCTCCACATTGAGTCCACACTTTGATCGAGTGTCATCATATGTATCAGTGTGGTCTAACCACCTTTACTGGTAGTTGGAGCAGTTAGGGTAAGTGTGATGTTGGTGCATGATGGATAAAATTCTCCCTAATGGATTTGCGAGAGACCTTGATGTGATAATCACAAGCCTGCTATGTAAATGAAACCTGTCTGAATCTCTCAAAAAGCAGCTTTAATTGTATACAAATTTTCAGCAGAGTGACTTCTGCAGTCAATTAGGTTTTAGTGTTCAAATGACAAATTACCATTTTGATGTCAAATTACATGAGCTAACTTTTATTTTGTCGTATGTATTTTGTTTGTTGAGGCAGACCACTGCTCAGCAAAGCAGAAAAATGCCTCCTGGCCCTGCGACCTTTGCTTTTGCTTAATTTGAAGTAGTTGCATCTGAACGGTGTGTTCACAGTGGAGTAAACAGGTTAAAGTTCTCAGCAAGACCTGTAGGGCTCAGTAATAGACACGAATAACGACTAGATGAGGGTGATTTCATTGAAGCATATCATGCAGCTCATTTAACACTGCACGTTTTATGTCATTGTCACTTTCCAACCAGCACATTAAGTGTATAGCGTTACACATACAAATGGGATTGACCATGGCAAAGAAGATTTCTTAAAAAAATGAGTCTGAATGGTTGAAATTACAGTCATTTTGGCAACTCTTGACTTGCAGGTGCACAAGTAGTTATTTCAGCATTGCTTTAATCACATACAGACATTTTGCTGCCAAAAAACAATTAAATAGATTTTGGATCATCTGCCTGGCAGACTACCTTGTCTCAAAGACAGTCCCCTTTCCTCCTGGCAATACCATGTTCGCTGTCTTATATTTAATCCTCCATTTAAATGAGTCTCTGATTAACAGTATATGTTAAAATCAGAACGCTTGCAGCAGATTAGCATGCACGTCATTTCCTTTTGTCACAGTTCTGTCCTGTAAGGACAGTGAACGACTCATTTCAATACAATAAAATCTGTTGTTGACAAGTGTGTTACTATCAGAGGCACATGCAAATCAAACAGGTGACAGGTGTCTCTAAGTTTCATCCGAGCGTAAACATCATTTTTAATTTGTAGCTCACGTAGCTGCATTGTAATGAGCTATCAGAGTTCATACACAGGAACGTTTACATGTCCAAGTAAAATTTAACCTGTGACGTATATTGATTTTAGGTGGAAAGTCAGCATTTCTATTGGTTACAAGACACAACCAATCAAGGCCGACCCAGTAATGGCATTTCTGTCTGAATCCCACTCTGTGATCGTGTTATCACACTCTGGTGTTAATTTTATGGATGATATTTGGACTGACATTTGTATCAATTTTGGCGTGATGAGACTCGAAATATGTTAGCATTAAAAAAACAGGAGTAGAGATAGGATGGTTACCCCTGAGGAATATTCAAAGCACTGTGAGAAAACAGTGTCATCTACAGAGTCAGCCAGCCTCTGAGGGTTTGAATCAGAGTATGATGTTAAGTGGACTTTTTTTTTTTTTGTCACTGGACTTTTTAACGGCTTTAACCTTTGGGAGGCTCAGTTCTCTGCAATTGGGACTTAGCTCAGAGATGACTCTGTATAATGTGATCAAAGAGATAATGACAGTATTATGAATAAGTTATATGCCCTAACAAGCTGTCTGTCTGTGCATGCGTTTATGAGCTTGTGTTTGTGAGGCGACATCGTTCCATAGGCAGAGGTGAGCTCAGGTCACTTCTGAGGTGATTGTCGGGCCCAATTATAGGTCTGAGTTGTATTGTGACGTGCTTTGACAGATTTCCACACATCTAGAAAATGGGCTGATTTCTGTGGGTGAAAAATGGACATCAGGGTGATGAGACAGGCCCTCACCAGGGACAATTGAAGCATTAGTTGTTTGTTCAGACACTTAAAGTGTAACATGTTTTTGCTTTCCTGATGAGCGACCTCTTATGGTTATGAATAATGACTTTCTTGTCCAGAAAATCGACCGCATTGGTTGAATGTTGGAGGATGTTGGGTGTGCGCTGCTGCCCCAGGTTAAGCACTTTGAGTTTGTCAGGGTCTCGTTCACAAGTGAGGGCATGTTGTAAGTTGTAAGATTGACAGGTGTATTGATGCTGCATCAGCAGTAATGCTGGAGTTGCACTGAGCAGATCTGTAGATCTGTAGATTCAGTCTAAGTTCCAACACAAATGAGATTCCTTGGCAGGGAGTCTGGTAAGGATGTACAGATCTAACTGTTTCTGACCCATTACAGATTCAGTCAGGGTATCTTCTGATACCTAACATCGATCCGATACCAGTGCTCTCTTTTAACCAGATTTAAAATCTGAACACCTCACTGCAAGGAGGTGTGGGGCCCACCACAACTGAATAAATGCAACAGACAGCAGAAGCACATCATTTTGATAATGACACTGACAAACAAACTGTAGATAAAACTTAAAGTATAGATACTGTGGTGTATCCTCTTATCAAGGTCAGTATTGTTGCTGATATGGATCCACTGTATTGATTTGGTTCATCTTTAGTGGCTGGACTGACCCTTAGGGACCAGGAGAGGCTGGTACTGTTCTGGTTAAACATACATGGGGTAGATCTGCTGCTCCTTCGCATTAAAAGGACCCAGTTGAGGGGTTTTGGACACCTCATTAGGATGCCCTCCGGGTGCCTTCCTGTGGGGGTATTCTGGACATGTCAAAATGGGAGGATGGATTATACACTATATAGCATCAGGACTTTGGGACTCTGCCTCCCCCAGGGTGGATGAGGTATAAAAAGTGTGGAGACCGTGCTTTACATTCTGTCCTCTACCAACAGTCCACGTTGGTTTCCTATAAGCATTAATTGTTCTCTAACATTAACCAAGTAGTTTTAACTGGACAAAATTTAACCAGACCTCATCCATAGTGTTGAAAGTCCGAAAAACAAACAAACGACAACGTAAGTACAATGAAAACAACCATTAGCTACACCGCTCACTGTTGGAGACAGCTTCAAAGTCACAACTTCTTAATTATCACACGCTGGGAAATAGTCTCACTTTGTTCTCTACAGGGAAACTGCTGTGGAAATTGCCTTTAATATATGCAGCACATATGAAATATCACACAAAACACTGACAGGTTGAAGAGTAAAACATATATGTAAATATATATTTTACTCAGTGTATGCATTTTAGTTATGGAGATAATGCCTTACAGGAGCCAGAAGTCAGAAAGATGCCTTTCAGGCCAAGTAGATTTCACTATTTATAGTGTTCCAGCAAAAGCAAATTCACACGTGATTGGCCTTCTGTTGCTTATATAAGATAGTTATCCAATGGCAAACTGCCAGACCTTGGAAAGAGTCAAGGTCAACCTCAACCTTGCCCCTTATGGAAACCTCAAGTGACTAAGAGCAACAAATCAGTAAGACAAGACATCGGTCTTAGGGGCGTCTTTCTTAGGCATGCGCTGGGAATGTCTGAACAGCAAGCATGTGATATTTTTTGAGTAACACAGTTACAAAGCCTGCAGAACAGCAGCAACACATACAAAATGAGTAAATGATAAACTTTCATATATTATACAAATTTACTTTCACAAAACAGAAAAAAGAGGTTTCTTTTTTTTTTTTAGCAACCTTTGCCTTTTAAGCACAAACCGATGTTAGAAAGGATGATAATTCAAGAGCCAGCAAAATAAAATGTAATGATTTTTTCCAGTGATGAGAAATGTTTGAAGTGAAAATCACACATGGAGCTAAACTGCACAGAGACCCCAAAGTTCTGGCCGTTTTGTGAGGAGTGGGAGTGCCATCTGGTTAATCCATGATAGTTTTAGAAATACACATGTGAACTTTGGTAAAATGTCCCCGAAAAAACTGCTAAAATGATGAAAAGCTGCAGCCTAAATTTAGAATTGGAATTTACGCCACTAACTGTGGCTTTTATTCTTGACCTCCCTCGATTCTGTGCTGCAAAATGTTGACTTTGATTGCGGCCAGTACACGCTGTAATACAACATGAAGTAATCAGCATTGCTTTTCATTATAAATACTGCAGTTGTATTTCTTAGCTTAAAGAAACTGTACAGGCTAATGCTGTCTCATTCAACCACTGGCATAGGTCAATCCAAGGGCTTCCATTTTCCTTCAAGGGCTATTCAGCTGGGGATATCAGTGACCTTGTGATGGTGTTAAAGCAAGAGATTACAACCACAGGCAAAACATGCAAAGCAAGTGACTGTCACACACTGCTTTTCTTATTTATTTATCTTCATACAGGTTTTATTTTTCTGCTCTAAACTAATCCACAAATGTTAATAGTTTTGACAGAATTGCTTACAAAACCCTGACAGCAACGTGGAGCTTTAGTGCTGACAGGGAGAGAAACTTTCAAAGCTGCTCTCATGCCTCTCACGAACATCACACATGTCAAACTTGCATTTTTATTCGCCTCTTGTATAACAGCACTGGATAGATGAGAGCTATAGCCGCTTCCAAAAATACATCTTGTCAAGATACTGTAAATCCTTTAGAGGACTGGCGGAGATGAGGCTATCCCTTCCCGGGACAAGATAATGTAGTTTAATTTCTACTAAAACTCGAGTACTGATGAAGAAGTATCATCTGTGTTTCTAAGGGGAAGAAATGCCTTTTATTTTGTTCAGTTAATTCATGATCTACCCCTAAGCTGAACATTTGAACTTGAATTGATGTCATCATCAGTTCAAGCTCAAATTAGATTTTGGAGAATGTGGAGTTTATAACTGAATAGTAGAAAATGTGGCAATGTCCCTCTAAAGCCACCTTTTCTGCTGCCTCTGTGCCCTGTATTACTGTTTATGGAGCAGTAAGGTTTGTCTCTAGACGGCATCATCACTACTGTCTATGTTAGGATTGCTTTTCATTTTAAATCCACATCATGTGGTAGCTTTTCTGAGTCCACACTAAATTTAATGAAATGTACCACTTGCTGGCAACAGTTCCCCAGCAGACATTCAAGTGCAACTACCCTTTTAAAAAGCTTGTCAGACACACAGAAATTCTTATACCCTTGGTGCAAAAATCATTGTTTAATGATTGCCCACACGTTCTGTTCTTTGAATGTGATTTTGACTTTGACTGGCATGGCTTTTGAAGTGTCCTTTAGATATCACGGAGTGCTGTGCTGTTAATCAAAAGCCTTAAAATGAGCTTTGGATTTTTTTTAGGTGTACTTGTAGTGCCTTAGTGATGATGTTGGAAAGTTCACAAAGACAAAAAAAAGTGCATTTTCTTTTCTTGTGTCATCCTTAAGGCAACAAACACTGCGGGTTCTGCTGTGTGGACCGTTTCTGTGACTGAGTTCTTGAAGTCCTGTCACAGCCAAATCTGTTATCAGCCATTACATGATGTAGCTCTGGAGGTTCTTGAAAAATGTTCTAAATAAGGGGCAAGTGGGATTAAGTGCCAGGTCACACCAGCGAAGCAGGTGGCACTGGTCATTTCATGAGGTTTGTGCAGTTGCCACCATTATCTTTAGAGGACAGCTTGATTGATGCAGCTTCTTACCTGGTAGCTAAAAGTATTTCTTCCTCCATCTTGGATAGATGGGTTTGCCTTTTCCAGACAGCTCATATTCGGTCAGTGGCTCTGGTGGTTCTGTTTTAATTTGTCACATATCATACACAAAACATTTTATTGTTTTATTGCTTCATTGTTTCCATAAATGAGTGAATCATCACTCCCGTGGGTCGCTACATGTGGTCTGTGTGGTCAAAGCTGGTGTTGTGTCTTTTACTGAAGTCTGCTGGATGGAAGAAAAAGTAAAATATGGTATATTTAAAATTACATGTCCCACTTAATGTCTGAAGAGTTCATTTAAAGCTAAAGTCCAGCCAGGGATATTTCTGCATATTCCCCATCACTGCAGAGTGTTTGGTCTAATAACCAAAGAACAATTGTTTGTATAGATATAAAGAGAAGAACAATGTGCTGGTGCAGCTTGCAGGGCACACATGGATGACATGCACTATTTTTTTGTGCTTAATTTGTCATGTAACACGTGGGATAAGGAAGCTGTGTTTCTACAGGGATCTGAAAATCAGCCACGAATTTCAGCAGATTATTTCTGACTGCATTGCACTGGTGTGATTCCAGCTGAAAATTGCATTACATTGTTTGATGAGTTTCTATTTTCTGCCTGTGCTGACACATTTAAGTATGCAAGTCACACCGTGACAAAATCCAACATGTCCTACCACTAGGGGTGCAGCTTGATTGGTTTTTGCCCAGTTGGCTCATCATATTTGCAGTAATTCTGACATGGGTGTGACATATGGCAGCCAGACGGAGTTTTACATCACCTGTAAGCTCTTTATAGCTGTGAAATGTTGGGAATGTACCGTAGGCCGAAAACCGAGGAGGATTCTGGAAGATCAAGATGTGGGAAAGTGGAGCAGAGCTGTGTTGTTCCTCGGCCACATGCACGTTCACACACTGAGAGATGTATTAATTGTCACCTTTCTGGCTAGTTCTAAGCACTGAAAACACACACATGCGTTTGAGTGACTGTTCCAAGATCACGTGCTGCTTCTCTCCCCCTCTTTCCTCTGTCTCTTTCTCTCTCTCTTTATCTCTCTCACACTTTCTTCTTCACCTTTGCACCTCTCTCTGCTGCCACCTCCTACCAACTCTCACACACACACACACACATATGATGCACACCATACACCGCCTCCTTCTCATGTCTGGGCAAGGACACAGTCAAGCTGACTCACCCAGAACTGAGCTGTCATCTGTGTCACCTCAGGCTTGTGTGTATGTGTGTGTGTGTGTGTCTGCGCGTGTTTTCGTGTTGTGTGTGAGCGTCACCTTGGGCTGGGAGTGTACTGTGGGAGGTTACTGTCAACATGCACAAGCTGGGGTGTACGGGCAGAGGCACAGAACTTGATTTGATCATCATCTCAGAGACAGAGAGAACATGACTAATATGCCTGTATGTGCTTGTGTATGTGTGAGAGAAAGTCCTCCTGGTTTTCAGAGAGCATGCCCTCCTCCTACACACTCGTGGGACACAAACACACTTGAGCACTTGTGGATTAAATGCATAGAGACAGAGCAGGGTCACAAACAAAATTAATTACAAGAAAATTTATTAAAGAAAAGAAGATTCAAAGGCTTTCCCGCAGGGAGGAATTAATTCAGAAGGGTTTAAAGTTAGCTGGCCCCTGCAATCACACCTGGTACGGCCAGACTATCCTGTTGAGCGCCCTGCTTTTGTCTGGTCCCTCACACACGCACACACATATGCATACACAAAGGCAAAACCTTTCCTATGAGCATCTGGGCAACAGACAGGCCTATTAGCCCACAGGGCCTCGCAGCGCCAAAATAACAACTGCAGCATATGCCTGCGTAATAATTGCATTAATGTTGAACATGTCTCTCCAGGGGGTGGCTGTGGTTGACGACTTGGGGGAAATTAAAGCTTGTTCTTGAAAGCATGAAATTAGAATTTAGTAAATGTTGGAATGGAAGAGGGTACAGCTAATGATAACTAACTACGTAGTAATGGATGAACAGTTCATTCCCAGAATGCTGCGTTTGTGCTGGAAAACAGATCATTACCTCAAGCTCAGCACTTCAGGTAATATCTCTATAATAAAGAAGCTGTAGCCTCCAAATGTGACGTGGTGTCATCTGAAAGTATTAAACAACCATCAGCCAGGAAATCGTACGGGCTCACAACTTATATTACTGACAACCATTTCTAAAGGGGCGCTGTAATTTTTTAAATCGTGTTTTTCTGCCTTCCAGGGGCCCATTGGTTTCAGTTCATTTAAGTACACTAGCAAAATCAACTCTCAGGGACCTGAAACTCACTCAGCATAGCTTATGCATCATAAAGAAACATGCCTGGTTTTTGTTAATGTTGCTCAGCTTTAAGTTTTAATGATGTTAAAATTGCAAATCCTTCCTGGTGGTGCATTCGCATGATGAAGTGAAGGTTTGATGACAGAGCTTTGCCATTTAGCTGCCACATAGCATCACGTTCATAAGACATGATGCCTGGAAAATAAACAGGGAATACAAATGATTGACAGACATGAATATTGTAAAAACTTGAGTTGGTTGTAATGAATGGTCTACGAAAATCATTCTGCTGACTTAGTCTTTCAAGAAATACACAAACAGTTCCCCACCATGTGGCAGCGTGCAAAGAAAATAAAGCAATATAACATCAGTACAGTAGTAATCAGCAGTGTAATCATGTTTAGTTTATCAGCGGCCCCTCAAACTTATACAGCTGATCCTGCTGTACAAATAATCCTTTGACTTCAGTGTCATGTCAAGCAGCATTGGACGTACAGCTCTCACAGGCGTGCATTTTTGTTTTTACCTTCTCCTAATGAGACTGACAAGTTCAAGCAAATAACTAGCTGGAAGATGATTATAGAGTCCTAGCCTTGCTCTGTCTCAATGAGCTTGTTTTGACTATACAGAATCATTGCAGTATGAGGAAATGAGCTTAGAGGCCATTTTAACATCCTGTCTTGATGATGAACCATTTAGCATTGCGAGGTACAGTAGATGGGAGCAGGTACGGCAGACAAGTCGTCGCCCCCAAAAAGATTCCATTTAGTGGCTACATCACCTTGTGAAGTTACAAATTGTTTTTGTGCCCCGCAGCGAAACATAATGAAGATTCAAGGCGTGCCAGGAAACGCAGTGATGCTTGCCCAAATACTCACACAGACACAGGAACGCTCCAGATACCAGGCACACACGTGCACACGTACTCTTGCACATATAAATATTCACATACCTTCTCCACTGCTGCTACACACACATGCACACTTCTCTTTGCCTGGTGGACATTCATTAGGATGCAGAGTAGAGGGATAATGTGGTTTAAGCAATCAAGGAGCTGGCAGACCCGCATGCCTTCTGAATTAAAGATAAGTCCAAACACCTTGAGAGACCAGATTATAGGCCCATATGTGGATTTGGCCCAAAGTAGCCAAACTTGTGTGTGTGTGTGTGTCTGTGTGTGTTCAGTATGTTCATGTGAGTCTGTGAGTGGATGTGGGGCATGTTTGCACACATGTACAGTATTAGACAACATTATTGTGGATTTGTGGGGGAGGCATGTGAGTACATTAGCATGTGCTGAACATGCATGGGCACATGCAGGAGTAATCTGCCATAAATATGACACTAAATTGATCGCACAAACGATGAGTTACAGGTGAACACTATTGTAAATGTGCATTTTTATTCACTGTAAACTGCAGACATACACGTTTAGAGGACTCCAACACTGAAAATCAAAATATGGACTTTCTTCAGCACAGGGCAGTAGTACACAGACTGAATTTCTTCTCTCTATTACAGCCATGAATCTGGGTGAGTTATGCCAGATATTAAGAAACCAAACGTGTTTGATAACATTCTCAAAACAGCGGCCACGTTGTCCAGGATTGAAAAGCGGAGGCAAAAAAAATTTAAAATCATAAATACACAAACTAGACACAGTGATTGACTGTTTGCGTGTTCTTGATATGTTGAGCATGTGTTGTTTTGTTCCTGTGAGTACACATGGATGCACTTTTGTTTATTCAGGGGTCACGTGCACACATGCTTACTGCAGCATATGCATACCTTTCAGAACTCATAAGGTGTGTATGGGCTGTGTATGGTTTATACTGTGGTTGAAGGGCTGCTGGACTGAATCAAAGTATGTATGTATGCGTGTGAGTGTGTGTCACTGTGATAAATAGACCTTGGTGATTCCATCATGTGTAAGATCTTTCCATGCGGCTGAATGTGGACTGGCCTTCTGCGCTCTACCTTCCACTTCCACCGAGTCAGATAACAACCACAACTGACTTTAACTGGCTCGTATTCTCCTCAATACACCTATAGCCTTTCTTACAGAGCGTCTCTTAAAACAAGGTGATAACCTGTCAGAAATATTGTAAGTTGATAGTTGTTTGACTTTATTCATTCAAGGAGAGTGGGGTCAGAGGAGTCCGTGGCTGTAATGGTATTGTATAACAGTTCATGGGCTGTGTAACAATGGAAGGAGATAACATGCTAGCACTTATGCTCAATGAAAAAAAAAAGATGGGGCCTGAGATGAGGCTTTGTGGCTCACCATATCTCACAAGAACAGGGGTTGAAACTCAGTTACAGGGAGCAGGAATTATCTGTCACACAGGCGATATATACAGGTCTCTACAGTGCCAGAATCCTGGTTGCATATGTGAGAGAAAATGAGATTGTGTGAGCGTGAAATATTTTTGGGCACATTGGTGCGAGTGACTCTGAGTTCCTGGGATTCTAAATCAGTTCTAAATTTGTAAGGACCATGAGCACTTTGGTACTTGTAGAGACCAGTGAGTGAGATTAGTGGATTGGAAAATGTGATTTGGTGTTTATGGTGGAAGCAGCTTCTCCTCTCTGTCTGTCCCTGCTCTGCTCTCTGTGTCAGTGTTTGACTGAGTGCGAGGCTCAGCTCCTCCACCTGCAGACTGGACAGCAGGGCAGAGAGGCTGCAGGGGAGACATCAGGTGAAGTTTAACATATTACTCAAGTTGAGACAGGACCTTTAAATCAAAAGGGATTCATGTATTCATGAACCCCGATCATCTGTTAGGTCCCAAGTTCATGTCTCAAAAGTCTCCTCTAACCACTAAGTTAAGTCATTTTGCCCAAATAAAGGTTTGGGCTCAGGTCACAATAATTTAAGCGAGACCTTCTCAGTGCTTTGAATGTTGTGGATTTCTTTGCAGCTAATCTGCTGAATCAATTTCTTGTATTTCCTGTGGACACAAACTCTTCTCTCACAAAATACAGGAGCAAACACACACACGTACTGTAGGCAACCAAACATCTAGATACATATGCACCCCATGCAGGCATACTGTGTGTGTGCAACATATTCAAGTAATGCCACAGCAGGACAGAAGACGAAGAAGAAGCAACACTGCAGTGCTGCTTGGAGCAAACAGATTTTATCATGTTTTTGCTGAAGTGTTCTGTGGTATTGTGCCCATTTTTCCAATTCAGTACCCGTTAATTCATGGTCAAGAAGAAGTAAGCAAAACTGGTTTACAGGTTATCTTGGAAACCAGCTCCAAGTGCAGTGTCTATGCTTCACAAAGAAATGTCAATCAAAGTTTTACAGCCATAAGTTCAGTTTAATTAAACCAACCTGCCTGTAGCTAAAAAGAGAATGGGCCGTTTTGAGCAGTCAAAAATGGCCCCGCGCTTTTCTCACAATATAAAACTAATTTTATTCAGTTCACATTTCCTCGCTGCAATTTGCAGACTGCGACATCATTAAGGTCTCAATGACATACTCTCACATGCTCACACTCTCACACACACATTCAAGCAGTCCTTGAGTTACACTGCTGTCATTTGCGAGGCAACCAAATCTGAGGATGAATAGTCACAGCTGAAAAGTGCACTGAGTGAAAAAAAAAATCCCACATGCACTCTTCTACATCTCATATCATCTCTTTTTAGTAGATTATGATTGGTGATGGAACCACTGAGTGATTTTTCATAAAAGAAGAAGCATCACTCAGGGTTTTCCTTCTGTTTCTGGAGGGCCTAGGTTGCTATGGCAGCACGGGGTCTGCGGGGGTCCTCCTCCAACAAAATTTGATGCCATTTGACTAAGTCACGCGTCTGTAGGCAGGTCACTTTCTCAGAGATTGCAGCCATTAGCCGGCTGACTGAGATAAAATAGCGAGTTGATTCCTCTCTCAGAATAATGTTCTTGTCTTTTCGAGCTGATCATCTGTGACAGCTGTAATTCTCGACTGTTTGACAGATTTTCTCCACGGTTTATTTCTGCAGTAACGACATCAGGAGATGCTATGAACTCATTTTCACTTGTCATGAATTTATTTCCTCTGTGCCAGCAAAACATTGCACCAGCCTTCAGGAATTCCTGGTTAAACAGGGCTAATGAAACACTGACTGGGCTGACCAACTCTTATAGACTTACTATAGGTGGATGTGGAAACACTCACTAGCCTGGCAACATTAAAGCTACAAGCAAGATATAATTAGAGACTCTGTAAAAGACTCCAGGGACTTGTACTCTTACCATTCAATGATAGTGTAATTGTGTCATCCTCAAATATAAGATCAAAACATTATATACAGGAGGTACAGTGTCCTTTCTCTCTGGAGCAGTGCAGAACTCTGAGCATAATTTCTTCTTGGCTTGTGCTTCAGTGGAGTATTGGTAGGGAAAACCATGTCATTGACAAATTAATTGATAACTTCAGATAATCACTGTAATTACATGTGACCATGGTAGAGAAAAGGGGCTGTTTCACACACCAGGGTTACTGCTAGTGTTGCTAAAAATTAACACATCTGCCATAAATCTGTTTGCATTTAAAGAGGATCTTTAACTGGTTAATTAAATAGAAAAACTACTCATATCTAAAAATTGCACTTGAAGGAAACAGCTGGCAAAATTCTGTATTTTTCTTAGTGGAAAAAAATCCAGTCAAAAGATAAACCAGTACTTCTGTACCTTTTTTGTGGCACTCAGCCCCAAGCCTTTTTGTTGCTTGAGGGGGGGGACCAAAATAAACTACAGTGTCTATGTTGATCGTAATGAAGAAACCTGTCAGCCAGTGCAACTCTGTGGCTCATTCCTGTGTTTGAAATAGTCTTTTGACGGCAGTTTAGGTTTGGGAATAAGCTATAACAGACTTTGGCTGCAGACAGTACTTATTTGTTGAATCAATTAATTGTCAATTTTAATCTTTTTTGTGGTAATTGTTGACAATAAGAAAAACACAAATCATTGTCAGCCTCATTCCTTAGGTACAGTGCAAATTTCTACCTCAGTTCTTCCCACCACCTGAAAATGCCTGCAAACTCTGTCACTTCAGCTCTGCATGTTTTCCTCTGTAAATAAATCAGTCAGGTTTCCTGCTAAGTCTGACTCTGTGGCCTGGCATGGAGGTAAGTGCAGGCAGCTAATCATCTCATTTGTGTACTGTAATTATATAATGTTTATTTATATAATGTCTAAAAATACAGTATAATTATTTTGATGTTAAAATGCAACATGTTTTGGATTAGGCTGTTCAGGGGTCCACTTGCCCCTGACCACCTCTATTCTTTGTACTAACAACAGTTTAAAGTCAACTGGCATGATTTTACCCACCTGCTACATCTTGTGGGCATGTGTGTGCTTTTGTGGGTCACTGTGTGTCTGTTTGAGCGTGCGTGCATTTGTGCGTGTGTCTGCGTGTTAAAGAATTAAAGGGTTATCAGTCTTTATTTCTCTAAACTGGGGCAGGCCGCATTATGTAAAGTGCTGAATTATATATCAGATCTGCCTGCACGTTGGTTTGGCCAAAGGGAGAGTGGCGAAAGGGAGACACATACACACACTCTCTCTCTCACACATACACACAAATCTGCACACTCTCTTTATCTCCCTTGAATACAGTCACATGCCCACAGAATCCTCCCTTCTTGGTATCCATTACGCATAAATAAACACATATGTATAGTATATTGTCTCATGTATAACCTCGAAGCACACGCACACATACACATGCTCTACGTCACCTCACACAGGCACACTCAGGCTGACAGATGGGAGCACCAGATGATGAGCGCCACCAGATTTGTGTCTCACGGTGGGAGCCATTGCTGACACCATTTAAGCCGAGAGAACACTCAGGCTTACATTAGCACCCTAAATGTCTGTGTGTGTATGGGCATGCACTACTGTATGTGTGTGTGTGTATATATACGCTGTGTAAGGTGAGCAGCAAGTGTCTGAATGGACATGATGTGTGTGTGTGTGTGTTTGATTTGTGCATGGAGCTCCAGAGGCTTATAGACATTTGAATGAGCGTGTGTGTGTTTTAGCATCTTGGCCGAATGTTAACATCGTAATTCTCACGGATATACACTCACAGACAATGCATAGTCAACTATGCAAATGAACAATTGGGCTTGACATTCTCTGCTTGCTCAAGCTGCTTTCATCTTGGCAATAAAGAACAATGACCTATTAGCAAGCCTTTCAAGCACATATTGGGCTCCCCAGGCCCGCTTTGCTTGGGCTATTTGCTCGTTCTCTGTCTTTCTGCTTCATCCCCCCTCCCCCTTTTCTGTTCCTTTCTTTCGTTCTCGCTCTGCCTGTTCGCCCTCTTACTCCCTGTAGACCCTGAGTCTGAACAGCCTGCCTTTGAGGCAGGCTGAACTTAACCAAACTAATCTTTAGAAGGGGAAGAGGAACAACTGCCTTCCTCCTCTTCTTCTCCTCCTCTTGAGACATTGCTGACATTTTGCGATGAGAAAGTGTGTCATAATGGGTGGGGGTTGTGTGTGTGTGTGTGTGTGTGTGTGTGTGTGTGTGTGTGTGTGTGTGTGTGTGTGTGTGTGTGTGTGTGTG
>JBBMJY010000017.1:4510694-4544389 GCA_037833715.1 Toxotes lorentzi
GTGTGTGTGTGTGTGTGTGTGTGTGTGTGTGTGTGTGTGTGTGTGTGTGTGTGTGTGTGTGTGTGTGTGTGTGGTGGTTGGGGGTGACAGGTTGACTCAACTCAGAGTCAAATATTCTGCAGGGACCTGGCTCCCACATTGTAGCCTGGCAGCTCTCAATGAGCTCTCACTGGCAAATAATGGCCTCTCACCCTCTGATAATATCCCATTGTGCCATTGTGGGGGGTTTCAAGTCACTAGCCATAGCAACTGTTGCAGACTGGCTTGAGACCTTATAAGTGCTTGGACATAGCTCTCTTGACCAGTAATGGATTTTCCTCTCTTTGAACTGCTTTCCGTGCTTGACCTGTGCTACTTGCAGATCATTGTTGGGGTTTTAAGCTTATCATTGTACCAGATGATGTATTACATGATGTATTAGGGCTAGTTTAAAGTCTCTTCCTTTTCTGGAATTGCATAACAACTCGGAGTAAAGGTTTATGGCACAACTTTGACGATTTCCACGGTGCACAGAGAGAGATTTTTATTTGAACCATAAACATGTGGTCATATGATGAGACATCAGTCTATATTCATATTCTTAGGCTTGGTGTGGTGCACTCTTGACATTCGTGGCGTTGCACTCAGTTGTTCATAAGAAAAGTGATGAACGTAGGTGTGTGAAGGATGAAAAAAAGACAGCTTGAGTGAGACCTTCAGCCCCTGCCTGTTTTCACACCTCTGTGTGTTCGCATGAAGTGCGTGTGGTTGTTGGATTGTCTGTTTGGGAAAGTTGGAAAGATTTTCTGACACAGCTCCCACCTGATTCTGCCATCTGAAGGAGGGTTTCAGAGGCTTATGGGAAGAATGTAAAACTGACAATGTGATCCTTCACATCAAAGAAGAAATGTTATGAGGAATTTGCCCACAACAGGTTTATATTTACACTGGCAATTTTAAGTAGATAATCCCAACTTTAATGCCGTATGTGAAGAGTTTATTGTACTTAGAGGTCTAACTGAGTGCTAAGGTTAAGTTTCTCATGCCTGTATTGTTCACATTCCAAGGATAATATCACCTGCTATAGCCCCATAAACTAAATCATAATAACACTGAATGGTACACTGCCCTTCCTTACAACTCCGAATGGCAAAGGGAAGTTTGTTGGGCATGTCGAGCAGTTTAGGGCAGCCTTTTACTGTTGTCTGTGCACAATTTCATTTGTGCAAACTGTCAGTCCACACACTTCTCTCTCTGTCTCTCTCTCTCTCTCTCTCTCTCTCTCTCTCTCTTTCTTTCTTGTTCTCTCTGTCTCACCTTGCAAGCACACAAATGCTTGCTTGCTTCTGAAATGGCCCTCTGAAGGGCCTTAGCTGTGTGTCTCAGCTACAGTTGTGATTTATGCCCCAGTGGAAGCCATCTCTCTATGGACTGTATCGGACTATGAATGTCAGTTCCAAGCTGTGCCAGCTGCCATCCATCACCGGAAAAACAATCTGACAATAGGCCTGAGTTCAACCACAGGTTCCCACTCGCCCACTCAGAATAATGTCACGTATAACATCATCTGTAGCACTGAATGGAAATGAAAATCAAATTAAAAAGAACAGCATAAGAAATGAGTTTGAATCCAAAAGTAAACATAGAAATGGAAACTAATTAATTCCATTCTGTCTTAAAGGAATCACGTTTTGTTTGTTATCTTAAAATTCACATATAAACAGTTTATTTCCAATAAACTGATAAGACAAAAGCCCAATGCATACACTGGAGAACCAAAGCTAAGATGATTTTAATAGCATTGTGTGTCCAGCTGTTAATGCCAGGCAAAATGACATGCTGGGAATTCCCCCAAATCACACTCATATGTAGTTTTGTTGTTTGGTGTTAATTATCTTTCTCTGTTCTGACTTTCTCTGTGTAAAATAAGGGAAACTTGAAGTTGTGTGTCTGCCTGTTTGTAGCTGCTCTGTCAAATTTAGCATAAAGGGCAGGCCTGCTCTATTGCTGATGTAATTAATGCTTTATGAACCAAATGTTGACTGTGTGTTGTGTTTTCACGCTGCCGTCACAGAGCTAATACTTCTGTTCAGTTATCAATAATAAAATAGTGGGGTGATCTACATCAACACTACACTTAACAAACCTTATAACTACATTCCAAGTCCAGACTCAGAATGAATATATTTTCTATTCTTTTATTTTTGCCGTGAGTGCAGTGCTGTGTGTCTTTAATACAGGACAGGACAGGTTTATCCCAGTCCTCATCATCACCTCAGAGATTTGCCCCTAAGAAGAGCTCTGTCCCTCAGCCATGAACTTATTGTTAAATGATATTCTCATTTCTTCTGAAATAACACTGTTAATTTCTCTTGCATTAAGGAATCCCTATAGACTCATAGTTGTATTTGTGTTGTGAATACTGGCCTTCACTATCAATCTACACAGCTCACCCTCCTCCCCTGAGTTAACCCTATGTGATATCTCTCGCATTTCTTATTCAGAGCAAGTCCTCACTTGTTATAATAAAGACGTATAAGTATGCCACCACATCTTAAATCTGCTGTAAAAATGGCTCGTAGCCTAGGTGATTACTGCACGGTGGCAATAATTAATGATAACATTACCTTATGAAGACTGTAGACTTCCACTCTTGCTAATTAGCTGCTCTGTCTGGCTGGACTGAACTCTGGCCTCTTTCATCAGGGCTCTGGCTGACGGAGTAAACAGAAATGGAGCTTAAATTGGTCCTCCTGGGTTATTTTGGTTATTTTGAGGGACACTTGAAAAATCGAAGTGTCACATGAAGTCCTGCCCTTACACAAACACTTGAAGGAACATCATGCACATAAATACCTCAGTTTCAAAAAAGAACATAAAAAACAACTATAAATATACTATTTAAGTTGAACCTTTTTTTTTTAACAAATCATAAGCTGTAGGTTATACTGCAGCACCCTCAGAACCATCACTTCCCACGTAACCCCCAGTCTCAAAGTTGTCCTTTTATGTGAGGTTCTGAGGGTGCAAAAAAAAGCAGTCTTTTCACAGCTTCTCAGTTTTTTGACCACAACAACATTCTGGACACATTCCAGTCAGGTTTCAGGATGCACTACAGCACTGAGTCAGCTTTCCTCAGGGTGACAAATGATTTATTGGTGTCTTTAGACAGTGGAAATCATGCAATTTTAATTCGGTTAGACCTCTCAGCTGCTTTTGACACAGTCGATCAGTTTGATCCCCTGGACCACCTCAGATTTATAAATCCAGGGTCAGATTTTGCTGTGGTTTCCCTCCTTAACTACAAGACAACTACATGTTTGGATTGATAACTTTTCGTCTTCGTCTACAACCATCTCCAGTTCTTTTTAGGTGTTTTTATATTACAGTATTTAAATTAGGCTTATGCTACATATCAAGGTGTATTTACTTCTGTTACCACAATCATATTCCCTTCTCTATCAATCCCTTTATTAGATTTTTTTATTATCCTGCAGATGCTCTATAATTTCTCCCTGACCTGAATCCACACATGGCATTTTGAATAAGATGGACCGAGAGGAGACAGTGACAAAACAGCTTAAGATTAAAGTGACACTTCAACTTTTGAAAGAAGAAGAAATATAATCTTCTTATTTCAAGTTAAAAGTTGAACTCATTAACAATGAAACAAAAACTTGCTCCCTTCATTTACTTCCACCTGTTTGTATTAAAGCTGTCTATTTCTCTGTCTTTCACCCTCTCCTCTATCTTTCAGTGCGCTATGGTTCTCCCTGAGGCTAAGAGTACAAATATGGTCTGTCAAGAGAGCTAGTGCAGATAACCAATTTATAACTGTCTGTTCCTCAGTCTGTCTGTCTTAGGCTTTCTCTCACCCCCTTCCCCTCGCTGCTGCTCACACAACGGACATGTTGTGCATCTCATCGCATCATTAGTCAAACAGATGTCTGTAAAAATGTTTTCCAAAAACTCAGCCACTAAAAGACAATTATGTGAATTACTGAAAAAGTGCCCGAAGTGGAACTGTGTCAACTGGCCGAGTTGTAATACCCATAAAAAATGTTAACTGTCCACTCATTTGGACACAAAAGTAAATAAGGTAATTACGACACTCAGTGTAGTCACAGTTCATTATTTAATATAATTTTTGGAGTTTCATTTACATAATCATCCATTTGATATCACATTTCTGCTTGATTTCTGTCGCTATCTTAGAAGTCAAATGTTTTATCCAATCATGATTGAAAGGGGGAGGGGCTTAGAAGCTTAGGCAGGAATTTGAACAGAGGATGCTGTGAATCATCATCTGGATGTTTGCCTCCTTGCTGTTGTTGTACCAATACTGAAATTCAATGTAGATTGTAATGGACATCAAATATTTACTGGTCTCAGCCAATGCACTGTTTAAAAATGTGACTTTTGGGCCATTAACTACTGTACAATTCAATAAATGTCTCTCTCTTTTTTTTTTCTTTTTTTTTTTTACTATTTAGGTTCTGGGTGACAGAATAAAGCTATTTTAAAATAACTTCTGTTAAAACCAACATATTGGAACATACTGGAAAACAAAAGGCCCTGACAGAGATCATTGAAGCTTTTTCTCCCAAACCAACATTTCTCAGCCAATGTCTCTGAAATTTCAACAGTCCAAACCAGTTAGACGTAATCAGGCCTCACTAGCTTGAGAGGCACAGATTGTTCCAAATAGCATCCTGGCTGTATACAGTAGCAGTATACAAGCCAGCTCTGTGATACTTTTTCAGCCTTTTTGATGTCCTCGGTGCATCTGTGCAAACAGCTTAAATCCTGTATTTTCTAAATCCTGCATTAATTTTGGGAGGCACAAATAGACTCTCAAAGGGAAGGATTTGCTGATGGGTAAATATAATCTCAATCTAAATCTGATCTGGAATACTATGACACCAAAACTACAAAACAAAAAACATTTAAGTCAAATTGATGCAAATGTGACTATTTTTCCATACTTCTATAATGCGAAACACTTACTTAATTTTATGTTCTAATTAGTATTAACACATATAGGCTCAAGGTATTATGAGTATAATGACAGTTTATATATCCGTGTCATAAATAGCCTTTTTTTTCTTCTTAGTTTGACACTGTGTGAGTCCACAGCCCCGACACCTTACAGTCCAGTGGAGTCCACTGAGTGTGTGACTGCAGTGACCTTCTCCTTCTCACCTGGATTGCCTCTTCAGCGTGTGTGTTTCTGTGTGAGAGACGTGGCGTCACTGTGAGCGACACACACCTCCAACCTCATCCATTCCCACCTCATCTGTCCTAACAGCGGCAGCTGGGGTGGGAAACAAACTTCACAGGGGTAAAATGACCCTGACTTTACTTTTGTTGGCACCACTGCAGACCTGATAACAAGAAGCTGTAAAGAAAGAGTAGAGCGTGTGACTGGTCCTTGTCAAGCTACTTAAAATGTTCAGCTCTCATAGCGGTGTGAGTCATTCACCGCCGTTGCTTAGTTTGATTTCAGTGAAAAAACAACAATTCAGCGAACAACAGGAACACACAAAGCACAATCTTTTTAAGACTACCACCTTTGTCAAAGGTAAAATTACAGCAACATCTATTACAGCGTGTGACAAAGGCAGGGAAAGTGTGTCCTGGTGTGTGCAGAGCTCTGTTTTTATGCTCTTTTTCAGTGTATCGTGTCAAGTAAATGTTTTCCGTCCTCGTCCAAAATATAAAATAGCTGCCATTTCTTTCAGGAGACCAGAAATCTGCTTTGTGTCAGCTGGGGACAATGGCTGGGTGACAAAGGAGAGATCTAACAAATAGATTAACAGTGGCTGAGAGCATACTGCCAAAGACAGCTGTTCACCTTTAGAAAATGTGTTTACATCTAGTGTGTGTGCAGTCTGTATGAGCAGATCTCACAGGCAGAGGAGGGTTTTTCTTCGGAGAGAAGGTCAGTAGTCAAGGACACTTAAAGACAAGAGTGCAGACAAGCATGCATACAAGCTAAACACACCCACTAACACATGTATGTGCAAGAACATCAAGATGTGCATGAAAAGCACCTCACTGTAGCCTTTTCTCTTATTTGCTCACGGTAACATTAGTGATATAAAATATGACCATAATTAACCTGTTAACCTGCAAGATTAAACATTCAACAGAGGAAATTCAATCGAGGGAAGTCATGCGTTAGCAGTTTTAAAATGCAAGTCAATGAAAATAGCTGCTCCGTTTCAAGGATGACACATTCAAGTTGAACTGCACACAAAATTCCAACATACAAGTAAAATCCAAGGCTACGCTTTTCAATTCCAAGAAGCATAAAGGCCTTTTTAGTAGTGCTGCATTAGAAACACTGAAATTCAATGGTATGATTACTTTGAGTAGGTGGTGGGACTTTAGCCGATTTGGCCAGTTATATTTGAAGACTGGACATTGCTTTGCATTTGTCCTGTACATTTGTCCTATACATTTGTGTTATTCATCTGGGAAAGAGCTGAATGAAACCATCATACACTTTGAGCAAATGCTTAGGCAAGACAGCAAAATCCTCGACCAGTGTGAAATATCCCTGCTGTCAGACACCAAAGACATATGAAGAGCTGCTGAAGAGCCAGCATTGCATGGCTTAAATGTTTTTCAGGCTCTGTGCATCAGCACATTCAATTTGAAATAAAATAATGGATGTTGTGTTAAAGTGCCAAGTCTCAGCTGTAATTTGAGTAGGGTTCCAACAGTATAGACAGAACTGTGAATGAGATATAGCGCTTTTAACACTTAATGCCCGAATTGCAAGGGTTCAAAAGTACTTGAAAGTACGTGAAGTGTTTCTTGGGCAGCTGTGTGTTAATGCTGGTTCATCCAGACTAAGAGACTCAGCGTTGTTTGAGAGGTGAGAGTTTCCATTTAGATTGAGGTGGAGTGGTCACTGCAGCCACTGACTGCAAAGCATTTTCACAAAAGATTAAACATGATTATTTTGTTTGACTCCCGTACACTTACTTTTGAACCCGTAAACCTTGGTTATGATGAATTAAAATAGCTGTAGCTCCCACACAGTTCTTTCAGTATTGATGTAAACCTGCTCAAATTAAAAATCTGAGGAAGTGGCTCATTAGTTCTGTAAGAAGTAACAAACAGCAATATTATTTAGTCACTTTATTTCTTAATCAAACATGCAGTTGATTCGATAGTTTACATAACTGTCTGTAAACTACTGAAAAAGTGATCTGATCAGTACTTTCATTTTTAGTCTCTCCAGTTAGTGAAAACTCACCACAGATTGAATCTGTTCTCCCTCACTCCTTAGGAAGTTGTACAGCACACCTTTTATGCAGAGACACATTTCAAATGTCTACCCCCAGGGGCAGACAGCGAAGGAGCACGTACAAAGGAATCAAAAGAGAAGACAAGCAGGCTATGAATCAGAAACAGCAGTCACCTTAAAACTGATACCTTTAACTTTACAACTCACCATCTCCCCACAAACATGCAAGGTTACACACTGGAACAGCACAGCATCTGAAATGTTTAACCAGATGCTTAAGCTCTTTGGCTGCTATAAATATACACCCTGCTGAATTTCTTACCAGCACCAGGAGCGCTGCACTGAAGCTTAAACTGTACTTTCACTTTCCACCGAGTTGAAAAGATAATTTCACCACAGGGATCACATCTTCCATATCTAAAAGTCACAAGAACAACTCGTCATCCATTTAGCTGAACTGTGTCTTTAAATTATGAATTAAAAGTTCCTTTAACCTGTTTACATGTGCAGTATGTTGAATTGACACATCTCAAGAACTGCCAAGATTGTTGAAATTAGGCTGATGAGATGTAATTTTTACAAGCTAGAAGACATCAAGCTGTTCTGTGATTGTCAGACACCGAACAGGGGAAAGAGGATGTGCAGAGCAAAGAGAGATGAAAAATATTCAAAAGGGAAAGAGGTGATGATCTTGTGTTTGGTTTTGGTTTTTGACAGGCACGGAAAAAATGCCATAGTTATCTGTGTGGACAAACAAAATGTTTTGTTTTAACTTCGAGGCCTTATTGTTCCTGACTTTTTAGCAAGAACCAACTTCAGAACAGGGACCTTTTGGGATGGCAGGACCTATGAACCAAGACTCTGAAAAAGTTCCTGCGGTCTGTGTGAATGTATTCAGAGCTACTTTGGATAATCCTTTTTACTGTGTTAGTTGCTGTTTTGTGGCCATGTCCAGTTAGCCTCAGAGCAAAGTACCACACTGGTTAGGACTGAGTATTTATCTCCATTGTCAAAATGAAGGAATTCACACTTGTTTCGGAGTCCAGGCACTTTAAAGCCACTCTGTAGAAGTACTACCCCATTGCTTAATGGCCTGAGAATGGACATAATAAATCAACCATGATGAAAACAGCTTCACCCTAGCAATCCAAGCAGGGCCTTGCAGTGACATCAGTTGCTGGATGATTATATTGTAGTAAACTCAACCTAATCTTCCAGCAGCCTGGGCTAACAGGGCAATAATACAGTCTGACAGCAGCGAGGAAACTTGAGGTGGAGGAGCTTCGAAGAGGGCTGCCCCTCAAGAACTCTTCTGCCCATGTATAAGGTCTTACTTTGGTGCTCTTCTCATCAGTCAAACAAGACACAGTCTGCTAAAGCGCTAATCTGCCTGATAGCGGCTAACCTGTGAAGAAGTTCAGGCCACACAGGGCTCTTGAGAGAGGGCAAACGTAAGAGCTCCAGTGCATAAGTAATGGCTAGAGATTAGACCTGCGCGATAAAGGTCCTTATCATATGACCCAGCTGGGAACTATGGGGAGAGAGTTCAGCTCCCTCAGATGAACTCCTCTAATGATTCCCTCCTTGCAGCCATAATTAAACCCGTTGCCCATTGTCTTGATTCATCAGCTCCACAACTCAGTTTGCCAACCTTGATCAATTACGTGGCCACCTATCTCAGCCAGGCTCTTTAGTTAACACTCTCACGTAGCTTTGTCGTTGTGTAAGTGACAGCTCGGGAGCAGGGCTGTGTGTGTGTGTGTGTGTGTGAGAGAGAGAGAGTGTGTGAAAGTGAGTGAGTGAGTGTGGGAGGCATTATCACTGTGATTAGGGAAACCTTAATGGACGTCTCAAGAGCAACAACACGAAGATGAGACAAGCATTTAGAACGTCTACACTGAGGCAGTGTGTGTTTGTGTGTGTTTTTCAGCGATTCCAGAAACACTTGAATCCTCTTTAAATGGAAGACATTTTTCCAAGACAAATTAAAATTTGTATTATTATTTGTGTCTTTCCACAGAGAGGGAGGTTAATGGTATTGTGAGAAAACAGAACAGAGTAAATTAGTATGTTGCGTGAAAGATCACTCATACTGCTCACACAGACACATGGGCACCACCCACCGTGAGCTTTTAATCATCCTCAGCTTGAGATAATAAGAAATGTAGAAACAGGGAAACGACTTTGTGCTGTTATGCTAAAGCATTACAGCTTTAATTTAAACATAAACCTGACCACATATAACCACAAATAGTATACAGTACAGTACCAGAGGTCTGGATATGAAAACACATTTGATTAATTTCTTGTCAGGGTTTAGACAAAAACATGTTTCCCTAGAGGAGTGCATCAGAATTCAGTGCCGCTGCTGTTTGAATGCTTTTATATCGAGGGGTTAAACCAGGGAGTTACATTATGAACAAACACTCCATATTGATAGACAGCAGAGGGGGATTAACATAAAGACGCAGACATGACAAAGGGGCAACGGAAACACAGAAACAAACAGCAGATAAGGCCGGAAAGAGATAACACACCAACAAATGATAGTAAGAACAAGCAGCTGAGTAGAGCAGACACATACTGCACATTACAGGGGCTGGGAGGAACATGCATGCTGCTCTTCAGGTCAACAGTCAGTTCAACTGTAGTAATTGTAAATCCAATTTAAAACAGATTTAATACTAAAAAAAATGTTTGATAACAATTTAAGCATTGCATTTTTTTTTCTAGGAGCTTTCCCAGTTCTCACCTTAGCTCTATCGACATTCTAGCAGAATAATTCCATAACCTGTGCATTTGGCCTGAGACACTGGCTCCTGGCCAGACAGCCGCCTGTATGCACACAGGGACAAACCAAAGGTACTGACTCACTCGTCCAATTTTTGGGTAACGTTGATTGGCAAAGCTGCCGACAACAGGCAAACAAAGTGGTCACATGGTCTGAAATCCTTTAAAATCTTTCCTGGCAACAAGTGAGTGGGTGTGTGCAGTGATGCAAGTGACGGTTCCAAAATAATGTTAATGTATGAACAGGTATAATCACCTAAAATAATACCTAATATAATATCGTAGGTTCTCCTACATGCATGGAAATTGTGGATAATGCCCCAAGACAACGTATTTTCATAGCTGATCGCACTTTTGTAACCATGATGACTAAGGTCTCCTAACTAAGGGTGTGTCTGGTGTTACTGCCATTTGCTTTTGGATTTTATGTTTTGTTGTTTAACCATTGTCCTGTGTATGTGTTTTTCTACAGAACAGGGACCTGGATTTCAGGTGGGATGGAGAGGTGGCCTGAGTGACCAAAACCTGCTTCAGTCTCCATCAAAACCTGCTTCAGTCTCCATATAGACATGTGAGTATTGTGTTAAAATACATATTTTTTTAGTTCATTTTTTTTTTTGTAAATTAATTCATTTGTACATGGTAATTTTTTTTTTTTTTTTTTTATGAAAAACTTCCACTGAAAATTAATTTATTAATTTCCCTTGCTGATTCTGGTTACAAGTCTTAATTACTTTGTTCATTCATTTGTCAAAACCAAAAATATTTTAAAACAGTGCTCATTGATTGATATAGTGGAAGCTATATACCCGCCATAATTAGTAAAAATCAGATATCAAATGATGGAAAGCTGTTGTTTAAAAGCATAAATGTATTTTTTAATACATGTATCTTGTTTTGTTTTGTTTTTTATTTTCTTTTTTATGCAAAAATATAACATGGTTGTTTGTTTGGTTGTTTTTCCCGCTTTTCCTAGCAACATATTCCCTGACAACCACATCATAATGAAAATCCCTGTGGCCAGACAGCTGCCATGTTGAACCCACTCAAGCCAAATATAAGGACAGACTCAGGCTTTCAGTCCACGCTGTGGCTTTTGGACAACACGATAAACACCCACAAACCCTTTTGTCATAGCCCCCGAAACCCCAAGCAGATTTTCGAGCTTTTCTGCAATCACAATCTCCACACGGCCTCCGAGAAACATATTTGCCAAGAAGATAGAAGTGTGAGGACTGCTGTCATTTTCTGATTATCAAATCTGATGAGACAGCTACTGGTGTGGGAGCAAACAGCGGGGATTACTATTTACTGCAGGATTCTGATAGATTCAGGCGTTTGCTGTGGTCTGGTCTGAGCCGTTTGGAGAACCAAACATGGCACTGATATGTGATAGCAGAACAGGTTATTTATCAAGCAGTTTGTGCTTTATTTGACAGTTGACAGTAAATATCGTGGGAAAAAGGAGGATGGGGATGAGTCCCAGGCTGAATGTTGAGAATGTTGCAGGTATTAAATGTGTGACTTTGCTTTGTTTGGACACCAAAAACGTCTATGATGATTATAAGTACAAAAATAATAGTTTTTTTGGCACTAAATATGGGGACATTTTTTTTCCAATAAAAAGACTGAACAACCGTATAAATAAACCAGACCCTGAACAGGTTAACGGTCATTTAATCCTAACTGAACTTGACATTAAAACATACTGGAGAGCTATAATACCCGGCTCTAATTGGCAGGCAGTGGCAGCTTGTCTGACTCATATGATGCAAACCTGTGAGTGGAGGCTGAAAAACGTGTGAAATCAAATGCTGCAAACCTGGCAGAATCTAAAGGGTTTGCATGGCTGCTTAAGGGGAAGTGTCAATCATGATCATGTCCTCTTGTAATGCATTTGCTAAAAATAAGACGTAGCTGCTTGTAAAAGTGAATGTACTATATGTAAATCTATAGCATATATGGTGAAGATTAGTTGATGGCTGCTGATTTTTAACATGTATTGGTTGCATAAAGTTGTTTTTCTTGTCATTACAATGATATTTTCCCAGGACAACATGGTTTGACATACTTTCCCTGAAGGCTTTTTTATGCACCATGAGTTGTATTGATGTGTCTTTCTTTATTTATGTGGCTGCAGTGAAAATGAAGCCTATATGATAAATTAATCAAGCCCGTTCCTCTGTTGTTGTTTCTTTGTGACGTCTTTAAAGCAGCCGAAAAGCAATATTGGATGTTGCAGGCTGATTTCCATATCACAGCTTTGGAGTGGTCGCACTGGTGAAGTGCTTTCCCTATTTTTATATCCTGGGATTTTATAGCCCCATGAGGCTGTTTAATCAGAGTTAACTCTGTCTGGAACTGAATTACAGGGCAGTCCTTCTCTCTGAGCCCACACATACATACACTGCACAATCACATGCACAAACGCACACATGCAGATGAGCATACACACACACACACACACACGCACATGGAGGGTCATAAAGCGCTCTTACTCTCTCCCTCTCTCACCCCGGACAGTGATAGAGGGTGGTGCAGAGAGTGATCAATATGTTTGTGCTATAAATAGCCGGTAGCGCAGTGTGGTGCTAAGGAGGGGGGATGCAGGGGTAATATATTTGATGAGGGGGAACCAACCCAGTGGTGCTTGGAAATGTTGCCTTCACAAAGCTTAGTCGGGGACGGGAGTATTACAGCTATTTGTTACCTGGCCAAGGCTTTGAAATGCATTTGAAACATAGCAACACAGTACTGCATAAAAATAGATGCCATCAAAATTACGGAAGTATGGAAATGGCATTTTTGGGGGAGAACATATTGTTTGGCTTAATATAAAGGAAAACTTCCCTGAAATATCAACATCATGAATAGCAATGAGAAGTGTGACAGTACTGAAGTGCAGCACAATATCAAACAGGTCGTCCTAGTGAAGCATTTATGGGGTGATACTCCTGGTCTGGAGGGGGAGTAACAACACTCAGTGCTTAAAGCAGTAGTGGCTCTGTGAGGCTTCACTTAGTCACAGTAGAGCTTTCAGCTAAATAATGTTGAGATGCTCATAAGGACACAGCTGAAGATGCTGATTTTGGTGGGAGTAAAGTTTTAGGGCTGGAACTAACAATTATTTTCATTGCTTTCTAAGTTACTCATACTTGTTCAGTCATAAGAATACAGTGTGTAATCTGGTAACTATGGATGTCTGTACCAAATTCAATGCCAGTCCATCTCTTAAACATATATATTTTACTGGATAGTTGAAAACTTTAGCCTGCTGGTGACCTTACATGATGTTTTATATTTTGCATCAACATACATACCCAACCCTTTTTGACGTGGGGCTGCGTTGGGCTGTACATATGCTTGTGTTGTGGTCATGTTGGCTCCTGCTGTTGGGTGCGTTTGGGCTACATACCACTTGTCCTCTACACATAAGTGATTTAGTATATTAGACAGTTCATTTGTGCAGGGTGGATCAGTTTGTGCAGGCAGGCAGTGAAGCCCTGCTTATATTTAAATGTACAGTGCTCCAACCCTTTTGGGTTAAGCGTATTACATTATCGACATTGACAAACTACATGGGCATTTCACAAAAACTTTGTGCATATAAATAGAAGTGACTCTAGTCAGGGATTTAATTAACACATACCAGCATTTGTTCTTCCAGCTGACAAGACAAGCCAAGCATGTCAAACTATTCAGTCTCATTAATTAAAGGGCGAAAACTGAACACCTCTTCTGGAGAAATGTGGATGAATGCAACCATACCGACCCCAAGCGCAGAGCATGGAGAGTGGATTCTTAATACCTGCACCTTGCAGACAGATATGCATTTAGGGTTAATGATGTAGATTGTAAAATAATGATGAATGATCTTCACATTCATTAAATATTGATTTTGAATTGGAAAAAATATCATGCTCAAGCTTCATTTGCATAGCCACCAGAGCATGTGAGCAGAGTTGAGCGAAAAGAAACTCGGCTCCCCAGCTGTGAAGGCGCTGTGCTGTGAACACACCACATTAAATGAATATATCAAGTATGAAATTATATACAAGCTCCATTTTTTCTCAATAAGTAAACGGTAGCCTACAAAAATGCATATGTTAATAATGTCATCTCGAATCAGTTTTATTTCTTGACCCCAGTTTAATCAATATTTTTTCTTAACCTCAGTTCATACAAGGTTAGGTTGAGTGGGGAATTGTTTTCTCTCTCACAGTGATTGTGAACCTATGTAGGGTTTGCCAACCAGTCCACTTCCAGTCAACATGAGTAGAATCTACAACAATAAAAAAATAAATAATGCATATGTCAATGCAGTGTATTATCTCTTGTTGGTCATATGAACACTCATGTTCTCTCTTAATGACACCACGTGTCAGTCAATCTTCATATTGTGGAATGCGTACCTACCTTTCTTACTCATATTTCATTTGGCGATGGGAACAGTGTGAAATTACGGTGACCTCTTGGTATTTAGAAAATACCACAAGACGAGGCAGTGGCTGTTCCCCCTATAATTTCCCAGGCATGCCAACATGCCAGTAACCACGAGTGAGCTGTGATAGGTTTTCAGAAATCGCTGTAATCAGACGTGGCATGAAAAGTGCTATATACTCTCTCTGATCAGTCATCAGAATGGATAAACCTTTTTCACACACTTCATTTTAAGGTGCATACATTGCAGTGAACACCAATTCTCAACAAAAATGTCCAAAAATAAAAACTGCCATATTGTCAACTGCACTTATTATGCAAATATGCTTCATCTGAACTATAATCACAACAGACAAGGCCCCTCAGGGAGCGATGACAGATGTCAGCCTTTGATTATAAATGTCAGCTCAGAGAAGAGCGCTGTTCCGGCTGCCCAGCCACACTCAGGCCTTGATTTTTTTATCCAGACACAGGCCAACATTTATTTTCTCATTAGTGGCGTGTAATCACAGTGTTAAACCGCACTGTCACCGTGTGATATTTCAAAATGATTTTTGATTGATGATCCCTGTAATGAAAGTGTTCAAGGAAATCTGAGATGTCCATAAAAAGAATTAGGGGAAAGCAGAAGGTCTTTTAATTAAAAGCAGCTCAGCTGATCAAACTGAGATATTGGAGCTGAAAGGAACCATTTTGAAAGCTCACAGACGTCATGAGAACCTGAGCACATATTTTAGTTGTCTGTAAATTACCAAGCTATGTCTGCCTGCACTGAAGTTGTCATGATGTAAACGAAAGTGTGGTTTTATTTCCATGTTTTTTTTTTTTTTCTCAAAACTTTTCTGAGTAGTAGTATGTATTACATGCTTAGCATTTGCTCTAATGTCATATCAAGAAGGCACTTGTTAATCGAAGTGTCCTCCAAGTGACTCTTTGGTGTTGTCCTTTGATTGGTGCCCTTCTGGTCGGCCTAAGTGCTCCTTAAGTGCCCAAGTGATTCATTTGGAGAAAAAACTGAATATGAATCTTTTGCTTAGACGAGCTGTAAGTTGGTGTGAAAGCTGTTTGCAAACTAGACAACCTGAACTAGACTGACTGGCCTGTTGCTCTTTGGTGTGGTTTGTCTGTGTGTGATTCTGGCATGAATCAATCTTCTGCTAAAACTTATCGAGGAAACTATCAAGGGACGGTATTTGTATCAGTAGTGCAGGATTTTATGCTAACTACAGTTGATAACCATGGTAACACGTACCAAGCATGCAGATCTTTTGGAGTTGTCTCACTGCTTGCATGCATCGTAATTTTCAGCTGTTTCTCCGTTTACTTTGTGCTTTGCATTATATGAGAATGTTGTGCATCAACAGCACAATATTTAGTAAGCACCCTGTCTGGTTTGTCTATATGTCATGTTGTCATATTTTTTGTGTACACACAGTACATAGTAAGAGCATGTTCATAATGATCATGTAGTACAGGTTAGGGACACAGTGAATATGTGATTTTTTGCTTGGTCCAAATTAACTGAACTGCAGGTGTGAAACCTTAGCTTTTCCATGCCACTGGTGTGGGCTAAATTTGTGACTAAATTTGGTACAGTATTTAAGCCCCTGTGCGCTCTGTTGGTATGGAAACCGCCAACGGAGAAAAGAGCTAGAAACATGTGGGAAGGTCAGTCGTGATCAGTGTGATGATAAAAAAAAGAAATAAATAAAATATCAAGGTCAAGTCTGTGAATGAGGCAGACCAAATCCTGTCTGAGCCGAGGCATATCCCATTCAGCAACTTTAAGCTCCTCCTCCTGCCTGGTTACTGCCTCGTTCATAAAAGCAAAACCAGCTGCAGGCAATCCTTTACCACCAAGGCCGTGTGTAGGGCTAATCCTTGCCCTTTGGAAATGGAAGCTGTATTCATACTAATACAGTGCATTCACATAACACAGAAAATGCACTGAAATGTGTGGCTGATGATATTAAGCAATGCGTAGGCATATTAATTCTCCATTCACACCTTTAGTTCACTGCCAGACATTTTTATTACATATAATATCAACAGGTACATGATACTTGTTGCAGGTATATGTCTCACACAATCATATATAATAGCCCACAGAGCAGTCTAGGCAATCAGAGTTAAGCTGTCAAACACAATATAATAAACAACTTCATATAAATATTTTACATTCTCTGGAATGTGTTGCATTGACCTATAGATCAATACACAGAGAGAATCACTGATGCCTGGAGGTGCAATAATGGCTCTTAGCCTCATGATTTAATTAAAATTGGCAAAATAAATAATTATGTAAGATATTCAATTATTGAACAGTGAGGTCTGATATTTTATATTGAATATTTTATTTATTTTGGGACCAACTTTTAGAGCTTGACTAAATTAAATTTGATATTTGAGATCCACAGATTTCAGTAATATCCATCCAAAATGTACAGTATATACACAGTTTGAGGCTACACGTGATGTACTATTTTCATGTCATATAATGTTCGATCTGTAACATTACAGTGTATTAGAATAGAGTGGAAATACATGCACAGCTGTCTTAGTAAGCACCTTACCCCGTGCACTGCTGTCTGCTCCCGTGTTTGGAGCTGATGCGAGGATAGTAAGCTTGTTTCAGAGGTGGATTACATTTCTGGGTCTTAATCCCCTGTCTTCGGCCCATGGTGTCGGCTGTATTTAGGATTTCACAAGGGGAATCTAGGAATATTTTATTGAGCAGTCGCCAGCAGCTCTCTCCAGTCATGTAACACAATCACTTCAGACTGATGTTTTGTGTATATCTCTTGTTTTAAACAGATTAAATAGGCGCCCTGGTGCTTCATTTCTCCCTCAGGTTGTTTTGCAGGAGAATATGTTGCATTTATTTGGCTGAAAGGGGGAACAAAGTGTTATTCACTAGAAATTGTATCACATTTACATCCTCCTAAAAAAAATAGAGCTTGGTTTTGGTTTTAGGGTTGGGAAAACAGTAAGCGAGCCTGTGCATGATTATTCTGGTGCTCATCCATTATATACCCTTGTGTATTCATCAGAATGGAGACAAATGTCAGATATAAATAAGATGCAGTAATGTTATTCCCGAAAGAATGCCCTTATAATCCTCTAAACATAGTAACACCACTATTGTTGCCCTAGTTTTAACACTATAGGCCTATATACATTCCCTGTCATTGTATAGATGAATTACATCGGTTTAAGGCAAAAAAAAAGGCATTTTAATTGCTGAAATAAGCAACTTCAAGTGTTTTAATATGTTGGATGGGTTTTCCTGTGAATTATGATGTGTGTTGTGACAGCAAGTCAAGAGACTAGTTTGGTAAAATAAAGGTCAAAAGTAATGAAATACCAACCATTTAAAAAACTATTTAGTGTTTCTTGGGAAAAAATAGCCCTCTGGTGACTGATAAATGTGAGTCACTGACAATGACTGTAACTGCAGTTCATGGTATGTTGAATAACATTTCTTTGCAAAGCAGAACATTCTTCCACCTGTTTTTATACGCATTTCAATTTATTTGGGTATGTCAAAAATCTCAGTATCACAACAAAGTTTTTACTCTTGCTGTCGGATTTTTTGTATTTTTTGTACAACATTTTCATAAAAGAAATTTCTCTTTCTCTTTCAAGAAAAGAAACACGGTATACCCATTCCTAGAAGTTATTATATTAACATTTTCATTCTTCTTTTTGGTTTTTAAAAATTCAAATTCCACATAATGACATATTTATTCGGTGCCACAGAGAGAATATTGATAGACCATCGTCAATCAGTCATGTGACAAAGTGACAATAATTTTTTAATGTGCAGTTCATTTGTCATGGTTGATGTACAATAGTCCCATTCTCTGCAGTGCTGATAAGGGCGCTTGTCAGTGGAAGGTAGCTGCCTTGAATATGCACATCAGTTTGGAAAATCTGTATTGAAAATTAATTAATATAAAGCACTCTGTCCTCCAGCTCCAAGACAAATGTCAATGGGCTTCACCCACCGTTGTTAAAGCAGAGTAGCTTATTCGACAACAGTGCAGGTCTGTGGTACTACTGAGCAGCTCTGATAAATCTCACTTCGGAAATTATTCCCACTTATTGTTGCCTTTAATAAAAAAAACATTTGAAGAATAAGAATGAGATGCTAATGTAGAATTTGATTAGAAGCATTGATAGATAAGAATAGTGTTTTTTTGTTCCATCCTACACTGTAGCCTGAAGCCAGTTTTCCTCTCAAGGTCTGCTCTTTTGCAGCCGTTCTCCTGTAGCCTGTTCCTTCCACACGGGTCACAATTTAGGTACTTGTTGTGAATCAAGACATGGAATTGAGTTCTGCCAATCAGAGGTTATATAACTGAAGCATTCAGCCAAGAGCTCTGTCAATCAAAAATAATGTGTTAACACAGTCTTTAATGCTGGCTCAAGGCTATTGTTGGATCACAAACTTGGTTATTTATTTCAGACACTGAAATGTAAAATGCCAAAGAAGATCAAATGTGTCCCTAAAGTATAATGACACTGTGGTTATCATGCATGTTCTTCCATTTTTCAGAAGAGAATAAAGGTGTTTTGGCACATATTATAGCAAACCGCGTCTAGACTCCCTGTGGGAGGCTTCTTCCATGGCACCGGCTGACTTGACATCTGAGGGCAGTGTTGTCTTCGGACGCGCTGTCAGATTCCACAGTGTCGACAAATGTTGATACAGTTTCCCTTTTGCAACACTGTTGGGTATCAGCTATTATTGATTAGGTTTTGATGTTCAGCCTGTGTTCCACTTGAAAGTGGCAGCTAGCAAGATAGGTTAACTAACTTCAACTCGGAAAGGGGAAGCTAGCTACTTGGCAATGAGTCCTACTACAGCAGATGTCATTTTTCATTCATGTTATTGCAACAGCTGCTGAGCCACTGGCTGCTCAGACACTCCATGTGCTGTTTGGCACACACACTGTTGTCACAGGGAAACTTAGGGAGTGCTCGGATCACAGATGGGCCATGTTCACGTCATGTCAGAGTTACTGTAATTGCCAGTTTTTGCTTAGTAGGTGTTGTGACGCTCTGTGAAGAAATGGACCTAATGTTTGCGTCTTTCTGTTTTGTTGGGTGCGGTGACGTGCAGGTCACAAACGTGGGAATCTTTCCCATCATTACCTTCCCTCCCACATGACATGCGAGCTACATAAGCAACAGCTACCATTAGTAGCTCTAACTGGTTCTACTGTGTGTTTCACTTATCAAGCCCCTGTAAAGTCTGGTTTGTTAAACCAAGAAAACTAAAGCAATAAAAGCAGCCTTTTTAAAATCATCTAATAAGTGGCCCATTTCGTGAAGATATAACTTCTGACTGAAAATATGACAAATGTCTGAAAGGAAGAGAAAGCATCTCAGAAGGAACAGCGTCTCTAATCACAGTCATCTTTCCTGACATTGTCTTTTATTGTAGATAAAAGGTGTATACACTAAATTCCGCATCAATCATCCAAAAAGCACTTGGGGATGGATGGACGACAGCTTAAAAGCTTTGGATTACCCAATATCTTGCTCCATACCGCATCTCTTATTTTGAGCTCTAAGACCACAGAGAAGCATCACTCTAAAAATAAAAGACTCGGCAATTGCAGCAGCTACACTTAATGTTGGTAGATTTCACACACTATAAAAAGAAAGCGCTTGCAAGTCGAGAGGACTGTATAAAAAAAAAAAAGCAACCCTGAAGACACCTAGATAAATTGTTTGAAATTAAACTTTTTATTTTAGAGCAAGGGCCACTGGATCCAAAGTTAAAAAAAACTCTTCCTATCATAAATTTAACAAAATTATTTATTTAGCTTTTTGTCTTAGAAAGCCCATTAATATTCTCCTCTTTGGCATCACTGTGGGAGCAGCTCTTATTTTCCCTTTCATGAGCAGTGCTGACAACATCTGGTCCTCTGGCCGTTTTTTTTTTTTTTTTTTTTCTACTCTCCTTTTGGGAGGGTCACTGTGGCAGCAGGTTTAAAGAGCAGGCCACACGTCCCCTTCCCGGCTCCTCCTGGGGGAGTTCCCGCTGTCCTCGGGCCGGCTGAGAGACATTGTAATCCCTGAAAAGTCATGGGTTGGCCTCAGGTGCTGCACCCAGAGGGACATGTCAGCCACAACTCTTGCTGCAAACTCCTTGTGAGGCAGAAATGCAAAACAAGTCAACCGGCTGCCCCTGATCCAAGGCAACACTGATTCTTATCAAAGAACTCTCTTGGACTTCTAAGTACCTCATGCAGCAGACAGAAGTGTTATACAAGCATGAGAAGCAGAGCCTGTGGGGTTAAGGTCTCACTTTTCAAAGAGAAGCTGTAGATTTATTCTGTTTTCCAATGTTGATTGTAGTTTGGAAATATCCATACACAATGAATTGGATGAATTTTCACGTTCAATGTTAAAGTTATATTAGTAACTTTTTTAGCTTCACCTGTGCAGGATCCAGTGCTGGATCTATAGTGCTGACTCCTTCATAATATATTGTGTTTCTTCCCACCTATCTAAGGCTGATAATGAAACACTTAATTTCCTAATCCCTGCTCCCTGCTCTCTGCTGGTGCGACTTCCTCTCTGAATTGCGGCGATGAACAACAAAGTGATGAACACTAAAGAACATCTGACACATTACTGAGTCTGTTTCATTCTAAATGCCAATACTTACGTTTGCAAGAGGAACAAAATAAATGGATAGCGGTGCAGTATGGCAAACTAGGGACCTATGATCCTTCCATGCATCATTTTAAGTGACACATTGCTCAATACAGATATTCCCTATCGGGAAATCAATAAACCTAATGAAAAAAAATAAAACCGTTAACTTTGAGGTAAAAGGAAAAATTTATCCAAAATAATGGCTTGGTATACAGAAACACCTGAGGTTCTCCAAAAGAAAAATACGTCTTCTTTTGATTCTATTTCACTATTTCTTTTTACTTCACTCTTTCTTTTCTGCTTCTGTCCATTTTCTTTGTAATATGCTCGATAGCTGTAGGGCACTATGAGGTTTGTGAGGGTATATTAATGAAAAAAGCACAGGCACCAAAAACCATTTATCAGATCAGACTGTGGCTATAGCTGACACAGGGAATGGAGTGTGCACGCATTGCGTGTGGGTGGGTGTGTTTATGCATCTTTGTATGTGTGTGTGTTTATGTGTGTTTCCGTTTAAGTGTTGCCGGTGTGACACATTCATCACAGGGGACATAAATGAGCTGAACTGAAGCTGTGGAAGGGCACAAGGGGGAAAGGATGGGTGTTAACTGTGAAAAAAAGTGAGGAGATGGAGAAGGGGGGAAAGAAGAAAAGGTAGAAAAAAAGAGGGAGAGGTACTCCAAAAGCTCGAGCAGTAGTGAAGTGATATGAGTGTGTGCATGTACTTGCTTATGTGTGTGAAAGTATGTGAGTGCTTAATGGGGCTTAGTCAAAGAGTCAGCGGAGAAATGGCTCTCGTACCGGCTTCAAGGAGCTGCCATCACCTTCTGCATCACTTCGCTTGAAGGTCATGGTCTCCCAGGACGGCGTTTTAATGTGGCTCAAATGCCTCACAGTGTGAAGAGTGAGATCACTCCACTACTGTTAGATTATTATACAGACTTTGAAAAGTCACACAAGCTCAAAAGGTGCATGTGATGTTTTGTGTTGCTGCAACAACAAATTGCGAAATCAGCTCATACATTTTAGGACATAGAAATAGTAGACTGAGGGCGAAGTTTCCAGTGGGGATACAGGGGGGGATATATAATTTATGCCCCCATTACATTGCAGTTGGAAATGTAATTGCTGCTTATATTAGGATCAGAGGCCACACATTTCTACAGTACTTTATGAACATTGTAGGGAGGTTTGGATTGTAGTGCTTCAAGTCACTGTGAACCTTTTCTGTACTAAACCATTCCACAGTCTGTCCCTGACCTTAACCAAGAGCTGCCAGTGTCTAAACATAAACACGAAGAGGTGCTACAAGCAGATAGTTCTGCAACTCATTCTTAAGTTTCTGCAGAATCATGATCAGCATACTGTAGTAGTGGACCTCCCAGCATGCAATGTTTGAAAGTCAAACCTCTTCCTCCTCTCTTGTAGACACACACGATGTCTGACACATTATTATTATATCAGTTTACATGGTAAGTACATTTTGAGTCAGTGGTTGAAAATACTTTGTTGAAAATATTTTGAATATTTTGACATTAATGATAAAAATATATATACATTTGAAAATATAGTCAACATCACAGAGTTATTCTGACATGCAGTTGCTATAAAAACCTGATGATGATGACAGTGTGTGATGCACAATATCAAATGCTGGTAATTTTTACTCTTACCCGATCAACCATCTGAGCCATTACAGTCAGAATAGCCATTACTGACTATGAGCTCTATAATAGCACAGATAATTCTGCAGTGCAGCTCTCCATTCAAGCTGTTCATCCCACAGTATTTCAGTTTTCCTGTTTCAGTAACAGCCTAAACAGCCCTATCACTCAATTCCACTCTCCCCCAAAATTGACACTTCTATGATTTCTTTGGCATTTAGTTGACAAAGGAGATGATCTGGCAAAGTCAAAAAGGCTTTTAATACTGTGCTGTAAACACACTGAGCCTACTGAGCCTGGGCCTTTTTCTATTTGTTACAAATGCAAGAAAAAAGAGTAAGGTTTACCAGTATCTTCTTACCACTTTCTAATAAATAGTCCTTTTGGTTTTTGATAGTGCCACCCTTAAGTGAATTTCCCATCCTGTCTAAAACCCAAGTGGAATATCAGTAGATTCTGTTTAAGTTAAGGATAATTAAGTGCTGTTTCAGTATCTTACATCTCAGCCTTGCTGGAGATGCAATCCATCTCCAGCAACGCTGCTGTAGCCTTATCTACTTTTTAGATGAAGTGTCAGATGTTCATTTTTGAAGCTGGAAAAATTGTAGCCCAGCTTTTATTCTATAGACTCTGGCTGGCAGCAGTTCAGAACTCCTGGCACTTCCCAACTAATAACCACTTCACCTCAGGGTGGAGGGTGCAGGCGAGTTTAAAAGAAGAAGAAGGAACAAAGAAAAAAAAACAATCATAAAAGACGGGGGGGAAAAAAAGTCCTCCCCTCCCGCCTGCTCATCACAGGAAGTCCAGCCTCAGCAGCCGCCTATGCAAAGGCGCTCTGATGCAGAGACCAAAGAATGCTCGGAGCGCAAACAGCTGGCTCGGTCTCACCGAGGATCACGGAGAGTCTTCTGATCTTTCTAATTTATTAGGTAATTACTGATATGTGTCGACAGCGTGTGTGTATGTGGGTGTGTGTGTCTGTGTGTGTGAGTGAGGGTTTTTGTGTGTGTATTGGTGGTGAATGTGGCAGCAAATGAATTCCAAATTTGTCCTTGTGCACACACACACATCCTCACCCTTCTGCTAAGCCTGGTGCATTTTGAAATTGTCTTTATGTCAAGAAAGAAAGGAAAAGAGATGCAAAATCCACAAAAACACACACTGACTCACATTAAGTTTATCCAGTTCTTTAACGATTTTCTGCTTGGACAACACATTAGACTTGTGAGCACACATTACTGGCATGAAAAGGATGATAGGGAGCAAGTAAAAGAGACTTTTAGGATTGAATCAGGCTGAAAGCATAAAAACACACAATCCATGTCAGCAGCAGCAAGTGACCACTTTGTCCAGTCAAACACAATATAATTTGTGAAGGTTGCAGCTTTTAGTACTTCGGCTTGTGAGCTCTGTTTCTTTGAGAGTAAATCTTTACCTGGAAAAGCGGTTCCTCCACTTGAGTTAAGCATTTCAGCACTGTGCATAAACACGTTGCCCTCTGGCTAACTGAATAATTTGACTCTCCCATTTAATCCCACTGTGTAAAGTTCACAAACTTCACTTTTCTAACAGCAGATGTTGAGGTTTAGAGGTTTTGCTTTTGGAATAGGTAATGACACCCTCTGGTTAATATCATCACCATCTCCCATTTCATCCCACGCGTACTGACGCTCCACTAGTCTCGGGCATCTGGGTTGATGATGTGGGGGAACGGCAACTTTTGTCAACTAATCTTCTGATGACTTAAAAAAAAAAAAACAGACTAGCCCAATTAGAAATGCAGTTTTGTGGTGGTTAAATAAGGTAAACCTCCCAAGAAGAGACATTACTTCCACCTTCAGGCATAGGGTTAGGGTTAGGCATTCATTCAGGCATTCAGTCTCATAAAAATGCTGCTGGTCTCATTCTAAAGGATGAGAGGACATAGATAGCAGCTTCTGATATTAGATGCTGGTGTGATGTTTACAAACAACAAATTTATTGCTGTGATTTTTCTTTATCTGAGAAATAAACTAGCTGTCTCCATGACAGCGTACCAGGATGCACATCGGTGACTTAAAAAAAAAAAAAAAAAAAAAAAAAAAAATCATTCATCTTACCTGAATCCTCATCATCCACATCCTCTGAGGGCATGTAAGCTGTTATTCAGTGTGTGTGTGAAAATGCATTTGGTTGTTTTGATAGTGGTCACTGCCTCCATAGATAAATGTGGTATGTCATGTATTTATTGAACTGAAATTCACACTTTCCCCTTTGGCTCATTGTTGTGAAGCTAATGGAAGTTTTCTCAGTGAGAGAAACTGTCTTTGTTATTAAATTTCCTTTCCGTTTTGTGGGTAAAAATATCAATTGGAAAAAGAAAAAAAAAAAAACAAAAGCTGGGTTTTTAGGAAAGGTCACCTAAAGATGAGGACACAGCGGTTAGTCAGGAGTTAGATTTGAAACCCCCGGTGGCTGTTGGCCTTTAGCACTAATCTGGCCTTCATTTAATGTCATCAATCAAAAGGCAGAAATGATTCCCATCAAGTCCACAAACAGGCCAGCAAAAGGTGTGAGCGTGATGCGAGCATCCTGGAGGACAGATGAAAATGACAACTGTTTATCAATCACCACCACTGACCGCACACAAACCACAGATAACAAGAGAGCAGAGAGCAAATTCACACCAAAAGGCAGCCAGGAGAAATTTCATTTAATTACTGTTATTACTTTTACCCATGTGTAGATCTTGAGAGGTAACTTGTTGGCAATTTGCTGCTGCTTTTTACCGCTAATGTGTGCTCTAATGACTGGAGTTTAAGCCTTTTTGCTTTGTAATCCTCTTTTATAGAGAAAAAGAAATAGATGGTGAGTCATTTTATGTCCTGTTAGTTGATGTTAAAGATGAGAAAATTAAATCAGTGGAAGAAAGAGGTTCCTCATTGTAAATTACAGTATAAAAACAGCCATTGGGACTCATTTTTTTCTATCCCCTGTGTGCAGCTATACGTATTTAATAATGTAAGCTTCCTCTGCTTTAACTGCATCACTTACACATCCACTTCAAAGATTTTGTAAGATTCTGTAACAAGGCTGGAAACTTTGAAAACGTGTACAAAACAGAAGCATTTCTTTTTTCTTTAAAGCACACTGATGACAAAATCTCACATTACAATATTAGAAGTATCTCAGTCATTTTAAACACCAGGGAAGTGATTTGGTGAACTGGTGGACATTCCTGGGTCTGGGCCTGTATTTCCATTGTCACCATGAAGAGTCGTAGCTTCCATTAAGTCTCACATAAGAATATGACACTGAAGGTCTTTAGTCAAAGAAGTAGATTTTACTTTGCCTTGATGTTTACACATGCTTCAAAAGCAAATAAAGAATCCAAATACAAGATAAACATATCACTGTCAATTACAAATAAATATGTTAAAAATATACTACATTAAATTGGATTTACAATGTTTGGCCTACTAATTTCGCACTACTAACACTATAAATATGGCTGCAGTATTATTAGATTAGATTATTAATGACTTGGGTTGCTCAGATTTGTTTTCGCAGTGTTTTATTACTGTTTTATTATTAGCCTGACACTCTGGTTGCTATGGAAACTGGTTGCTGACTGACTTACCTCATGTCTGCCCTCATATCTGTCATCAGCCAAACTAAAACGTTTTCAGATTGACTTTAGATAACAGTGAACACTGGTTTGATCAGCGTAGTAACATTAGCTAAAGCTGAGACACACATTCTGTCCATTGACACTTTTTTTTTTTTTTTGCAGTTGGTTGCCGTGACAACTAATTAATGTGAGCCAAAATGACCTGTGGGGAAAACACTGTTATCTCACACTCTCATGTACATGATGGCCTACACAGGTACCGTATTTATTACATGAATGCCCGATGTTACTCACTCACATTGACCTTATCTGCACCAGGCAGGTACCTACGTTTGTTTCATCTTTACTCTCTTTTGACTTGCTCTCTTTTAGTCTCTCATTTTAGGTTGTCCCCTACCTTAATATCCACAGGGGCATTTTAAATGAGGTTAAAATGGATATATTTATAAATGATTATATTTATCAAAACAGTACCCTGTTTAGATGACTTAGGCACCTTATATGATTTGCCTATACCCATAAAGCCTACACATAAAAAAGTTGAGGTGTTTAACAACTGTTTAATGTTTCAAACTGGAGCTGTCAGAAAACAGTACGTCATTATAATTCTTACTGTGTTGCTGAAAGCGCAGTAAATCAGCAATGCCACATTCTCTCCCTGAAGCCATGTAGGACACCTCATAAATTCACCTCAACTCTCACGCCCTGTGATAGGAGTAAAATTAGTTAAACTTTCAGCAGATTTCCTTTGGATTTTGAAATGCTTGATAACAATGGCATCAAATGTATACAAAATGTCAGGTATCAGTGCCATTCTGGAGCAGGTGAATCCATGCTCAAAAATAATTCTACAGTAAGTTTTCTTTAAAATGTGTCTTGTCAACATATTAAGAAGTAAAAATATATGTTTTTTCAGTTTTATTGCAATTTTTTTTTTACTTGGCATCTGATTCGGTGTCACCATAAACAAAAGATGGTAGCACGTCTTAGACAGAACTACATCTGAAGACAGGTTGAAATGTTTGAGCTTCCTGATTGAGTAGCTTTGCGGTAGAAACATCACTTGTAAAATACTTTCCAGCCATTGCTCTCTCTGTTATCGTTCCTTGGTTTTTATGGGTCCGAGTGCAGTTTTGCTTTGGTCAGGTCATAACAAACTGAGCAGAGGAGAAGATACATCTGTCTGGCATTGGGCGATGTGAGTTTGGCTGTGAAACATTGAGTCAGCTAAAAGGTTTGAGCTCTGTCAGCACCCTGTGGTGCCTTTACAGTTTAATACAGAGAGTCGAGACAGGCTGACAGAGAGGGCTGCAGCAGCAACCCTATAAAACACACTTACACTCAGTCACACGTGTGTAAACACGTTATGAGACCACTACACATTATGGTCCCTCATCTATTCATTGTCTCTGTTGTAGTTCATAGCAGTATTGTATTAAAATGACCCTCCATGGCCTAGAAACTCACTGTAGTGTGATGGGTAATCCATCACACTGACTTTAAGTGAATTGTTACACGTGCTGATATTGTATAGATAATCAGATTAATGGATTCAGGTCAAACAGTTTGATTTGCTGCTGCTTTAAAAAAGATTAAACTGAGTTATTTTTAAAAATTTAAAAAAAATATATATATTTATTAGGCTGATTTTCTTTAGAGTGAACTGATCTTGATGTGTAAAGTCTGTGGAGTGCCCCTTTAACGCACTTAAACATAAGCCCTGAACCAAATCCATATTCTGAACCAATCCAGTATGTCTGTATGGATTTGCAATGAGCCTTCTGTCAGTGGCACAGTTTCAATAACACACCACAGGCCGTCCACATGACGTATTCCCCCTCTCATCCTTTTGTATTCTGTTGAGTTAGGTGCTTACTCATTCCTTGTATCTTCAGCAGAGCTTGTGTTTTATGTTCTGCTGAAAATATAAGGAGGAATTCATATGATTCAGCCAGCTGGTGCAGTTATTGTCATGGAGGCACAATGGCATGAGTTGAATCTTAGTTCACTTGGTTAATTTTATGCTGTTGCGACTCGTTTTGTCTCTTGCTGCTGTAATGTGTACTCACATTTGTGCAAACGGGGCATGGAGAAATCGTCTGCTTGAGGCACTGGTTTATCAGCTTTTCTGGTCTGTGATTGTGATTGCTAATGGATTCTCCAGAGGTCTGGCAACTATCAAACAGACTTGGATGGAATTTGCACAAATAATATTAATGAAGTGTTACAAATGACTTCTCACTTCCAGTCTCTGAGTAACCCAAAGCTGCACATGACTACTGATTAGTGGGGAGGGTTGCCATAACGCATTGCTGAAGCCATTTTCAAATTCATCTCATCATTTCATTTAAATCAAAACCTGCGCGTCGGCTGAACATCGGCTGCTTAGTGTTTCCTGTAGAGGTGATCGTCAAATTAAAGGTGTGTTAAGCACAGAGCGCCTCCCCCCACCATCTCTCGGCAAATCACCGGAGATCCATTATCTTCTTAAACCATACTGAGACAGACAGATTATGTTTCATGGGAAGACAGGAGATTGAACTTGACAAGTACATGGAAAATTACATGTGGACTAAAGGCACATGCATCAGTGTGGTGGGCATTTGCAACTTAGTGAATTTGTTTATACTCCTATAGACTTGTAAATGAAATGCTATGCTCACAGTGACAATGTTAACATACCGATGTTTAGGGGGTATAATGTTTAAGAAATCTAACCTTGAATAACACATTGCAGACAAATTTAAAATGAAATAATGTTAAGCTGAATGCTGGTAAGAACTCTGTAGAGTAGGTCCATTGGATATGTGGTTATATGTACCTACCTGTGAAAAAGATATGCAGCACTCTAGGAGAGTTTTTTTCTCTTTGAACTATGATGAACTTGGAGTGCCTGGGCAATATCCACCAAAGTAAGGGCCATGTCTAAGGGCCATCACATAAACTCTGTCAGGAGGAGAGTGGAGAAAAAGACCTAAGAAAAGGTTTGACAAGGTCAAACATCTCAGCAGAAACACCTAAAACTGCTCTCAAACCCAGACTGACAAACAAGCACAATCTAAAAGACCAGGAAATTGAAATGAAAGTCTGAAGAGATGCACTTCATTATAAAAGTGAGAGTGTCCTTGGATGTCTAATAATCCAAAAGAACGCTAGCGATGACATGATTCTACATTCTGTGATTGGTCTGGCACTTGATTCAGTGAGGATTCATGATGTGGCATCTAACAATGAAAAGGTGTTTTCTAAACAAAAGAGAATGTCCTCTCTAAAACCTTTCATCCAGCAGGGACATGAATGAGGAATATAACTTTTTTTTATGACAGCACTCTCACTGTCTGATCTTATTGCTGGCATATTTGGACATTATTGTTTTGTAAACAGATGATCCTGCACTCTAGTATTTTTATTCAAGATGATTTGGTTATGTGCCATAGTGCTGTGGAAAGGAACATTACCCATGCAGCCATTCCCTGGTTTGGTTTCTTTGTTTTCTGTTTAGTATTTCCTGATTTATTTTGAAGTTATGTTCCATGTGTATCTGTTCTGGTTTTACTTCCTGTCTTTGTTTTTTGTCCCCTCCTCCTCTGTGATTGTCTGCACCCCCTGATGTGTTTCACCTGTTCCTAATTACCTGTGCTTCCCTCGTCTCTGTGTCAGTTCATCTCTGTCTGTTCCTCTGGATTTGCTTCCTTCATTGTTTTGTTCTCATAAGAGTTCTTAGTTTCCCTTGAGTTTGTTTTTTTGAGTTCCTTAGTTTTCTTTGAGTTTATGTTTCTGAGTCATTTTTCCTTTTGTGGATATTTTCTGGGATTTTCTTTTTGTTCCTGGATGCATGGACTCTGGTTTCTCCACCTGTCATCTTGTAAGCTTGTTTTTTATTTAATACATTTTAAATTTTAATAAATTATTATTATTTTTTGTTTATTAAAATAACTGCACCTGAATCTGTCTGCAGGAGTGTCTGTGTTTGGGTCCTTTACTTGTGTTCCTGGCATCTACCTCTTAACATTGCCATTGAGTTTCTTATACTACTCACCTCTGGTTGGAAATGGTAAGGATTTCGATTTAGCCCATGCTTGTATGCTTGTGGTAGTTTGCTCCATCTAACGGTGGTGTTACGGTGTATAAGTGGCCTTTTTAAAAGGTTACTAAATGTATGTCAGTCCTGTGTGAAAGCAGCTACAACAGGCCAAGGGCACCAGTTTATTTTGGCTGTCAAGACGTTTAATTAGGTGTCTGTGAAAGGTTAAGGCCAGGAGGTCAAGACACGCAGGCTGATGGATGTCGGCTGCCTGCAAAGGAAGACGCCATGCAAGTGATAAGAGACACATGGGCGGAGATGTTGATGTAGAGGTCACAGTCATAAATCTTACCTCTTTAGGGACAAGGACCATCATACAGGGAGCTGGTCAAAACAGGGCAAGGTGGAAGGTCAATTCTGCTAGCATATAGGAAACTGTAAATGCATGATGTGACGTGATGCAAAAAAGGGATAGAGAACAGGGTGCAATGAGTGTGGACCAGGGGACTAGTTCAAATGTGAGTCACCAGTTCATCAGCAACATAATAAGGCTGCAGTTTCCACAAATGCAGAAACATTTTAAGTGTTCGCACCGGCACTTCAGAACTTTTGGTCAGGAGCAAAAATAAATGCATTGTTGCATTTTTAGTTCAAGTCCACTTGCACTTCACACTGTGTTATTTCAAACCAACCAAGAGTTGTAAACATAACTCACAGCGACTGACAGGTAACACTTCACAGCTTCAATGACCTGTGGGTGAAAGTCAAATCAAAGTTTATTCTAGGGACTGACATCCTGGTCATGCTGCTCTAAACTGGAAGGCTTTACTTAAAATCCCTGGTGGTCAAGAAAAGCTCACAGAAGTAACAAGAAAATACCTGCATAAGAGCAACAATCAAAACTGAGTGAGTTCTGTCATGTGATGTGGGTGAAGTGGCTGTAAAGTACACAATAAGTAACACAAACTACTTAATGCTAGAGGTCCTACTTTATAGACCATAGAGGTTCATTAAGATGCCTGTTGTACCATTCAAACTTGATTGGCTTTGATAGTCCCAGTCAGCAAGTACAGGACTGGAGACATAAATATATCACAAATCACACTCTGGTCTTTTCTTAGACCTCAAAATCCAATAGCATTTTGATTGTTAAGCCACTATCAAGTGGCAGATTGCTACCAAGTAGAAATCTGCTCAAGCTGGCACCAATGCTTTCCAGTTTGGAAAATTGGAGAGGACAGTCTAAACCTGATATGAAATTTGGTCAGTAAATTAGATTCTAGTTTATCTGCAGGATTACAGGAAACCTGTGTTTCATTAAGCTCTATATTCATTGATAATCAGACTGTTCAACCCATTAGGAAGAATCCAGGTAGTTTCTAGCCTGCATTATTTTAAAATCAGTTTGTATAAATACAAGGGAACACATAAAGAAGAATTTGCATCTAATCACATCGTCTCTATAACTTTGTCTGAACACATGATAAGAAGAATCAGTGGCAATGAGGAAGCTTAAGTGGCCTGTGCTCAGCTAACGGCTTTCACTGGTTCTGGTTGTTGCTTTGCATCTAACCTGTGAGTTATATGAACATACAGACATCATAGAAAACAGGATTCCTCATATAGTTGTGCTTGTGGTTTGATCACATTATCTGACAATACTGGCATCATAAGCAAGCAGCTATCAGGCTATCTGGTGAAATAAGCTTAACTTTTCTGCTCTTTGGCTCTAGAATAAATGTTTCCAAAATGGTCCTATTCTAAAAGTGTGAATATAGTATTACCATGTAAAGCAGTCCCAAAAAGAGTTGTACATTTTTCTGCTCAACATGATTTCACAGGAAAAAAAAAAAAAAAAAAGTGTGTGTAAATCAGCGGAATAAACCTTTTTCACATCCTGTGTTACAGCCATTGTACTATTGGACTTGTGACAAGCACACAGCATAGGGCTTTACTTTTCCTGTTCCCTTTCCTTGTTGGTAATATCAGACTGAATTGAATGTTCTGCCTTGCCAGTTCACACTCACACACTACTAAACATGATTTGCATTCTCATTTCACAGATGGAACTACAGCTCATGAGGAGAATAGACACAGGCAGTGGAGGTTTTGAAGGTTCCTCCAGACTGGAGAGTCGTCACGGTGGCTTTGCTCTACGTACTGTAAGTCCTCGTTATAACCCAGCCAGCCTGGGTTATTTGTATCCATCACTCACTTACACAGAAATCCCACAAGCTCTGATGAACCTACTTTAGAAATCCAGGTGCACAGGTGAATCGTTTTGACAATGATGCAAGAACTTTCTGTGGTTGTGATCGGCTTAGCGTGAGGACAGTGTTTTAATTGCAGAATAACTTTCTCAGTCAAGGGAAAAGAAATGCATTTGACACTTGTGTTGCCAGGCATAGTGAGGATGTCATGATCGTGTCTGAATCCACAGCAGTGTGTGGGATCATGTTTGAACACCAAGTGCTGATAGGATAAGAGGGTTAAACCACACCAGGCTGCAGGGTAATAAAAACAGGCTCTTACAGCTAAGGCGAACAGCTTTCTCTTTTAACAAAAGCTTATGTTCTCTTTTATGAAAAGCCACAAAGATTATAAAACCATGTCTTATGGACAAATCAGCTGAAAGAATATTGGCTTTGCAGTTTAGAAATATATTTTCTGGGGAGCGCTTTGTGGTTTTCACCTGCTATTTACCTCCAGAGAGATCCACGGGGGCAGTTGGCTCTCATCCTTACTTTGATTGCTTGTTGACAGAGATGTGTAGTCTGTGTCATGTTGATGCTGTTTGTTTGTGTGGGGATTTCATCAGACTACTGCACTGATAGTCTTTATGGCTACAAAGCTGTCATAGATAGTCCCTGTAGAAATCATTTGGATCATTTAAGTGGTGTAAAGTAACTAAGTGTATTTACTCTAATACTGTACATGCTTGAGTATTTCTGCTTGATGCTGCTTTCTACTTCTTAATAAGCTTTTTTGTTCTTTTCTGTCGCCTCGCTATCGCTCCAGTTTACATGGTGACCCTTTGGTATACTTCTTCCATCACTGAATAATTTACTGTAATGTGTTACTACTACTATTTCTGACTAAGGTATGAGACTTGATGCTTGAGATGTGAGACTTGACTTGAGTCTGAGGTCTCATACATGATGCCTGTGTACTAGAGGTCTGATACCATTGAGGTGTCGCTGAGCGCTGATGCTGAAGACTGTGGATGTCTTTGAGTTCAGGGGCCCTATTCGCAGTTTT
>JBBMJY010000017.1:4551700-4570777 GCA_037833715.1 Toxotes lorentzi
GTGTGTGTGTGTGTGTGTGTGTGTGTGTGTGTGTGTGTGTGTGTGTGTGTGTGTGTGCGTGTGTGTGTGCGTGTGTGCGTGTGTGTGTGCGTACGTGTACATGGGCACACAGTGGGCAGCTTGCAATGATCTCACAGTGAGCCATTACTTTTGTGCCTGTGATGTATCAAACAGGAATTCATTCTCTCTTTTCTCGCACACACTCACACATACTCAGATGCCCACACACACACACACACACTCTCATACACAGAGGATCTCACACAGAGCAAGTGTCCTGGTCGTCCATCTCAACTTGACACCCCAGAACAGTGATGTTTTCCTTTGGTGCCGATGGCATGGGGTATATTTCACTGACTGATAGCGTTCAGTCTCCTCGCTGTGCTCCTCCTCTCCTCTCACTTCATCAACCTCTCTTATTCCCTCGTTTTCTATCCATCTCTGTCAAGCTTGATCTCTCTTTCTCTCCCTCTGTTGTCCTGTCTTTTCATTCTTTTTTTGAAGCACAGCACTTATAGGAGACTTGCAATCATAATGGCGGAATAGAAATGTAGATAGAGGGAGGAAAAAGTCTTTGCTAAATGTAAGGTTAGGCTTCTCTCTACATTCACCACTTTGTGTTGACATCAGCAGTGAGAAATGCAGAGAAAAAGAGGCAATTTCTTCCCCCACAGTACCATCAATAGTCCGTGTCGCATTTCCTGTAAAGGGGAAAACTCACTTCTCGACTCTCTTGGTGTTGCTATGCCATATTGCACTCAAGTAGACTTTGTCTGTCCTGAAATGACTTTTATGCTTAGGAGACAAACAGACAGGCAGCTAATTCTGAAATACAGAACTACAGTTGTGCATTTTCAATCGTGCAAGAGAATGTGATGTTTGCCTGTCAGCCTGTGGGAATGAGTGCAGCTGAAAGCAACAAGTTGTTCTAACCTAAGGGGTATTTGGGGACATTTAATAAATCACCTTTTTCCAGTTCAACACATAAACCCAATGAATAGTGCAGGATGTGAAGCACATGTTCAGCCTACATGTGACTATTCCTCCCGCACAAATGGTCTCGTGTAGAGAAACGATGCACCATTCACAGATCACAAAGGTCCAGTTAAAGTTCAGTACAAGTCACATACCAGAGCTTACACCGCAAAAAGGTTCATGTAATATCTCATGATTGATTGTACAATCATGATTAAGTACTGTCACAGTTAAGAGGAGTATTCACTGAGGTTATATACTGTATTTTAGTGTCTGGATGATTTTGTTACCACACTCACGGACTCACGACAGGACTCTAGCCAAAAAAATCGTACCTCTAAAATGATTTAATCATTATCTTCCAACATGGAGGCCTAAATGCTGTTTAAAAGCCTCCTAAACGCTGCCAGGAATAAAATTATGGTGGTGAAATATTAAATCTTTTATTTATATATTATGTGTTGACCTGGAAGTAGCCATAAAAGTGAATAGTAACATTAGATTAACTGCAGGAATAACTGCACTTAATATCTAGAGATCTTAAGAGTGTATGACTGGATTTTGTTACTTTTAACAAGAGATCCTATTTATTAAGCTCCTTAGAGTAGATATCCAGGATAATTGGGTAGCACTCTCTACCCATCCCTGTAGTGGAGATGGTGTCTGCTGAGCTAATCTCCTTTCCCACTGGTTCACCATCAAGGCTACAGGGTATAATCCTTTTTGCTTAGAGAGGCTTCCTCACATGGAGAGTTGTGAAAGTAGCTTTATATGTTGGTTTACTTTTATTTATTTATGAAAATGATATATGATATGATAATATTAAACATAGAGTGAACTGTCATCATTTTGAGCTGAAATGGAGGAATAGTGATAAAGAAAAAAAATGTGGCACAAGGTGTCATAGTAAGAAAAACACATCCACAATGTCACCATGTTTTCAAAGGAGGCATCCGGTGATATTTGATGTTGTCAACAAAACACTTGAAAAGATCAAAACCAACAATAAATTGATCCCACTAATAAGTATTGTCTGGCTAACCAAAACCTGACATGATGTAGTTTATTCTGCTGTGTCACAGAGCTTCTGTTGTCCAGCAAGACTAAGAGTCTGAAGCGGTGCTAGCAGCTCTGTCAGGCTGAACTTTTTTAAATTAATCAAACTTTAGATATGTGAGCCTTTTTTAAAAGACTTATATCTTCAATGAGAACCAATGAACTTGAAACTCAGCCAGGGATAGGATGTTAGAAAATATTAAGAAACAGACTAATATGTTGCTGGTTTCAGTCTTTTTACAGGATTTATTGAAGAGAAACAAAAAATAATGCCAGCCGTTTTCCGTTAATATAAATATCCTAACAAGAACAGTCTGTGGGTGGGCCATTTATTATATTTTCACCGCAGTGTCTGTATAATAGGCTGCCAGCAGTGGGTCACCACCTAACAGCTAGGGTCAGCCAGGTTGAGATGGCCAGACAAGATTTATCTGTTTTGTTCAGCTTGATTTATATTACAGTATTAAACTGCCTTGGGTCGCCCACTTTGGTTATAGACCTGACCTTAATACTTTCTAGCACCTCCTCCAGACCATCAAGAGACCATCATTAGGTTTTGACAAGCTTATTTGAGTTTCACTTAAGATGAAGTTTTATGGTGACCCTGTCCTCCGCCTCCCTTTCAAACCTGGACCAGTGCTGCATAATATTCTCTCCACCAATAGAGAAGCAGAAGCATTGTCCCAGGAGGGGGCCCTCTGAAGAGAGAGAGGATAGAAAACAGCATGAATGAATGAATGAGGAGTAAATAATAGCCAGACAAGTGGGAGAGGGTGTTATTTGCAGGTATATGTTCCAGTTTATTTATTATACAATTGGGTAACCCTCCATATTCTCGTATTAACTCAGACCATTTACAAATGCACAGTACAGGTAGCAGCATTCTCCTGCACTCAGCACCTCTTGACTAGGATCCATTAAAAATGTTTGGGAGCTGTGTGTATCCACATAGCAGCCAGTTTCTATCTTGAGTATTTAATAATGTGCATTCATTACTGTGCACTCCATTTTCCATTACAGAGAGAACTAATAAAGGTGTTCTCCTTCTTTGAAACGTGAATAAACATTCATATAATGGCAGAGAAGACCAGGAGATCCAGACATTCTTTTGTTGTTAGGCAAATGAACAAATTGAAAACCAGAGAAGAAGCTATGCAAAAATGTATTTTATTTGACCCCAACCTGTTGATTTCAGTATTTGAAAAAATGTTCTGACAGTGACCAAAAAAAAAAAATCTTCCTGTGCACTTATGCATGGGTGTGTATATTCTTGGTTCTCTATAATAATGATGACCTAATGTCCTCGGGCAAAAGATAGAAAATGAGTAAGCTGTGTGCTGTTGACCAGCCAGGCAGACTCTGGAGCTTGGACTGACACACTAATCTTGTCATTGCTTCCAAATGCACAATGGCTTTTCAAAGGCGTTTTATCAAGCAGAGCCCAGTAACTTTGCCTGAGTCAATGTAATGTTGGATCACTGTGAACAAAATGTCTCTTGTGTCTCTAGTCTGCCAACTAGTTAGTCAGTTGGACAATGAAGACTTGTCAGATTCCAAAACAGAAGAAAAAAACAAACAAACATTAACCTTTTCCTGATCTGATGTGAGACATTGGTTTCCTTAAATGTTTTAGAAAGAATTTGGGGGAATTTAAAATTGTCTCAATGTTTTGTATCTGTAAATAAATGGACAGAGGACAGTGTCAGTATTCTATAAGACTATGAGAACCACATGTATGGGATGCTATTGATAGTAGGGCGTGAAAATAGTTAATATTAATGGACACTGATATTCCTATTATTATTATTCTTTGTCTTACTTTGTGCTTAAAACTTCAAAAAGTCATAATTCTCAGGCAGGTTCTGGAGTTATAGGGTGCATGTTTTTTTCCATGTTTCTACATTTTCTCTGAGTGGATTTATGGACATTTATTTGCTTCAGGTATTAGAGATACCAGTGTCCTCAGAAAACATATGTCACACAGAATCTAGAGGTATGTGTATTGTGTCTGTGTGTTCAGATTTGACAGTTATAACTCAGTGAAGAACTGAGATTTGTTTGATGACAAACACGTCGTTCGTTGACATATGCTTAAACATGTATTCGTTGAGTGAGGAGCATAAATTGTGTAAGGCCTTTGAAATGCTATGTTTCTTTCCTTTAACAGTGTGTTTCAGTGTAAACTTTCTAAGAGAAGTAATGTGAGACAGATAAATTCAGATGGGGAGAACTGAGCAGACACTAACACATCACAATGTCACTATTATTCCTGAAGGCCTGAGTAGACTTTAATATGCTTTTTTTACTTCTGAGTGTTCATGTGTAAGTGCTCCAGACTGACGCATTTTAAAGCTGAATGTTCCAGTGTATCAGCATCTTAACATTTTGTGGATTGAGCCATTTCCCAAAATCCTAAAAACATCCAGAACATGGATGAAATTACACATTGAATTAGAATACAGAAAGGTGTTCCCTTCACTCACTGGTTATGCACTGGTCCTCATTGTTGCCAATATTCTTTTCTTAGCAGGACAATATGCAAACTGCATCTACACTACAGGGAGAAGTGGTTGCCAGCCAACAGTGTCTACGCACACTGTGTGTGTAGAGTGAAAGGCAGCAGAGCTGCTCAAGGATCTGGAGGTGATGAATGCAAGGCTGAGAAGTGAATAAGGGGGGCTTTGGGATAATGGCTGAGAGTCAAGCCATATTTGACTGTTGCAGGGGTAATCCTCTGCTCCTATTCCCCCTGCCTGAAGGTGATAATGGCTTCGCACTGCTGCTGAGCTGCACATGCGACTAAGATGAGAAGCTGCCGCTGTGTCACGTCAAAAGGCCTTGCCAAAAAAGATGCCATGTGGCATTAAGCAGTATCTGTCTCTGAGAAGAGAGGCGCCACGTGTGTCCATTCTCATTTATCTTGATTTCTTTGTTTCTCAATCCGGAAAGTCGTTATAAATCAGACTAAGAGACAGAAACAAAAATCAAACTGTGGACAATTATTTTGAGTTTACACTATGTCAACCACCTATAATTTCAAGAGTGATACAAAAGGTCAAACTGTGCTTAAAACCTTAGTCTATAATCCCAATGTAAACTCACTGTAGAAACAAAAGTACTGGGATAAAACATCCTTCGTCTAATAACAGAACTGATGGATGTGAGTCAGCACATTGATCGTGGAAGTCAAATATTGATTTTTTCTGCTTTCAAAATGTCCCCTAATTTATTTTTTAAAGTGTATTTAATTCCCGTCATATGTTTGAAGTATTGATATTCACAAAAAGGCCTTTGCAAAGGTTGAATTATGGCCCTGCTAAACAAAATTAAAAATGATCTTGCAGTAAATATTTTATTGCAAGGGCAGAATCACTTTTCATTCAATGAGAAATAACTTCAGAGTATTTTGATTATGATTTCATTTGAAACACCAGTATCATAAGATCTCAAGTTTGAGAAGCTGAGAGGAGGAAGATCTCAATGAGGATCTAAAACTAATCTCAAAAATACAGATGATGAATGTGCTCAAAGATTGAAGTGATATTTAGTTATGCCAAATACAGGGCACTGGGCCAATAACAGCCTTTTTTTTTCTTTAAATGTAAGATGGCAAGAAAGGTCACGTCTTTCTTTCTGCAATTTCATTTGTGGATATGTTAAGTGACAGGGTTTTCACACCAGAAACAGAACACAAGAAAAAGTTTGACATTGCACAGAGCAAAGCTATTACTTCAGATGGACAGGGTCCATAGCAATGCGCAACTAAACTGAATGTTGACACCAACTGGCTGACCTCCACAGCATGCATCTGATGGGATTCTGGCATTGACTGATGGTGGAAATTAGAAACTTATCGAAGTTTGGGGAGTGTGCGTGGCAGCTCGTCTGCAAGCCTCTGCAACACTGTTCTCCCCCCCGCCCCCCTCCTGAGATATTCATATGTACCTTTGCAGAAACATAATTCCAGCCTTTTCTTGATACACATACACCCATGTCAGCTGGAGCAGGTGAAGCAGCAGTCAGAGCAGGTTTCTATCAAATAAAATGGCAGCTGACTTTGACAGCTGTTGGCAGTATGTAAACAATGTTGGTTTTCAAAATATAAAATGAAATTGCAAATGTTTTACGAGGTGGAAGGTTCAAGATTGAAAATGTGTTTGGCTGAGAATGACTGGATGAAACCATAACAGAGTTCCTGAAAGCTTCACAGGATACTGTTAACTCCCATTAACCCACTCTGTGGCATGTCAGGTGTCAGATCGGGCATTCAGCAGAGCTTTAAGGCTTAAACGCTCAGTGATCCACAAATCGTCTGCGGCTTCACAACCTGAGGATGGGGATTGGAAGGAGAGGGAGTTGGGGATTCCCAAGGGGTCACTTGTGTCGCTGCAGCAGCCTGACTACTGGTTGGCCAATGTGTTTGTCGGCGTGTGTGAATCAGTCTTTCAGGTCTTGTTAGTGAGGACTCACCACCTTGCTTCTGATCTATCTCTATCTATCTCTCTCTGTGTCTTTTGGGTTGACCCTGCTGCTGCCATGCACAGCTGTAATAGGAGCCAGGGGGGCCAGTTTTGTCTTTTTCATTGGCAGACACTCACACACACACACACACACACACAACCAACCCAGAATCACAAGGAGTCTTGTCATCAATAATGACCTTAATGCTTATGGGTGTTAGAGATGGCAAAGGGGACTTGAATCATGATTCATCACACATACACACACACACACACAGAAGTGACGCTGCGCACGCTCAGACATACGCACATGCACTCACAGTCAGATCCATACACACTCTCACACACACACACACACACACAGGCTGCTGCTCCCGATGATCATTAGTGAGGACTGGCTCATCTAATGACGGCTATCCCTGTGCTCTCTCTCCCGCTGTATGCTCTTTCATTACCCAACATGAATACCTCACTTGTTATCTCTGTCTCTCTCCCTCTCTCTCTCACTCTTTCGCTCTCTCTTTTATTCTGACACACACAAGCAGTGCAGTGCACACACACACAAACGCACACATACGTGGACGCTGCTCTTCTTCTGCTCATCTCCCACCATCTCCGACATGACTCCTTGTCTCTGCCTGTGGCCCCGATCCATGTGTTATTGATGGAATCCTTCCAGACACAAACATTCACATGGACGGACACACACACTCAACCACCCAATCACAGAGAGCAAGACCCTGGTGACTAATACTAGCTGATCCTCAGTGACCAATAAAAAGAGCCTGTAGACTGACAGGTTGCTCGGCAGCTCTGATTTATTGAGTGGGGTATCTACTCTCTCCCCTTTCCTTAATTACTTTTCCTTTCTCCACCCCTAGATTTTGCTCTCTTGTTTCTGATTCTGTCCTCACTCTCCCCATCTTACGCTCTTTTTCTAGCTCTACTCTTTCTTCCTCTCTCTCTTTCTCTTTCCCTCTCTTTATCCGTGAAGTGGGGGAGAAGAGGCTGTGGTCATTTGCAACCCACTGATGTCTGAGTGGTTGGTTTCTATTAATAAAATTAGCTGAGACAGGGGAGGAGAAGGAGGGGGGGGCAGAGGCTATATGAGAGGAAAGCAAAGTGAAGAAGGGAAGGAAATACAGTGAGAGACAGATATAGATGGATGATAACAAAGTAATCTTGGGGGGATTACAAGAACCAAGGTAATGGATACTGCAGATCCCAGAGATAGTGAGACAGGAGGAGGATTAAGTACTGGAAAACAAAATATTACTTCTGCAGCACGTGTGTGTGCACCCGCATCAAGGTAAAGCTGCGAACATGGCCCTGATATAAGTCACGCACTGATAAGAAAGGTCTGGCTGGTTACAGACGTAACAGGTCCCGAGAGTTTTTTGTGTGCACCCAGTTAGTGCTGTATATCACTGTGTCTGTTTGGTATTTTCTACCTGCTTGGGTACTTTGTCTGCATATTTGAGCACTTGTATAGTGTATCTCTGCCAAATGGCAGGGAATAGCTCAATTGTAGAGGGCAGAGGTTCTCTTTTTACCAGGTGGCAGCAGCGTAGGGATAAAAGGTTAAATAGCTCTTGCCACTGTAAAACCTTCTCACTGCATTTCACAATATAACCAGTGTCAAAGGTGAGCCACCATTACATAATCACTGAGGCATGGAGGGTGAAATGGCTTTGAGCTAAATGAGCTAAACTAGTAATTTTACTAAGTGTAAATTACCCCCCCCCCCCACCCCCAACAACTGCCTTGTTTGTACACTCAAAGTACATTTACGTCTCTTGCTAACTTTTACAATTAAAATTACAATTTTTGTTTGTTTTTTTAATTATTGTGTAATCACAAGGTGGTGAACAATGCAGGGGCCTCGGAATTGCTTCGGTGCTTTTTATAGACAATGTGTTTCTGTTGGCTTCATCAGACCATGACCTCCAGCATGCACTGGGGCAGTTTGCAGCTGAGTGTGAAGCGGCTGGGATGAGAGTCAGCACCTCCGAGTCAGAGGCTGTGGCTCTCTGCCGAAAAAGGGTGGATTGCTCCCTTCGGCTTGGGGGCAAGTTGTTTCCTCAAGTGGAGGTGAGAGTAAAATAAAGGATGAGCTTGACAGGCGGATTGGTGCAACATCGGCAGTAATGTGGGCATTGTACCAGACCACTGTGGTAAAGAGGGAGCTGAGGTGGAAGGGAAAGCTTTCAATTTACCAGTCAATATATATTCCAACCCTCACCTGTGGTCATGAGGTTTGGGTAATGACTGAAAGAATGAGCTCACTAATACAAGCAGCCGAAATGGGTTTCCTCCGTTAGGTGGCAGGGCTCACCCTCTTAGGTAGGGTATGGTGCTCAGACATCCAGATGGTGCACGTAGTCCATGTCAAAAAGCCAGTTAAGGTGGTTCAAGTATCTGATCAGGATTCCTCCTGGGCGGTTTCCACTTGAGGTTTTCCAGGCACGTCCACCTGGTAGGAGCCTAAGGTATAGACCCAGAACATGCCGGAGAAACTACATGTCTCATCTGGCCTAGGAGCACCCTGGGGTACCCAAGGCAGAGCTGGTTAGCACTGCATAAAGGGACGTCTTGACCATCTTGCTTAACCTGCTGAAACCCGACTCTGGGAAAGTGGCAGAAAATGGATGGAGGGATGGAGGGATGGATAGTTGGACTGAAGGAATCACCCTGTGGTGCTGAGCAACTCTTTGATATAAGTTAGGCAGAGAGATGTTAGGATGAATGTCTAATGTTCCCAATGCATTTTTCAGCTGTACTTTGAAGCCGCATGTCACCACACACAGTAGATGTTCAGACAGATGCCCTGTGTCCTCAGTGCATATGTGAGAACACTTTGAAGCTGGGTTCCTCTTGATAGACAAAGCCTCACTCCTAACACAGCATGTCACTTTTCCATGTTCTCACACATTTATGTGTGAAAAGAGTTTCATGATGGAGTTACTATCACATCTGTAACAATATCCAGCCTTAGTCAAGTTTCTCTAAGGTCTGTTGCAATTCTAGGGAGTCATCACACTGTAAGATGGACAGAGTGCAGCCAATTACTGCATTTGTTTTCTTTTCTTTTCAGGGTCACAGCAAACTAACACTCAGCAGACATTTCCTCTAGCTCACCAGACCAGAGTCTACTTAGACTTTTCAATAAACTAGAAGAGACCAAAAGACACAACAGTGGGAAGAAGGAAGTGAAATGTCAGTGTCTGTCTGCATTTGTAAGCTCTCAACAAATGGACTGGCCACTCAATAACACTAGCTTGAAAAGAAGTTCTTTTTAATGGTTTCCATCATATGGGATCTAACATCATTAATATTAAAGTTAAATTCTTGACATGGTTTTTCCTTGTGTCCTCCCTCACCTGTTGCTCCTGTGTCTCCCTCCACTTAGTCTAATACCGTCAAGATCTGCTGTCCCTCACCTTTCCACCATCTGCCCCCATAGCTGAAGCAGTACAGTTTTCTATTATTTGTATCTAAATAATGCAAATAATTTGTTAGTGTTACACCATTTTTTCTTTCTTGGCATTTATTAGGAGAGCAAACAGCAATAATAAATCTGGCATTGTTTTTATTTGCGATCACTGTGTCTGTTGTGCAGTCACTTAAGCGTCTTGATTGTCTGCACTTGTCAGTGTGGTATTAAATTCAATTAATCGTACATGCTCTAGCAGAATAAAAAAGAAAACACTAAATAAACTGTAAGAATTTTTAAAAGAATGGCAGATGTACGGTCAAGCTATATCTCTGATTTTCTTCCCCGAGCTACTTGTTACTTTCTGACTGGTCTGGCATGTTATGACTTTAGGCTAATGAGTGTTTAAAGCTCTAATGTGCGATGACTCAACATCACTGAGAATATGGGAATACAAGTCCAGACTGCTTCACTTTAATCGGCATCAAATATCTTTGTCGTCATCATGTGGCATGACCGTGAGTGGTTAGCTTGGCTTAACGTTTAGTGTTACTGACCTACAGAGAGGCATGGCTGTGGCGTGCTTGTTGCATATAGTTTGTTATACTGAAGGACTTTTGATTTTGTTTGATTTTTCTTATCACTGTGCTGATCTGTTCGTCAGCAGCATGACACTTTAGTGCTATTGCTGCACAAAGGTTAGCTCTAACCCCATTACAAAGCTAGTTCATGAGCAGTAATAACATTGGTGCTAAATGTAAATCAATAAATTAATAATGTAGACAGCTGAGCCCATGTTTAATCACTGTCTAATGGCCAGGCTCCATCAGCTAAGTGGTAGTTGAAGGGTTGTGTTTTCCCACTGTGTGAGAGCATTCTGATTAGGCGGCTTTCCTCTGATTAATTACAACAATGCATACTTTCCCTAACAGCAGGCTACTTGTGAATCCTGTATTCATATTTAATGTAACTATTTCCAATCTCTCATAGGAAACACCCAAATGAAACCATATATTATTTTAACTGTACTGTAGATCAGCCACATCTTATCATTTTTCTCCAAAACCCTTAGCAGTGGGGACCTATGGGGACACATAAATAATTTAGTATAGGCAGTTACTTTGAAATGGCATAATGTATAGTATTTTCCATTTTCTCACTCAGCAGGGGGCTGTTCAACATGGATGCTCCACCTGCGTCTGGATGTTTGTGGGGGTTTTTTTGTCGGTCATTTGGCAGAGCATGTTTTTGTGATTGTGGGAGGAAGCTGGAGTACCCAGAGAGGGGTTTGAACCTGGAGCCCTCTTGCTGTGAGGCGACAGTGCTAACCACTGCACCGCTGTTTCAAATGTAGACAGAACTGAATTGAGCTGGCCACCCATTAAGATGTGTTTACATACTTTTATTAAAAAAACAAACATTGTTTATTTTTAATTGCAGTCAGTTAAATAGCACTGTGCCATATTTTTTTTTGCTTAAAGGTAATTCATTCCCTAACAACCATGTTCATGAAAAGATGACAGGTTTTATGCAAATCTGGTGAAATTACTAATTAGATACATCTTTGCATTTTGTGTGAGTCATGTAATTGCATTAAAAGTACTGTCAGCCCACAACTCAAATGAAAACCAAGTAGTGTTGCTGTGATGCCAGTTTGTTTTGAGGTTTGAAAGTGAAATGTATACATCCATACATTTTCCAAAACTGCAATAAATACAGAGATCTGGGCATCATCTATTATACATGAACTAGCCCTTTTCCTCATTCCCTGAAAATGCTGGGAAAAAAAAATAAAAATTGCAGAAACATTTGATGCTCGACTGAGGTCGAAAAAAGTTTTCCACATCATTTGCACTGTTTGAGGTTTGACAACTGTTGTTTGCTTGTTGCAAATCAAATATGTCAGCGTAGTATCAATGGGAATTGAGTTAGTAATGGGTGATTCTGCAGCTTGTGATTTGCATCCAGTACATCCAGCGTTCAGTGACCTATATGTAGTGAAGTGGAAAGTGGAAAGTGAGGGTTTGGAAGTCTTCAGGGTGGTGCATGTGTGTGTAGCAAATCCAACTGTAACGCTTGTGTCCCATCGGACCTGCGTTTAAAAAAACACTTTCCCTAAAGTTATTTTGTTGCCTAACCCTAACCAAACTATAGATTAGTTGCCATTTACATTTGTCGTTTCCATAACTGTAACCATACAGCAGCTGCCATTGTCAGATATTGCAGAGAGGAATTCTTTTTTAAAATATTGGTATTGATGTGGATTGTGCAGAACTGTCCAGTATCAGTGTTGCCGGCGATGGGGTGAAAGTTTTACATGCACTGTGCATCACGGTCTTAATACCACATGGTCTTAATACCATGTGCAAGTGGAGAATAGCAGTTGTAAAATGAGTTTGGTTTACAGATTCAAGCCGTATTGTTAAATAGACGGTCCCACCTGCTGTACTGTAGCTATGAAATATCTGAAAGCAAAGAACAAAATAAAGACATTGTCATGAGTCTGTTTAGTTTTCTGAAGCTGCTGGGCATCAATTAGCCCCATCGCAAGCTGTGAGGCGGTGACCCTTGCGTCTGTCTGCTTGCCCTGAGCTGAGGCGAGCCCAGACCTGCAATATGTTGGCATAAAGATAGCCTGTGTGTGTTTGCATGTATGTGTTTGAGCTTCAGACACTGCTCAATATATGGGAGCATCAAACCAATGTTTTTGTTTCTATTCCTGGCATGCTGCCTCTCATTTGGTGGATGAAATTTCTTTCTTTGTATTAATGTGTGTGTGTGTGTGTGTGTGTGTGTGTGTGTGTGTGTGTGTGTGTGTGTGTGTGTATCTATGTGTGCTCCTCTCTATATGTTTGCATATACATAGCTTGTGCGAAATCACACAACACACATTGTATGCTTGAAGTGTCTTCTGCAGCTATTAGTGATAAAAGAGGCAATCCAGTGCTTGTTTCAACAATGCCAACTTTGTCAGAAGGCTTTCATCCAAAATAGAATTGCCTTTTATTTCCTGTAATTAGAAGAGGTTGGATTTGTTGAATACACTCATCCATAAATATGGGTTAGTGTTGATTTGACAATAATGAAAACAGTGAGGGAAGATCAAAAAGCACGGAGAAGGTCCTCGACTTTGATGTTCCCAGATACGCGAAATCACTTACACTGGTAGTGAATAATGTGTAATTGTCTCTTTCAGATATCAAAAGTCACCATCAGTGTTATGTAGCTAAACTGAACTGATAGAAATGAGATGAAAGGTTATATGCCCTTTCTGGTAAAGCTGACCCACTTTTGTGTTCACAATTCTTTAGCTGCATTAACACAACACAGTCTTAATCTCTCAGATTAAAAACTCATTTGATTAATTATGGGGCTGACCATGCAGGTTAAAGCGTGCATTAGTTTTCCCAATTAGCGCTATACGCGTCTTACATTGTCCTTCTCTGTGGAATCCCACATGGTGATCGCACAATCTCTGCAGGATTTTTTTTTTTTTTTGCTCGCTTCTTATGAGCTCACAGACTGTTCATGACTAGTTTGATGTACTGAAATAGACCAACACTGCATTTAAAATCCCTGTTAGAAGAAAACACTGCTGCCATGATGCATTTCATGTGCACGTTATGTTCTAAACTGGGGATTAAGTGCATATCTGTAAGCATTTGTCTTTTTTTTTTTAAACAGACGAGTGCAGCACATAAAGCTACACCAGGCAGTAAACCATCAAAAACAGAACCACCTGAGTATTTTGTCTTCACTAAAAATGTCCAGAGCTCAAAGCACTTCTATCATCATGAGCTCTGAAACAAAACAAGGCTGGGAGAGACAGAAAAAAGGACACGTGATGAACAGGATGGATCAAGAAAAAGAGATGAGAATGGTGATGGACGATAGGGAGATGTGGTAAAGAAATACAAACCAAAGAATGCTGAGAGCACTGTGGTCTCTTGCCAAGCTGAGAGTTCAAACTCAGGCTGAAACCCTCATTCAGTGAGAACTCATTTCATAGCCATCACTGCCAACACCTGTGGCTCCCAGGGGAGGGGAGGGGGGCTGTGTGTCTGTGAGCGAGGGAGGGAGCGGGAGAAAAAAAAAACTGAGCATAAATCTGTTAAGAGATCTGACCTGAATTTACAGCACGGTTGCTGGTAAACATCCTCTGTGCAGCTCTGTTCAGCCTTGATACTGTATTTAAAGCTCCAATCTGATACGCTCTGTTGACTTGCGTATACCTCATGATTGGCTTTGTTTATACATTGATTTATTGGCTTGAAGATATTTCCACTTTGAATTCCAGATATTTTTTTAGCTCTGAATTATCTTGTCTTTTGAATTCATGTAAATCCAGGTAAGCCTGTGTTTTCAGCCTGTAAGAGCTTTGACTCGCTGCTTGAAGTACATTACAGCTGTACTTTTAGAGACAGGGCAGTATAAAGTTCCTAAGATATTTAATTTACATCTACATGTCAGACTCTGTGAACATATACATGCATTTATGCAACATGGTCTCATGGAATCAGATGAGATTCAGTCAGTTTGTGATGAGAGTATATGTTTGAGGATGAGTAGTTGACATTGTGCTTATGGCAGCCTGGTATCCAAGGGCTGAAGGGGTGCGTCCAAGGAAGTATTAATGGAAGCAGCATGCCCTATATGTAGCAAGATGGAAAGGAAAAAGCTGAAGTTAAGGTCGTGTAGCACATCATAGATCTTCAGTTGTCTGTGTCTGCAATCCTGCCTTAAGTGTTGTCGCTTATCACAAACTGTACTTTAACCATTATATTTTTCTTAACAGAACTTAACAGTCTTTTCCTGATCTTTAAGTTATAGGAACATGAGGCAATGCATGTGATGCAACGTGCAAAGAATATGATGCAACTGAAAACATCAACTAATGAGGAAAAATCACCACGGAGTGAAATGATTGTTCTTGCAGAAGGACAACAGAGCCGTGTGGTGTAGGTTGCAATGACGCACAAATCCCAAACATATTACTGTGTATTTGAGCCACAGCCACAACTGAAAACACTACAGCAGCTTCACTAGTATCAGTATCCAGAGTGTCAACACTCAAATCCCTTCAACAACTACAAAAATGACAAAACCATCCAGAATCGTCCAATATTGACACTTTTGTTTGGCGACAGGGTTAATTGTGTCGAGATCTACCACTCCAAAGAGAGAGAGAAGAGAGAGAAAGAAAGAGAGAGAAAGAAAGCTCCACCCACAGGCTGATGTTGTTGTTCCAGTTCTCTTGCACTTTCTTGCTCGAGTGACTGCACTCACTGGCTTCTGTTTTTCTTTGGCCTACCATTGTGTTACAGATCTCTAAACGGCCATCATATCTTCCAGGTAACCCCAGGAGGAATGTAGATAGTGTTGCTTGTGTCTTGAGTCCCACAACCCAGTAATTTAGGAAATGCATTCACATTAGATGGTCACAGTGTATATCCAGTGCCAGTGTAGAAAGTAAAGTGCCTTTTATGTAAAGGTTGAATATAAGGATGTGGACGTCAAGGTGGTGGATGAGCTGTATAGGAGACCTGAGCATGCTTCCTGTCACAGGTGTGCAATTAAAGCACCATAGTAAATGTTAAAAGGTTCCTGCAATTAATCAAGTTACAGACATATTTCATCTCTCTTTTTATTTACACAAAGGACTAAGCTTTGAAAGCTCTTGCACCTAGCAGGATTTTTCCACAACAAATACACAATAACTTCAATATTTAATGTATTCTGTGCACTGTAATGAATTTCCATGTGTCTGTTGATCTATGTCATATATGACATGTACAGTGCCCAACAGGATGTGAAGCAAACAAAACTATGCATTATAGATAAGCAAGATCCTTGATGGCGTCACATTATTTATGAATCCCCTCTCATGCAGTGTGTTTGATATTTAAAGCATATGATTAACCACACACTGTAAGTCTATTTTGAATGTTTGTAAGCAGCCAGTGTATTTGGTCAAGTAAATCATTTGGAATGAATTGTGAACAATGCCCCAGAGATTACATAACCTTCTGTTTGTAGCTGTGTGCTGTGCAGAAATAAACCTGCATGTGTACAGTGCAACGTACTGTATATAAGTGGCTAAAGCTAGAATCAGAGGAATCTTTTCATCCCTGTTCTCTTTGTATATTAATTCAGTTTGGGGAAAAAAAATTGCTCAGTAATTGCTCAGCCCAATGTGTAGGAGAAAACTCCCTCATGTTATAAGAGTAGGTGGTTTACGTACCTCCACGCGATTAGCACTGTGTTCAAAGATCCCCAGCGGTGCAGGCCAATATCAACCCTGACTTTCTACACCAGCGTTCAGGAAATACCCAGCAGCAAGATAATACATTTCCTGCATGGCCCACTGAGGAAATTCACCCAGCCATCTTTGATCTTTCAGCCTCCTACAGTTCCACTTCACCCAGAAACTGCCCAGCCTACCATGACCTGTTAAACACAGCCTCACCTTTCGCTGCTGCATCCTAAATGAAGCAGCAATGCAGAAAGATCAACCTACACCAACTTTCAGCCATTAAATTAATTATGAGTCCACACTTCACACAGACTTCACATTTTGTGAATACATGATTTTCTAGAGTGTGCAGATGATACAAGATGTTAGTCAGTTTCACCAGTTCTATATCTTTTTTGTCTTTTGTAGACTACACAGCAGAAGGTAAAGTGCCAAAGGTGCATTTGTAAACTTAATTTTGCTTAAGAGCAGATGTGCTGAGTATTATTAGTCCTTTTATTTACATTAGAGGATACATAATAAATGTAAGGGTGGAAATCAGGCTTGTAAGTAAACGGGTACATACAGCTCTATAAATTGCACAAAGGCATAATATGTGTCCATAGTGTTTCATCGGTTAGCCAAATGGCAAAGACTACTTAAACTAGAAAGCGTCTTTGAAGAGTTCTCTGCTGTTTTCTGTGGCAAAAGGAAGATGTTGTGAACATGTGAGGAACTTGTATATTGTGTGTTGAATACTCAGCTGCACAAGAGGTCTTAATAATTGTTGGCAGCGGACAAGCAAAAGTACTTGCAAAGATGCTGGAGCACATTGACGGTTATGCCGTGCAGACTTTATTCCATAGGCTGACGTTTTGGCACTCGCTTGCCATATGTAGGGCTCTTGTGCCATGAGTCAGCCCTGAACAATTTCTGAGAAATACTTAGCATGCAAGAACACATAAGTCATCATTAAAGCTATCACACTAGGCATTTAATAGTTTTGTTAGAGTTATTCCACATTTAGAAACTTGGAGATATGCGTCTATACCCACTCAGATTCTAAAGATCTGCTTTATTTGTCAGCAGCGATATCCATTAAATGATGAATGAATGCTGTACTCACAGTGTTTGTGTGATATGAATCTCGGTACACAACAGTGGGGCACAGGATCATGCTCACTGTTCTGGTTAGATTTTTAAAGCTCTTTCCAGTTGGAATACAGTCTCTAGCATCACTCAAATGTAAAATGTATGTCCTATGAACTTGTGAAACTGAGAATTGATGTCCTCCAGATTGCTATCAGTGGAGTATGACAAGCAAGGAAACTGAGAAAATGACGAAGCAGCACAACCTGTTGTCTGTGTTGAATCTTGGGAGAGAAAATCTTTTTTTGCTCTGTGCCCATGTACACAACATCTGTAGCCTTTTAATAAAGTAGTGGGTGGCCTTGGTGTTCTCTGAACTGAGGGTTGTCAGAGGTTTGTGTGAGCAAGTAAGTGTGTGTCTGTGCTCAGCTATGGCTCAGGCGGCTGATTGATGGCTGACCAAGTCCAGGATGCACCGTGGCTGCTACAGATTGGCACAGCAGAAACCTGGCACCAGAAGAGCTCCGAAGCACACACACACGTACAGAACATACATACACATATTCCATTTTTCTTCCACACCAAACCACGGGCAGAACATCCCAGAATGGGGGGTTGTCGCCCACATGCCCTTCACATCTTGTCGCCGCTTGGATCTGCCAAGTGTCATTTTTAAGCGCCAGAAAGTAGCTGTGAACATATGGGGATGGGGTTAGGATTTACAGGTTGTTTGTAGTATGGAAATACAAAAGCTGCACACACATTCGTACACATTTAGACTTTCTACATTGTAGTAGAGGACTAAAATAAAGTATGTTTGCCTCTTTCAAGTTTATCAATCAAATACTAAGCACATTTGGGTGCATTTTGCGGAGAGATTATGATAAAAACTATTATAATTCATGCAAACTAGTGTCTGTGCTGAGCTATTTGAAGGCTTATATCTATTATTGTGACCCAACAAAGGAAAAAAGCAATGACTGTCGATGTTAGAAAAGCAGGGAGAGTTAAAGAAAAATGAGCTACCTTTGAATTTTAAAAGTTAATGAAGTATGTGCTGCATATGTGCTGGAGAACATGATATCCCTAAGGTGCCGTAGCTCAGAAAAAATATGCTGCTGCCTCCAGCAGATTCTGGGCTGTCCTGCACAGCACACACGAACAGTATAGACACACAGGAAAGGCTCTGAAAACAATAGCAAGTATTCTGATAAAAATGTAATTAAACACGTTGAAAAAAGCATGTAAACATACATGCTTCATGCAGACCTACAATATGCACAAACCCACACAAAGAGTGTGGGTGCCTTTTCAGAGGAAAAGGTGACCATAACACTCTCCAGTCTTCTCATATTAATTCCACATAATTCCTACCCTGTTACCACCTCAGCGGTATATGAGGCAGGTTTTTGACAGCAGCTTGTAATCAAAGCTCCACTGAAAATTAATAAAATAAAGCTTCATCAATTTAGTTGACTTGCTTACTTACCCCATTAAAGAAGATTGCAGCAAATTAAAGGTATAATTGTGTTAAAGTCTGCCTAAAACGAAAAAATTATCATTTCACCTTCATTACTTTTTGACAGACTAATTTTATTGTTGCACTGGGAGGCATTAATGAAACTTCCATGCAGTACAACCATAACAATTTGACCGAAGTGCTTTGAGAAACATCCACATAAAAGCATTGGTTTAGTTGTCGGGAGTGGATATTGTATGGAAAACAGATGAAATGTGTTGACAGTGAACATTTAGCAGATTCACACACACACACACACACACACACACACACACACACACACACACACACACACACACACACACACACACAC